>JAMWET010004403.1:135000-162669 GCA_024036415.1 Prochilodus magdalenae
GAGAGAGGGGGAGAGATTCAGAGAGAAAGAGGGGGAGAGATTCAGAGAGAAAGAGGGGGAGAGATTCAGAGAGAAATAGGGGGAGAGATTCAGAGAGAAAAAGGGGGAGAGATTGAAAGAGAGAGGGGGAGAGATTCAGAGAGAAATAGGGGGAGAGATTCAGAGAGAAAAAGGGGGAGAGATTCAGAGAGAAAAAGGGGGAGAGATTGAAAGAGAGAGGGGGAGAGATTCAGAGAGAAATGGGGGGAGAGATTCAGAGAGAAAAAGGGGGAGAGATTAAAAGAGTTAGAGAAGGGGGAGAGAGATTCAGAGAGAAAAAGGGGGAGAGATTGAAAGAGAGAGGGGGAGAGATTCAGAGAGAAATGGGGGGAGAGATTCAGAGAGTAAGAGGGGGAGAGAGGGATTGACAGAGCAGGTTTGTTATGGTTGAGTACTGATTTTGAATAAACACCATTAACAGGTACATTATTATTGTTTATAATTATTATAGAATATTATTATTATTAGTTGTCAAATGAGCTTAAAAGTCAGATCAAACACCGGAACAGTTCCCAGGTAAATATTAATGTTCTAGAAATCTACTAATATCAGCAAGGACATTTCAGGCACAGTATTCTCTAGTGTTCTACACACACAAACTATATGAAATATGTAATAATTACACAAACCTTTACCACAGTACTACTTCAGTGTACTACAGTAACATATACGTGTTAATGTACTAGAAGAGTTCTTTAATATGTACATCAGTGTGCATAAATGAATCTTGATAGTTCAGTTACAGTATAATTAGTTCTGTTTACGTATATTTTTAATAGCACTTATGATCATATTTAGTATAGTAAGTACAGGGGTAGTATCTTATAATAGCACAGTGTCAGAATATGAATCATGAGTGTAAGGAAGCTGAAATGAAGCTGCTTCAGAGGATATTTTCCCTGTTGTGTTAGGTTACATATACTCCTGTGGGAAAGGTTGGGCTTTACTCGTCTTATAATATCATGGTGGTGATCTAAGTGTGCATAGTGTAAGTACACAGAGTCTGCACCAGTTACTGTTTATTTAAATTATTAGAATTTTACACGTTAAGGGGAAAATAAAAATCATATAATGTCAGTTTTTTTTCAAGAAACTCAATAAATAAACGTAATTTGTGCAAAACAATCCCATATAAAGTTTTTAATTTTCCATAGAGAGAATTTTTACAGGAACAATATTATACATGATACATAAATATTATACATAAATAATAAACATTTCTGTAAATGTACCTGTTTCAACATTTTAGCTTATTTTTAACTGATGTTGATTGTGTAAGCTTATTTCCTGTAATCCAGTGAGTGTGTGTTTGTGCATTAAAACTGGCAGACAGCCTTCGAACATAACGGCAAAACCTTAATAGTGTAATAATAATTAATAATAATAATAATTATTACTTTATAATAATATTTAATAATTTTAATACATAATTTATTAAAAATATTGTGAGATCGCTTGGGGAATGAAGCTGTAACATGGACTTGTGGTTCATCAACACACCTGATTTAACATTTAAAATAATAAATAAATAAATAAATAATTCTAACCTGCCAAATCAAATACCACCTGTTGGATGATGACTGCAAATCTCACTGGGCGGGAAATGGTTACACAAAGAAATCGTTTGTGATCATTTTGGTTTTGGAAGTATTTATTGATGTGTGGTTTTTTTTAAATGTCGTGCAGGTCTACCAGCACAATCCCAGTCTACAGGAAATTCCCCTCAGAACTGTTCTAGGGCAGGCGTCCACCAAATCCGGCTGAGCATTGATGTGGTCTACATCCAGAAACTTGTCCAGTACATGCCGAGCTGTGGAGGTACCACTCAACCCACACACAGGTTTCGTAGCGGCCACTGAACCGTTTGCAGTTGTAACAGGATAAGAGTCCAGTGACTTCAGGATCCCACAGTGTAGGAGTCATTTCCAAACACTCTGTGAGGGATCATAATACAGCAGTGACGGTGGGAGGGGGAAATAATCTGCATAGCAACAAAGCAGGATGAAGCTGTAAACAGGGGAGCTGGGTGGATGTTACAGGCTCTGGTCGAGGCTGGACAGCAGCAGTGCTTTCACCTCCAAAGAATGTAAAGGAAACTTTGCACACCCTGCTCCTTATCCCAGAGGGCCTCTCTGGAAACACGTCGCTCCTTTCAGAATAGATTATTGGTCCCTGCTCGAAGGGAAATGAGAATAAACCCACATACCATCGCTGCCCAAAACAATGTCTGTGATACCTGTACAGTCAGATGCAGAAACTTTCCAAACTTTGAAAATGTGAGTAGTTAGGAAGGGGTTTGATTGCAGGTGGTCTCGGAGCATTTCTATTGGTCCATTCGTCATGAAATTTCGTGTGACCTAATGTGACCTTTCATCTGACCTAATCTGTCCAGTTTGACTAATGTAGAGAACGGGGGATCTACAGGAATGGAGATGCATGTTTTTCGTTGGGCGGTGATGGTGTTAACACAGACATACAGCGCGACAGGGCTGCTGAAAACTCCCTACATTGAGCGGTGGGTAG
This sequence comes from Prochilodus magdalenae, assembly GCA_024036415.1. Classification (NCBI taxonomy): domain Eukaryota; kingdom Metazoa; phylum Chordata; class Actinopteri; order Characiformes; family Prochilodontidae; genus Prochilodus; species Prochilodus magdalenae. Next base: position 137,563 of record JAMWET010004403.1, read on the forward strand.
AGCTGTCACCTCACAGCAAAGACGGCCTGGGTTCAGTTCCTGGCAGGGGGATCTTTGGTTCGGTCTCCCACAGTCCAAAGTCATGCAGTCAGGCTGACTGGAGATGCTAAATTGCTCCATAGGTGTGAGTGAGTGAGTCAGTCAGTGTGTATGTCTGAATGTCTGCTCTATGATGGGCTGATGACCTGTCCAGGGGGTTCTTGCCTTCCGCCCAGTATAGGATAAATGGCTTACAAGATGAATGAATGAATTTATTTATGTATGTATGTATTTATTTTTGGGGATTTGGAAACTGCTATGTATCTGTTTAGGGTTTCGGAATTGGCCTGTGCCCCACAATGGATCTGCGGTCTGTCCAGGGTGTTTCCTTCATTCGACCCAAGAAGTGCTGGGATCGGCGCTAGCAAAGCCAGGTACCTGTTACCAAACAATTAAGAGTTGGTGATGTGTGTAATTTGGTGATATATCACAGTGGCCTTCTGTGCGTGTATGATGGGAATGGTCAGTACTTCTATAGTGATTCTACACATGCCAATAAAGCAGTTGAGCTCACCATACAAAAAAAAGTCACCATGTTCATAGTGGTAGTAAAGGATGAAAATGAGTGACTGAATTTGGGTGTGGCCAAAAACCATAGTGTGAAGGAAGTAGCTGAGCCTGCAGGTGTATGGAAGCGTACGGTCATACGGGTCTACCAGCAGTGGCTAAAATCCCGGAATTGTGCCAGGGAAGGGACGGCATCCACCAAATCTGGAGGTGTGAAGCCAGAGTGTCTGAACATTGATGTGGTCTACATTCAGAAACTCGTCCGGTCCATGTCCAGTCCAGTCACTGCTGTTGTTGTTTATGCTTGTGGAGGTGTTGCACACCATTAGGTAGGTTTCAGTCACGGTGACTTTGTCCTGTGAGCTTATGATGTTGGCCATATCACGCAGTCCGATATAAACAGCTCCAGGTTTGACTCTACCTTTGTACCTGAAGCTTAGCTTTTGTGCCGGAGTGAGGAAACATCCGGCGCTTTCTGCTCTGTTCAGGTTGTGAGTGAAAGTTTGTGTGTGGGAGTAATACTGCAGGGTGGAGAGCCACCACCCAATCGGACAAGCCAAAACCATCACTTACAGGCTGTTTTTGTCCAGGCAGGCCAGGTAAAGACTCTTAATGGGCCTCTGAAACCCAAAGCTATAATTACAAACTCGGAAACTGGGTGAAATCAGAGCAGGCACTTGGAGCTGCTGAGGGATTTCAGACGCTAACGATGAGGGCAAGTCAAAGTCGGGCCAGGGCAGCAGGATAAAAACTGAGAAAGACAGAGGGGAGAAAACCAGTGTCCAGTCAAATGATAGGCCTGCACTGATGACTCAGTTCACCATTGTGGATGTATTTAGACAGTAAGCTCTGGATAAACCTGTTACTGAAACACACCTAATAGCATGTAATACCTCCACAAGCACTAATAACAGCCGGGACTGGATTTGGCAAGACCTGAAGTTTGGCCACATCAATGTTCAGACATTCTTCCATCAAAGACTTCAGTTGGGCCAGATTTGGAGGATGCCTTCTCTGGCACAATTCTGAGGAGAATTCCCTGTAGACTGGTATTGTAGCCACTGCTGGTAGACCCGTATGATCGTACGCTTCCATACACCTGCAGATTCAGCTACTTCCTTCACACTATGGTCTTTGGCCACGCCCACATGCAGTCCCCCCTCTTAGCCAATCATTAACATCTACTCTGGAGCCATTTACCACACATGGAACGAGACACTCCCTGTACTGTAGCACCTCTTCCCAATCTATGGATCCCGTCACTCACACCCCACAGTATTAATAGCCTATCCTAATGCAGCGCCACCTGCAGGAGCCTGAAGTTACTACCACCTATAACGTGCACGGTGATAAATTTTGGCCAGGTGAGCTCACTATTAGCCATAGACTGTAAATTGTATTAATATTGCCATAGTTGAATAAAGAGAGTTCAGTACATAGAACTAAAATAATGAACCTCAAACCACCACTGTGCCCATCATGGGGCGTGAGCCAATTCCACAGTCCTAAACTGTTACATAACAATCTTGACTCATTAATATTCACGACTCCAAAAGTCACATAAACCAGTTCACGCTGCAGCCCAGCAGTAAACAACGAGAGTGGAACAAAAGCAATGGCGGGTTGTCCAGGTGGCGAAGAGGATGTCGCCTCTTTCCTCATTCCTTTTCCAAGAGGTCGAACGGTCAGTAAGCACGGGCGATGCTCGTCTTTGTACGAGGCTGAAATCGGCTTCCTACTCCCCAGCTTCTTAACAAAATCTACCCTTCCACCTTAAACACTGCTCCTTTTACGGGCACCAGAATGTAACTGTGACACCATTTAAGGTGGAACGGAAAAGTTGATGAATATATAGTGAACTTGGACTCTCATCTTTAACAAGATCCTTTAATACAACTTAAATTCAAAGCTGTCTAGACCGTTTCCAGGCAACGTCTCAAACCTTGGACAACGAGAAGCAGCTTTGCTCAGTGCTGGACCCTGAAGAGACTGAAGAGAGGAGCAGCTCCACCTTTATTAGCATCGCAACCCCAACAGCAGCCTGTAAGTAGCAGCCATGCTGTGTGACTGTGTCAGTGTTTGTCGTTTAAAGTAGATCATCTTAACCTGAGAGTTCCAGAGTGAGGACCACTTCAGTCCAGTTTGTGTTGATGTCCAGATGGAACGAGAGGAACTCTATTAAACGTATTTAACTTTGTGACCATACGACTTTAAAATGAATCCAAAAGCCTTCAAATGAAACAGAAAATAATATTCCTGGACTGTCGTTGATACAGACTCACTGTACACATTCTGACCTCTTTACGAACTCGGTTCAGCCGTAGTTTCTTCCTCTGCTTCTGTTTACAGGCTGGACCGGATCCAGCAGGAAATGTCAGGAAAGAAGCTCCAAACCGGTAATCAAACACCTCTTCGGTTGCCGTGGAGAAAGCTTGTGGAGAAAGCTTGTGAGTAAAGGGAAATATTGCCAGTAGATGGTGTGCAGATATTTTCCAGCGGGTGTAGTTGCAAACAACAGATCAGACCTACCAGCCATAACCTTAGAGTTCTGATTAAGCTGCACCTTCATTCATGCTGTTTATAGTGGATTAGATTTGATATCTGCTTTTATTGATGTACATAGATTTAGTATTATTAGACATTATAAGAATCTAATAACATTGTTATTTATATAATAAATTATTATTATTGGATGAATGTAATATAGCTCAGGAATGTGTCCTCATATGGACTCGGTTTAGATGCATGTCGGGTGTGTAGATTTTTTAATCAGTGATTAACGTGTGGATGGTTTAATGACTTTAGCTTGCCCTTGTATGAAAACTCATGACTGCCACAATATGTTAATATCTACAGGGGTTGGACAGTGAAACTGAAACACCTGGTTTTAGACCACAGTCATTTATTAGTATGGTGTAGGGCCTCCTTTTGCGGCCAATACAGCGTCAGTTGGTCTTGGGAATGACATATACTGCGTCCTGCACAGTGGTCAGAGGGAGTTTAAGCCATTCTTCTTGCAGGATAGTGGCCAGGTCACTACGTGATGCTGGTGGAGGTTCGTCCTTCTTGGTGGTATGCTGACATTACCCTGGATACCGTGGCTCTTGATACATCACAAAGACTTGCTGTCTTGGTCACAGATGCGCCAGCAAGACGTGCACCAACAATCTGTCCTCTTTTGAACTCTGGTATGTCTCCCATAATGCTGTGTGCATTGCAGTATTTTGAGCAGAACTGTGCTCTTACCTGCTAACTGAACCTTCACACTCTGCTCTTACTGGTGCAATGTGCAATTAATGAAGAGTGGCCACCAGGCTGGTCCAATTTAGCCATGAGACCTCCCACACTAAAACGACAGGTGTTTCAGTTTCATTGTCCAACCCCTGTACATATCAGTATGCAAGGGCACATATAGTATTCCGAAACAGACTTTTGATCTAAATATGGGACCAGTTTAAGATGTTTTATAGTTCCTCATTTTAATTCTTTAACCTTAACTTTCATTTTTAAAGTTAATCATCACGGCACTTATATTTTTCTCCCTTCTTTGAGTTTAATGCAGAACGTAAACATCAGAGAAGCAGAGTTTATGCAGTATTGGTGCAGTGTTGAATGTTAAAAGCTGATAAAAGCTGGTAAAAACCGTTTAAGCTGAGTTTTAGATAGCTGTATTCGAACATCGCACTACTACTGCACTGTACCAGTATACCATGATGCATATCGTTTATCATAAAACCATCTTTAAGCATCAGCGCCAAGATATTTAATGCCATCCCCCCGCCTCCTCCTCCTTTTCCTCCCCCATTCCATAACTCTGCATTCTTACAATAAGTTGTTTACCTAGGCGGATTAATCTCATGAAACAAGTCTAGTCTGTTTACTTTTAAATGGAAAAACAGGACCTGTAGTTCAGCATTTTATTAAAATTGTCCACTGGTTATGATTATAAACTTAATAATGTGGTTTACTATCATAATACATATGGCATTTTTAGTTACTTACTGATTTTAGAAGAGGTTTTGTAGCTGTAGTGGTGGTTGGTGTGGCTCAGCGGTTAACACCACTACCCACATAAGAGCAACTACCACATGTGGGAGACTGGGGTTCAGTCTAGGTAGCAAATGCTGAGCTACACCTATAGGAGTCCTTGGGCAAGACTCCTAACACTGCACTGGCCTACCTGTAGAACCAATAGCCTTGTAAGTCGCTCTGGATAAGAGCGTCAGCCAAATGCCGTAAACGTAAACAAGGTTTTATTTTAGACTGCTATAGCGTTAGCTTGAGTATTAGTGATACTTTAATCCAACCTCAGTGACCGAAACCAATGAAATACATCATTACTGTCTGAAGAAAAATTAGTATCTTTAAAATAGTAACTTTACAGGAGAATTTAATTCTAATGTAAGTCAATGGAACCAGACGTTTTTGGGCCGTTTCTGTTCTGGTCCATGAAGTTCTTACACAGTGTAAACAGCAGCTGATGTGTTCAAATGAGAGGAATGTTTTCCATTTGGCCATATAGCTACAATATACTGATGTTAAGATGTAATCATTTGCAGCATATGATCTTTTTTTTTCATGTAAGAAATCCCATTAGTTTACTAGGTTTAGCCGTAACATGGCTAATTCCAAAAAACGTGCTTAAATATAACCAATGACTATTACTGTGTACTGGCAAGAACCTGGCGATATGATGCATATGACCCAGGAGTTATGATTCCATATATTGCAATGTAATGTGATAGTGTCAGCAAGGCCATATATTGTAATTCTTAAAATCTCCTTTAGGAAAACATTAGCCTTAGTATGAAAACACCCCACCATATAGATTTACTCACGCTAACATCAGTGCTGTGCCAATACGCTACTTGATGACACTGCAGTGGAGGAGTCTAAAGGCTGAAGACAGATTACATCATCGCTGTCCCACAGTCAGGGGTTTACACAGAACACCAAACAATCCACCATGTAGGCAGGTAGTTTTGCTTTCATGCCAGGACGTTATTCTTGTTCTGGTTTATATTTCTTCTTCTTCACTCCATTCAAATTAGCTTACGCTCTCTCCCTGCAGATCTGACAGTTTGATAAGGGAAGCAGAGATGTTATCTGAAAGCCTCCTGATTTGACTAGTACAGGACTGAACTGATGTGTGGACGGGTTTTAAGTCTCTGAGCACACACATTCACCTTTCTGCACCTCTACATGAGAGAACTGCTCCACTGAAATCGTTAGAAGTAGATAGGAGGGGGTATTGATCTGTTTGTGGTCGCAGGCAGGATTGGTTCTGCCTGATTAAAAACTGCACACATGTTTACTTTCTTGTCGTTCTGGCGCCGTACCTGTAAACATGCTCAGACTGTGGTGACATAGCGTTTCCATTGTACCTCCTTAAGTGTGTATTCTCTCATACAGCTCTGCTGCTGCGGTGCTTTGCACTGTGTGAGGAAATAACTAGTAGAAGTCTGAACTTAATGTTGTTTTTGCTGTACATCGTTTGGTGTACAGTAACTCAGATGTGTTAGTGTACTGTAAGTAGTGTGTTGGTGTACAGTAACTCAGTAAGTGTAATGTGTTAGTGTGCTGTAAGTAGTGTGTTGGTGTGCAGTAATTCAGTAAGTGTAATGTGTTAGTGTACTGTAAGTAGTGTGTTGGTGTACAGTAACTCAGTAAGTGTAATGCGTAAGTGTGCTGTAAGTAGCGTGTTGGTGTACAGTAACTCGGTAAGTGTAGTGTGTTAGTGTGCTGTAAGTAGTGTGTTGGTGTACAGTAACTCAGTAAGTATAATGCGTTAGTGTGCTGTAAGTAGTGTGTTGGTGTGCAGTAACTCAGTAAGTGTAATGTGTTAGTGTACTGTAAGTAGTGTGTTGGTGTACAGTAACTCAGTAAGTGTAATGTTAGTGTACTGTAAGTAGTGTGTTGGTGTGCAGTAACTCAGTAAGTGAAATGTGTTAGTGTGCTGTAAGTAGTGTGTTGGTGTGCAGTAACTCAGTAAGTGTAATGTGTTAGTGTACTGTAAGTAGTGTGTTGGTGTGCAGTAACTCGGTAAGTGTAATGTGTTAGTGTACTGTAAGTAGTGTGTTGGTGTGCAGTAACTCGGTAAGTGTAGTGTGTTAATGTGCTGTAAGTAGTGTGTTGGTGTACAGTAACTCGGTAAGTGTAGTGTGTTAGTGTGCTGTAAGTAGCGTGTGGGTGTACAGTAACTCGGTAAGTGTAGTGTGTTAGTGTACTGTAAGTAGTTTGTCGGTGTACAGTAACTCGGTAAGTGTAATGTGTTAGTGTGCTGTAAGTAGCGTGTTGGTGTACAGTAACTCAGTAAGTATAATGCGTTAGTGTGCTGTAAGTAGTGTGTTGGTATACAGTAACTCAGTAAGTGTAATGTGTTAGTGTGCTGTAAGTAGTGTGTTGGTGTACAGTAACTCAGTAAGTATAATGTGTTAGTGTACTGTAAGTAGTGTGTTGGTGTGCAGTAACTCAGTAAGTGTAATGCGTTAGTGTACTGTAAGTAGCGTGTTGGTGTGCAGTAACTCAGTAAGTGTAATGTGTTAGTGTACTGTAAGTAGCGTGTTGGTGTACAGTAACTCAGTAAGTGTAATGTGTTAGTGTACTGTAAGTAGTGTGTTGGTGTGCAGTAACTCAGTAAGTGTAATGTGTTAGTGTGCTGTAAGTAGCGTGTTGGTGTGCAGTAACTCAGTAAGTGTAATGTGTTAGTGTACTGTAAGTAGCGTGTTGGTGTACAGTAACTCAGTAAGTGTAATGTGTTAGTGTACTGTAAGTAGTGTGTTGGTGTACAGTAACTCAGTAAGTGTAATGCGTTAGTGTACTGTAAGTAGTGTGTTGGTGTACAGTAACTCAGTAAGTGTAATGTGTTAGTGTACTGTAAGTAGTGTGTCGGTGTACAGTAACTCAGTGTAATGCGTAAATTGTTAGTTTATTAGCATTATAAAATGTTTTCACATACAAAATAGTTGCTACATATAGCCTACTACCATCAGATTTTCTCACATCCCACACATGGTTTGGCTAGGTTTTCCAAGACCTTCTGAATTTTATGGTATTTTAATAAACAAACAGTTTAATAATAAGTATTTTTCATAAGTAAAAGCCTGAATTACAACAGCAGCGTTAAATATACATACAGGTATTTACAGTGAGGTCCCAGTGTACTGTATATGGCAGAGCAGGGTTATAATAGACAAGCAGTTATGAATAAGAACAGTCGAATTCCCACTTTAACCCGGTTCTTATTAAGCCCTTAGGGCTTACAGGAAATGCATGGTCCATTTCTGAGTTTTCCATCCTTCCACCTGAATCTGCTCATGCCTGGTAATTATCCGATGAGCTGCTAGAGGAGGGAAAACAGTCATTCATGCGGGGCGGTGATCCCACAAGGTGTAATCTAATAGGGAACAGAATAGGGGAAGTAGTGGCTTTACATGTAAAACAGTAGAACAGACAGGTTAGACCACAGCACACAAAAAACTATTCCCAGTCCTGAGCTTAGCTTATCTAGGCAAGACAACTCCGGCCCAGCCCTGTGATGACTCTCTGTGACACATTCCATTACAGCGTTAACACAAAGCTTTCAATAGCAGTGAGTGAAACACACAGCGGTCAAACTGGATTCCCAATGCAACCAGTAAGAACATCCCCACAAACTCCTCGGCATTTCACTCTTCCAGCGGGAGTTTACATTCCGCACGAGTCTGAAGCGTTCTGCTCTGCTCTGCGTCTCTAGCATGGTGGCTGACCAGACCGAGTGCACAGCACCATGATAAAGGCACTGCAAACTCAGAAAACACTTTCATTAGCGTTAGAGGTGTAACGTTCAGTATCTCAGTGTTATGTATCGATTCTCAACAGAGTTTTTTTGTATTGATAGTATAGCAGTGCTGTTGTGTGTGTGTGTGTGTGTGTATAAATATGTCACTGTCCAAAAAAAAAAAAAAACAAGAATCTCCAAAATAGCAACTTTACTGGAAAGGCCAAAACACAATTTAATTCTAAAGTAAGTGAATGGAACTAGACTTTTTCCAAGTGATCTTGGGCCCATTTTTGTTAGTCCACTACTCATGAAATTCACAGACAGTGTAAACAGCAGCTCATGTGATCAAAATATAAAATAAAAATAAATAAATAAATAAATAAATAAAAATTAATCAATCAATCATCAAGTCAATAAATGGAGATACATTGTTTTTAATTCAACAGGAATGATATATATGTATACACGTGTGTGTGTGTGTGTATGTATATATATATATATATGTGTGTGCATGTGCGTGTGTATATACAGTTAATGTAGTTAATTCCATAACAGTACAATGTAATGTAAACATAATTGGGTGTTTCTGGAGCGTCTTTATGTTGGTAAGGTTGGTATGTATATGTAGGTATGATATATATGTATATATGTGTGTGTATATATATATATATATATATATATATGTATGTATGTATGTGTGTGTGTGTGTCACACACACAAGTGAACATATATCTGTAAAATAGCAACTTGTCTTACAGTGTCACAATATATCACAATGTATTGAACTGTAACCCCTGTATGATAATACAGATCACATCGATAGTTTACTGTCAAAACACAGCCCTAATTAACACACACACCTGAACTACAACCTGCTCACAACACCACACCACATCCTTCCCAACATAAAGACTCTCCAGAAACACCCAGTTATGTTTACCTTACACTGTACTGTTATGGTATTAACTACATTCCACTCCGCTGTCTGTCTTTCTTTTCTTTGTAACAGCTTCAAACAAGGTTTGGCATGAAGAGTCGGAATGTGCACCTTCCACACAGTTTCTCAGATAAACATCACAGGAACACAATCCCCAAAAAGTGTAGTGCACTCATCTAAATATGTGGAGTTCAGTACAGGACGGGCTATAGCTTTTATTTCACTGCTGTGTACACTTTTAGAAAACTGGTTCTTCAAGCGTTCTTTATAAGACTCATAAACGGTGATGCAATCTCAGAAAACGCTCATGAACAAGACTAGACCTGCACATGCAGAAAACACACACAACTTCAGAAAAGCAAAGTCACAGCACAGCCGAAACTGGCCGCAACGGTAATGTCTCTGGAAGACTCTGAACAGGATGAGATTATCGAGATTATGTTGACTACAACTATTACTGAAACAAAAAAAATAGCAGAGACAAAAACCATCTACAGTAGATAATAAAAATGGCAAAACTTAATCAAAATCTAAACTATAATGTTGACCACTAAACAAACTAAAGCTGAATAGAATTCTCTTAACTCTTCTGAGTCTTTAAGGAGAGTCATATCCGAGCTGAGCTCAGGCTCCTATAGTGTAATTCTGTTCAACCCTTATCAACTACCAATCACAATGCTCATCATAATACCAAAACACCATCACTATAAACTATTAAGTACTAAACTCAAATCACACAGGCGCACACACACAGACACATAGGGGGTAATTTAGCATCTCCAATCAGCCTGACTGTGGAAGGTGACCCCCCCATATACGGGGGGACAACAACAACTATGTGGACAACTTCACATAGAAAGGCCCAGAACGCCCCAGCCAGGGATCAACCCGGGCCTACCTGCTGTGAGGTGACAGTAATACCCACTGGGCCACCGTGCCAGCACAAAAAACAAAACAAGAAACGAAATAAAAATGAATAAAATATAACAGCTGTCATAAGCCTGCTTATCAGTCACGTCTGGTACTGGGAATATTAGGAATGTACACAGGCAGAAATTAAATAGCTTTTACCAGCGAATGTTTATGCTGCATGAGATGGTGCGTTTGAAAGTCTTCATCCCCCCGTATTTGCTTGTTTGTGACTGGTTTTAAATGAGCCAGTTTCAGCATTTTGATGGACGTGTTTTCTGTGTTTGCTGTTTTTGTAAACTTGTGCTTGTGCAGAGTTAGTTGATGGAAGTGTTTTCTGGGTTTGCAGCTCAAAGACTGCCCTAAAGGGGGAAGATTACGACAACGAAAGCACAGACTCTGACTAGAATAAGCAACTCCTTATCAAGAGACTCAACAGTCTGGCAAACAGGTAAATGATCTCTGGTGTAGTCAACCGGTGAAGTCATGCTGGTGGCCCAAGAAAGGCCATGGGAAAGAGTTTACTGGGTCTTGTCCTCCACCATATTCTAGGCTATGTTAACAATATAGTGATAACAGTCTGGCAAACAGATATTGCAAAGGCTCTATTATATCTCTCGCTGTCCAAAAGAAAAACATGTATCCTCCATTTTTGTTTGTGTATGCCTCATTTGATCACATGAGCTGCTGTTGACAACTCGGTGAAGTCAACATTAAAGTTGCCATTTTGGAGATACTTGTTTTTCTTTGGACAGCGACGGTATACAAATGAGCTCGCTGACCAATCACAGCTTCAGTTAGATTTTCTGTGGGAATCTTAATGAGTCAATGAATCCATGTAAACAAATAAAATGAATATTATTTTGGCCAGTGTTTAATTATTATATTGAGGGTAGGCACAGGGTTGATTGTATATGTGAATATTTAGCACTATGAAAATTCACCAACATCTTAAAGCCTTCTTTGCATGTGAGGGAGATCAAGGCCTGGTATACCTCTTGCATAGACGGTGACTGGCTTTACCTAACAATTTGATTTAACTTCAGAGAAAGAGAACACCTGCATAGTGTGGTCATCACCCAGTGTGGTCAGCCTCCCTTTATCTGACCAACAAGTCCTGTAATGCAAACGTAGCCTGCTAGCTTATCTTGTTGACATGCAAAAACTTTTCAGAGGGTCACGAAAGATCTACACTCTCGTAGTCTCCGTGATCCGAGTCCTCGATTTCTAACCCGGGAACCAGACTGTAGTATTTGGTGGACTGGGTCATGTAAGCTTTCTCGCGGTCAGCCGAGTCTTTCATCACTTCTGTTACGCTAACCGTTTCTAGGTCCTGCTTGCTGTCTTCCTCTTCCTTTCCTTCAGGCTCCACTTTACCCGCGGTCCCATCTATGGATGAGGTTGAGAGTGGAGGCCCCAAAGAGTCTACAGAGCCCAGTTTGACTTCCACTTCCTCGTAGATGTCCCGCGTGCTGCCTAGCAAGGCCGAAGAAGGCCGTAGCATTAGCTGGTTCTTTAGCATAGCATCTTTAGTGCTTTCGCCGGCTTCCACTTTCTCTCTGAATGCTGGCTTTTCCTGACCCCAGCGTCCGTTCCTGTCCAAGTGGGCGTCCTTCTTGCAGGATCTGGAGATTGAGGAGTCTTTCTTCTTCCCGTTTTTCCCACAGCAGCAGCAGAGCAACAGGACCAAAAGGAGAACAAGCGGCAGAAGGATGTAAAGGGCGGTAAGGCTAGTTTGTGCTGCCGGACAGATGTCTTTGGTCTGCACTGACCACACAGACTTGCCTGCCAGTTTTGGTGGAGAAGCACAGGTCAGATTGCCCACGATGTCCTCCAGGCTGGTGGAGTTGCCATGCTGTACTTTCCGAAGCTCCTCCACCAAAGAACAAGTGCAGTGCCAGGGATTTCCTTCCAAATCCATCCGCTGGAGTGAAGGTTGGAGGACGGAGCTGGGAAGAAATTGCATACGGTTTCCATCCAGAAGCAGGACTCGCAGACCAGTGGAGTTTTGCAAGAAATCTACAGGCAGATTCTCAATGCGATTACTGCCCAAATCAAGCAGTTCCAAACTGTATGCATCAGCTAGAAATTTGATAGGTAGTGATTGAAGCTGGTTGTGACCCAGATACAGCTTTCGCAGCGAGGAAAAGGTAAATCCTGCTGCAGCTTCATCAATATGGGTGAGATTGCAAAAAGACAGATCCAAAATCTCAAGCTTAGGCAAGGAGCCTAAAGCTGTCCAAGAGAGATTGGTAAACGAAGACCCAGTGAAGTTCTGGCAGCAGGTGGTGTTGGGGAGACTGGAAGGAAACTGTGGCGTCACCACGGCTGCTGGACACTCGCATCTCTGAGTTTGTCCCTCCGAACCAGATATCAGGTAGAGAATGGAGAGGACGCCACAAAGAGTGAAGACTCCTACAACAGGACACAGCAACAGTTGATCAATTAAGCAACTCTTTATCAAGAGGTTCTGAAACAACAGCTTGGCAAACAAGCCTTTTAGGTTTGTGGCGGAGCTGGGTGGCTACTGTTGCTACCAACACTACAAGACAGTAGTCTCCCGCATCTTTTCCTGAATGCATGCCCAAAGCTTCTCTCAACCTGCTCAAACAACATCCGGGTCTTCATTAGGATGAGTTGTGTGTTGGTGGACCGTGATTCAGTGTAATGTAATATGTTATATATGTTTATAAATTTACAGGAGGAAGTGGTTTGTACCTGTATTTTACAGTATTGAAGAAGATTTAAGCGAGTTTGAACGCGGACCAAATATGGCTAAAAAGGTAAGAATATAGCTTTATGTATTTTGACGAATTCTGGTGAAACACAAATGGTGTTTTTTATGAAGAAATCAGAAGAAATTTGCATTAAAAACACACAAGGAGGCACTTTCTACCTGTATTTTACTATTCTTAATGAGAATTAAGGTATTTTGAACACGGTCCAAATATGGCTAAAAAGGTAATACTATAGCCTTACGTATTTTGACGAATTCTGGTGAAACACAAATGGTGTTTTTTATGAATAAATCAGAAGAAATTTGCATTAAAAACACACAAGGAGGCACTTTCTACCTGTATTTTACTATTCTTAATGAGAATTAAGGTATTTTGAACACAGTCCAAATATGGCTAAAAAGGTAATACTATAGCCTTACGTATTTTGACGAATTATGGTGAAACACAAAAGGTGATTTTTAGATAGAAATTGGTATTAAAAACACACAAGGAGGCACTTTCTACCTGTATTTTACTATTCTTAATGAGAATTAAGCGATTTTGAACACGGTCCAAATATGGCTAAAAAGGTAAGACTATAGCCTTATGTATTTTGACGAATTCTGGTAAAACACAAATGGTGATTTTTATGAAGAAATTGGTATTAAAAACACACAAGGAGGCACTTTCTACCTGTATTTTACTATTCTTAATGAGAATTAGGCGATTTTGAACACGGTCCAAATATGGGAAAAAGGGAGGCCAATAGCCTTACGTATTTTGACGCATTCTGGTGAAACACAAATGGTGACTTTCATGAAAAATCAGAAGAAATTTGCATTAAAAACACACAAGGAGGCACTTTCTAGCTGTATTTTACAATTCCTAATGAGACTTAAGCTATTTTGAACACAGTCCAAATATGGCTAAAAAGGTAATACTATAGCCTTATGTATTTTGACGAATTCTGGTGAAACTCAAATGGTGATTTTATTAAGAAATTTGTATTAAAAACACACAAGGAGTCACTTTCTAGCTGTATTTTACTATTCTTAATGAGAATTAAGGTATTTTGAACACGGTCCAAATATGGCTAAAAAGGTAATACTATAGCCTTACGTATTTTGACGAATTCTGGTGAAACACAAATGGTGTTTTTTATGAATAAATCAGAAGAAATTTGCATTAAAAACACACAAGGAGGCACTTTGTACCTGTATTTTACTATTCTTAATGAGAATTAAGGTATTTTGAACACAGTCCAAATATGGCTAAAAAGGTAATACTATAGCCTTACGTATTTTGACGAATTATGGTGAAACACAAAAGGTGATTTTTAGATAGAAATTGGTATTAAAAACACACAAGGAGGCACTTTCTACCTGTATTTTACTATTCTTAATGAGAATTAAGCGATTTTGAACACGGTCCAAATATGGCTAAAAAGGTAAGACTATAGCCTTATGTATTTTGACGAATTCTGGTAAAACACAAATGGTGATTTTTATGAAGAAATTGGTATTAAAAACACACAAGGAGGCACTTTCTACCTGTATTTTACTATTCTTAATGAGAATTAGGCGATTTTGAACACGGTCCAAATATGGGAAAAAGGGAGGCCAATAGCCTTACGTATTTTGACGCATTCTGGTGAAACACAAATGGTGACTTTCATGAAAAATCAGAAGAAATTTGCATTAAAAACACACAAGGAGGCACTTTCTAGCTGTATTTTACAATTCCTAATGAGACTTAAGCTATTTTGAACACAGTCCAAATATGGCTAAAAAGGTAATACTATAGCCTTATGTATTTTGACGAATTCTGGTGAAACTCAAATGGTGATTTTATTAAGAAATTTGTATTAAAAACACACAAGGAGTCACTTTCTAGCTGTATTTTACTATTCTTAATGAGAATTAGGCGAGTTTGAACACGGTCCAAATATGGCTAAACGGGTAAGACTATAGCCTTACGTATTTTGACGAATTCCGGTGAAACACAAATGGTGTTTTTTATGAAGAAATCAGAAGAAATTTGCATTAAAAACACACAAGGAGGCACTTTCTACCTGTATTTTACTATTCTTATTGAGAATTAAGGTATTTTGAACACGGTCCAAGTATGGCTAAAAGGGTAAGACTATAGCCTTATGTATTTTGACGAATTCTGGTGAAACACAAAAGGTGATTTTTAGATAGAAATTGGTATTAAAACACAAAAGGAGTCACTTTCTACCTGTATTTTACTATTCTTAATGACAATTAAGCAAGTTTGAACACGGTCCAAATATGGCTAAAAAGGTAAGACTATAGCCTTACGTATTTTGACGAATTCCGGTGAAACACAAATGGTGTTTTTTATGAAAAAAATCAGAAGAAATTTGCATTAAAAACACACAAGGAGGCACTTTCTACCTGTATTTTACTATTCTTAATGAGAATTAAGCGAGTTTGAACACGGTCCAAATATGGCTGAAAAGGTAAGACTATTGCCTTACGTATTTTGACGAATTCTGGTGAAACACAAATGGTGTTTTTTATGAAGAAATCCAGAGAAATTTGCATTAAAAATCACACAAGGAGGCACTTTCTACCTGTATTTTACTATTCTTATTGAGAATTAAGCGAGTTTGAACACGGTCCAAATATGGCTAAAAGGGTAAGACTATAGCCTTACGTATTTTGATGCATTCTGGTGAAACACAAATGGTGACTTTCATGAAAAATCAGAAGAAATTTGCATTAAAAACACACAAGAAGGCACTTTCTACCTGTATTTTACTATTCTTAATGAGAATTACGCAAGTTTGAACACGGTCCAAATATGGCTAAACGGGTAAGACTATAGCCTTACGTATTTTGACGAATTCCGGTGAAACACAAATGGTGTTTTTTATGAAAAAAATCAGAAGAAATTTGCATTAAAAACACACAAGGAGGCACTTTCTACCTGTATTTTACTATTCTTAATGAGAATTAAGCGAGTTTGAACACGGTCCAAATATGGCTGAAAAGGTAAGACTATTGCCTTACGTATTTTGACGAATTCTGGTGAAACAGAAATGGCGTTTTTTTATGAAGAAATCAGAAGAAATTGGCATTAAAAATGCACAAGGAGGCACTTTCTAGCTGTATTTTACAATACTTAATGAGAATTAAGCGAGTTTGAACACGGTCCAAATATGGCTAAAAAGGTAAGACTATAGCCTTACGTATTTTGACGCATTCTGGTGAAACACAAATGGTGATTTTTATGAAGAAATTTGCTTTCAAAACACACAAGGAGGCACTTTCTACCTGTATTTTACTATTCTTAATGAGAATTAAGCGATTTTGAACACGGTCCACATATGGCTAAAAAGGTAAGACTATAGCCTTATGTATTTTGACGAATTCTGGTGAAACACAAATGGTATTTTTTATGAAGAAATCAGAAGAAATTTGCATTAAAAACACACAAGGAGGCACTTTCTACCTGTATTTTACTATTCTTAATGAGAATTTAGCGAGTTTGAACACGGTCCAAATATGGCTAAAAAGGTAAGACTATAGCCTTAAGTATTTTGACGAATTCCGGTGAAACACAAATGGTGTTTTTTATGAAGAAATCAGAAGAAATTTGCATTAAAAACACACAAGGAGGCACTTTCTACCTGTATTTTACTATTCTTAATGAGAATTTAGCGAGTTTGAACACGATCCAAATATGGCTAAAAGGGTAAGACTATAGCTTTACGTATTTTGACAAATTCTGGTAAAACACAAATGGTGACTTTAATGAAAAATAAGAAGAAATTTGCATTAAAAACACACAAGGAGGCATTTTCTACCTGTATTTAACTATTCTTAATGAGAATGAAGCGAGTTTGAACACAGTCCAAATATGGCTAAAAAGGTAATACTATAGCCTTATGTATTTTGACGAATTCTGGTGAAACACAAATGGTGATTTTTATTAAGAAATTTGTATTAAAAACACACAAGGAGTCACTTTCTAGCTGTATTTTACTATTCTTAATGAGAATAAGGCGAGTTTGAACACGGTCCAAATATGGCTAAACGGGTAAGACTATAGCCTTACGTATTTTGATGCATTCTGGTGAAACACAAATGGTGACTTTCATGAAAAATCAGAAGAAATTTGCATTAAAAACACACAAGAAGGCACTTTCTACCTGTATTTTACTATTCTTAATGAGAATTACGCAAGTTTGAACACGGTCCAAATATGGCTAAACGGGTAAGACTATAGCCTTACGTATTTTGACGAATTCCGGTGAAACACAAATGGTGTTTTTTATGAAAAAAATCAGAAGAAATTTGCATTAAAAACACACAAGGAGGCACTTTCTACCTGTATTTTACTATTCTTAATGAGAATTAAGCGAGTTTGAACACGGTCCAAATATGGCTGAAAAGGTAAGACTATTGCCTTACGTATTTTGACGAATTCTGGTGAAACAGAAATGGCGTTTTTTTATGAAGAAATCAGAAGAAATTGGCATTAAAAATGCACAAGGAGGCACTTTCTAGCTGTATTTTACAATACTTAATGAGAATTAAGCGAGTTTGAACACGGTCCAAATATGGCTAAAAAGGTAAGACTATAGCCTTACGTATTTTGACGCATTCTGGTGAAACACAAATGGTGATTTTTATGAAGAAATTTGCTTTCAAAACACACAAGGAGGCACTTTCTACCTGTATTTTACTATTCTTAATGAGAATTTAGCGAGTTTGAACACGATCCAAATATGGCTAAAAGGGTAAGACTATAGCTTTACGTATTTTGACAAATTCTGGTAAAACACAAATGGTGACTTTAATGAAAAATAAGAAGAAATTTGCATTAAAAACACACAAGGAGGCATTTTCTACCTGTATTTAACTATTCTTAATGAGAATGAAGCGAGTTTGAACACAGTCCAAATATGGCTAAAAAGGTAATACTATAGCCTTATGTATTTTGACGAATTCTGGTGAAACACAAATGGTGATTTTTATTAAGAAATTTGTATTAAAAACATACAAGGAGTCACTTTCTAGCTGTATTTTACTATTCTTAATGAGAATTAGGCGAGTTTGAACACGGTCCAAATATGGCTAAACGGGTAAGACTATAGCCTTACGTATTTTGACGAATTCTGGTGAAACACAA
The DNA here is from genome assembly GCA_024036415.1 of Prochilodus magdalenae. Classification (NCBI taxonomy): domain Eukaryota; kingdom Metazoa; phylum Chordata; class Actinopteri; order Characiformes; family Prochilodontidae; genus Prochilodus; species Prochilodus magdalenae. The sequence goes on from JAMWET010004403.1 coordinate 155,594, forward strand.
ATGGTGTTTTTTATGAAAAAAATCAGAAGAAATTTGCATTAAAAACACACAAGAAGGCACTTTCTACCTGTATTTTACTATTCTTAATGAGAATTACGCAAGTTTGAACATGGTCCAAATATGGCTAAACGGGTAAGACTATAGCCTTACGTATTTTGACGAATTCCGGTGAAACACAAATGGTGTTTTTTATGAAGAAATCAGAAGAAATTGGCATTAAAAACGCACAAGGAGGCACTTTCTACCTGTATTTTACAATTCCTAATGAGACTTAAGCGAGTTTGAACACGGTCCAAATATGGCTAAAAAGGTAAGACTATAGCCTTACGTATTTTGACGAATTCCGGTGAAACACAAATGGTGTTTTTTATGAAGAAATCAGAAGAAATTTGCATTAAAAACACACAAGGAGGCATTTTCTACCTGTATTTAACTATTCTTAATGAGAATGAAGCGAGTTTGAACACGGTCCAAATATGGCTAAACGGGTAAGACAAAAGCCTTACGTATTTTGACGAATTCCGGTGAAACACAAATGGTGTTTTTTATGAAAAAAATCAGAAGAAATTTGCATTAAAAACACACAAGGAGGCACTTTCTAGCTGTATTTTACAATTCCTAATGAGACTTAAGCTATTTTGAACACAGTCCAAATATGGCTAAAAAGGTAATACTATAGCCTTATGTATTTTGACGAATTCTGGTGAAACTCAAATGGTGATTTTTATTAAGAAATTTGTATTAAAAACACAAGGAGTCACTTTCTAGCTGTATTTTACTATTCTTAATGAGAATTAGGCGAGTTTGAACACGGTCCAAATATGGCTAAACGGGTAAGAGTATAGCCTTACGTATTTTGACGAATTCCGGTGAAACACAAATGGTGTTTTTTATGAAAAAAATCAGAAGAAATTTGCATTAAAAAGACACAAGGAGGCGCTTTCTACCTGTATTTTACTATTCTTAATGAGAATTACGCAAGTTTGAACACGGTCCAAATATGGCTAAACGGGTAAGACTATAGCCTTACGTATTTTGACGAATTCCGGTGAAACACAAATGGTGTTTTTTATGGAAAAAATCAGAAGAAATTTGCATTAAAAAGACACAAGGAGGCACTTTCTACCTGTATTTTACAATTCCAAATAAGAATTAAGCTATATTGAACACGGTCCAAATATGGCTAAAAGGGTAAGACTATAGCCTTACGTATTTTGACGAATTCTGGTGAAACACAAATGGTGTTTTTTATGAAGAAATCAAGAGAAATTTGCATTAAAAACACACAAGAAGGCACTTTCTACCTGTATTTTACTATTCTTAATGAGAATTACGCAAGTTTGAACATGGTCCAAATATGGCTAAACGGGTAAGACTATAGCCTTACGTATTTTGACGAATTCCGGTGAAACACAAATGGTGTTTTTTATGAAAAAAATCAGAAGAAATTTGCATTAAAAACACACAAGGAGGCACTTTCTACCTGTATTTTACTATTCTTAATGAGAATTAAGCGAGTTTGAACACGGTCCAAATATGGCTAAAAAGGTAAGACTATAGCCTTATGTATTTTGACGAATTCTGGTGAAACACAAATGGCGTTTTTTATGAAGAAATCAAGAGAAATTTGCATTAAAAACACACAAGAAGGCACTTTCTACCTGTATTTTACTATTCTTAATGAGAATTACACAAGTTTGAACACGGTCCAAATATGGCTAAACGGGTAAGACTATTGCCTTATGTATTTTGACGAATTCTGGTGAAACACAAATGGCGTTTTTTATGAAAAAAATCAGAAGAAATTTGCATTAAAAACACACAAGAAGGCACTTTCTACCTGTATTTTACTATTCTTAATGAGAATTACGCAAGTTTGAACATGGTCCAAATATGGCTAAACGGGTAAGACTATAGCCTTACGTATTTTGACGAATTCCGGTGAAACACAAATGGTGTTTTTTATGAAGAAATCAGAAGAAATTGGCATTAAAAACGCACAAGGAGGCACTTTCTACCTGTATTTTACAATTCCTAATGAGACTTAAGCGAGTTTGAACACGGTCCAAATATGGCTAAAAAGGTAAGACTATAGCCTTACGTATTTTGACGAATTCCGGTGAAACACAAATGGTGTTTTTTATGAAGAAATCAGAAGAAATTTGCATTAAAAACACACAAGGAGGCATTTCCTACCTGTATTTAACTATTCTTAATGAGAATGAAGCGAGTTTGAACACGGTCCAAATATGGCTAAACGGGTAAGACAAAAGCCTTACGTATTTTGACGAATTCCGGTGAAACACAAATGGTGTTTTTTATGAAAAAAATCAGAAGAAATTTGCATTAAAAACACACAAGGAGGCACTTTCTAGCTGTATTTTACAATTCCTAATGAGACTTAAGCTATTTTGAACACAGTCCAAATATGGCTAAAAAGGTAATACTATAGCCTTATGTATTTTGACGAATTCTGGTGAAACTCAAATGGTGATTTTTATTAAGAAATTTGTATTAAAAACACAAGAAGTCACTTTCTAGCTGTATTTTACTATTCTTAATGAGAATTAGGCGAGTTTGAACACGGTCCAAATATGGCTAAACGGGTAAGAGTATAGCCTTACGTATTTTGACGAATTCCGGTGAAACACAAATGGTGTTTTTTATGAAAAAAATCAGAAGAAATTTGCATTAAAAAGACACAAGGAGGCGCTTTCTACCTGTATTTTACTATTCTTAATGAGAATTACGCAAGTTTGAACACGGTCCAAATATGGCTAAACGGGTAAGACTATAGCCTTACGTATTTTGACGAATTCCGGTGAAACACAAATGGTGTTTTTTATGGAAAAAAATCAGAAGAAATTTGCATTAAAAAGGACACAAGGAGGCACTTTTCTACCTGTATTTTACAATTCCAAATAAGAATTAAGCTATATTGAAACACGGTCCAAATATGGCTAAAAGGGTAAGACTATAGCCTTACGTATTTTGACGAATTCTGGTGAAACACATATGGTGTTTTTTATGAAGAAATCAAGAGAAATTTGCATTAAAAACACACAAGAAGGCACTTTCTACCTGTATTTTACTATTCTTAATGAGAATTACGCAAGTTTGAACATGGTCCAAATATGGCTAAACGGGTAAGACTATAGCCTTACGTATTTTGACGAATTCCGGTGAAACACAAATGGTGTTTTTTATGAAAAAAATCAGAAGAAATTTGCATTAAAAACACACAAGGAGGCACTTTCTACCTGTATTTTACTATTCTTAATGAGAATTAAGCGAGTTTGAACACGGTCCAAATATGGCTAAAAAGGTAAGACTATAGCCTTATGTATTTTGACGAATTCTGGTGAAACACAAATGGCGTTTTTTATGAAGAAATCAAGAGAAATTTGCATTAAAAACACACAAGAAGGCACTTTCTACCTGTATTTTACTATTCTTAATGAGAATTACACAAGTTTGAACACGGTCCAAATATGGCTAAACGGGTAAGACTATTGCCTTATGTATTTTGACGAATTCTGGTGAAACACAAATGGCGTTTTTTATGAAAAAAATCAGAAGAAATTTGCATTAAAAACACACAAGGAGGCACTTTCTACCTGTATTTTACTATTCTTAATGAGAATTAAGCGAGTTTGAACACGGTCCAAATATGGCTAAAAAGGTAAGACTATAGCCTTACGTATTTTGACGCATTCTGGTGAAACACAAATGGTGATTTTTATGAAGAAATTTGCTTTCAAAACACACAAGGAGGCACTTTCTACCTGTATTTTACTATTCTTAATGAGAATTAAGCGATTTTGAACACGGTCCACATATGGCTAAAAAGGTAAGACTATAGCCTTATGTATTTTGACGAATTCTGGTGAAACACAAATGGTATTTTTTATGAAAAAATCAGAAGAAATTTGCATTAAAAACACACAAGGAGGCACTTTCTACCTGTATTTTACTATTCTTAATGAGAATTAAGCGAGTTTGAACACGGTCCAAATATGGCTAAAAAGGTAAGACTATAGCCTTACGTATTTTGACGAATTCTGGTGAAACACAAATGGTGACTTTCATGAAAAATCAGAAGAAATTTGCATTAAAAACACAGAAGGAGGCACTTTCTACCTGTATTTTACAATTCCTAATGAGAATTAAGCGAGTTTGAACACGGTCCAAATATGGCTAAAAGGGTAAGACTATAGCCTTAAGTATTTTGACGAATTCCGGTGAAACACAAATGGTGTTTTTTATGAAGAAATCAGAAGAAATTTGCATTAAAAACACACAAGGAGGCACTTTCTACCTGTATTTTACAATTCCTAATGAGACTTAAGCGAGTTTGAACACGGTCCAAATATGGCTAAAAAGGTAAGACTATAGCCTTACGTATTTTGACGAATTCTGGTGAAACACAAATGGTGACTTTCATGAAAAAACAGAAGAAATTTGCATTAAAAACACACAAGGAGGCACTTTCTACCTGTATTTTACTATTCTTAATGAGAATTAAGCGAGTTTGAACACGGTCCAAATATGGCTAAAAAGGTAAGACTATAGCCTTACGTATTTTGACGCATTCTGGTGAAACACAAATGGTGATTTTTATGAAGAAATTTGCTTTCAAAACACACAAGGAGGCACTTTCTACCTGTATTTTACTATTCTTAATGAGAATTAAGCGATTTTGAACACGGTCCACATATGGCTAAAAAGGTAAGACTATAGCCTTATGTATTTTGACGAATTCTGGTGAAACACAAATGGTATTTTTTATGAAAAAATCAGAAGAAATTTGCATTAAAAACACACAAGGAGGCACTTTCTACCTGTATTTTACTATTCTTAATGAGAATTTAGCGAGTTTGAACACGGTCCAAATATGGCTAAAAAGGTAAGACTATAGCCTTACGTATTTTGACGAATTCTGGTGAAACACAAATGGTGACTTTCATGAAAAATCAGAAGAAATTTGCATTAAAAACACAGAAGGAGGCACTTTCTACCTGTATTTTACAATTCCTAATGAGAATTAAGCGAGTTTGAACACGGTCCAAATATGGCTAAAAGGGTAAGACTATAGCCTTAAGTATTTTGACGAATTCCGGTGAAACACAAATGGTGTTTTTTATGAAGAAATCAGAAGAAATTTGCATTAAAAACACACAAGGAGGCACTTTCTACCTGTATTTTACAATTCCTAATGAGACTTAAGCGAGTTTGAACACGGTCCAAATATGGCTAAAAAGGTAAGACTATAGCCTTACGTATTTTGACGAATTCTGGTGAAACACAAATGGTGACTTTCATGAAAAAACAGAAGAAATTTGCATTAAAAACACACAAGGAGGCACTTTCTACCTGTATTTTACTATTCTTAATGAGAATTTAGCGAGTTTGAACACGATCCAAATATGGCTAAAAGGGTAAGACTATAGCCTTACGTATTTTGACGCATTCTGGTGAAACACAAATGGTGATTTTTATGAAGAAATTTGCTTTCAAAACACACAAGGAGGCACTTTCTACCTGTATTTTACTATTCTTAATGAGAATTAAGCGAGTTTGAACACGGTCCAAATATGGCTAAAAAGGTAAGACTATTGCCTTATGTATTTTGACGAATTCTGGTGAAACACAAATGGCGTTTTTCATGAAGAAATCAGAAGAAATTGGCATTAAAAACGCACAAGGAGGCACTTTCTAGCTGTATTTTACAATACTTAATGAGAATTAGGCGAGTTTGAACACGGTCCAAATATGGCTAAACGGGTAAGACTATAGCCTTACGTATTCTGACGAATTCTGGTGAAACACAAATGGTGTTTTTTATGAAAAAAATCAGAAGAAATTTGCATTAAAAAGACACAAGGAGGCACTTTCTACCTGTATTTTACTATTCTTAATGAGAATTACGCAAGTTTGAACACGGTCCAAATATGGCTAAACGGGTAAGACTATGGCCTTACGTATTTTGACGAATTCCGGTGAAACACAAATGGTGTTTTTTATGAAAAAAATCAGAAGAAATTTGCATTAAAAACACACTAGGAGTCACTGTCTAGCTGTATATTACTATTCTTAATGAGAATTAAGCGAGTTTGAACACGGTCCAAATATGGCTAAAAAGGTAAGACTATTGCCTTATGTATTTTGACGAATTCTGGTGAAACACAAATGGCGTTTTTCATGAAGAAATCAGAAGAAATTGGCATTAAAAACGCACAAGGAGGCACTTTGTAGCTGTATTTTACAATACTTAATGAGAATTAGGCGAGTTTGAACACGGTCCAAATATGGCTAAACGGGTAAGACTATAGCCTTACGTATTTTGACGAATTCCGGTGAAACACAAATGGTGATTTTTATGAAGAAATTTGCTTTCAAAACACACAAGGAGGCACTTTCTACCTGTATTTTACTATTCTTAATGAGAATTAAGCGATTTTGAACACGGTCCACATATGGCTAAAAAGGTAAGACTATAGCCTTATGTATTTTGACGAATTCTGGTGAAACACAAATGGTATTTTTTATGAAAAAATCAGAAGAAATTTGCATTAAAAACACACAAGGAGGCACTTTCTATCTGTATTTTACTATTCTTAATGAGAATTTAGCGAGTTTGAACACGGTCCAAATATGGCTAAAAAGGTAAGACTATAGCCTTACGTATTTTGACGAATTCTGGTGAAACACAAATGGTGACTTTCATGAAAAATCAGAAGAAATTTGCATTAAAAACACACAAGGAGGCACTTTCTACCTGTATTTTACAATTCCTAATGAGAATTAAGAGAGTTTGAACACGGTCCAAATATGGCTAAAATTTTTGTAAGACTATAGCCTTAAGTATTTTGACGAATTCCGGTGAAACACAAATGGTGTTTTTATGAAGAAATCAGAAGAAATTTGCATTAAAAACACACAAAGGAGGCACTTTCTACCTGTATTTTACAATTTCCTAATGAGACTTAAGCGAGTTTGAACACGGTCCAAATATTGGCTAAAAGGTAAGACTATAGCTTACGTATTTTGACAGAATTCTGTGAAACACAAATGGT
>JAMWET010004404.1:0-17500 GCA_024036415.1 Prochilodus magdalenae
GAATCTGCAGCGGGTAGTGTTCAGTGTTTACAGTCTGACAGTAATAAACTGGTGGAACTGATTATAAATCCAGTATGGAATCTTGCAGCGTGTGTAGTGTTCTACTTACAGTCTGACGGTAATAACTGTGGAGGGATTATAATCCAGTTGAATCTGCAGCGTGTGTCGTAGTGTTTACAGTCTGACGGTATAACTGTGGAGGGATTGCTAATCCAGTCTGAATCATTGCAGCGTTGTGTAGTGTTTACAGTCTGACGGTAATAACTGTGGGGGGATTCATAATCCAGTATGACAAATCTTGCAGCGTGTGTAGTGTTTACAGTCTGACAGTAAAACTGTGGAGTGATTATAATCCGGTATGAATCTGCAGCGTGGGTAGTGTTTGACAGTCTGACGGTAATAACTGTGGAGGTGATTATAATCCGGTTATGAATCCGCAGCGTGTGTAGTGTTTACAGTCTGACGGTAATAAACTGTGGACTTTGAATGATTAATCCGGTATGAATCTGCAGCGTGTGTAGTGTTTACAGTTGACGGTAATAACTGTGGAGTGATTATAATCCAGTATGAATCTGCAGCGTGTGTAGTGTTTACAGTCTGACCGGTAATAACTGTGGAGGGATATAATCCAGTATGAATCATGCAGCGTGTGTAGTGTTTACAGTCTGACGGTAAATAACTGTGGAGGGATTATAATCCAGTATGAATCTGCAGCGTGTGTAGTGTTTACAGTCTGACGGTAATAACTGTGGAGGGATTATAATCCAGTATGAATCTGCAGCGTGAGTATTGTGTGTTACAGTCCTGACGGTAATAACTGTGAGAGGATAGTGATGATAATCCAGTTGAATCTGCAGGCGTGTGTAGTGTTTACCGTCTGACGGTAAATAACTGTGGAGGGATTATAATCCAGTATGAATCTGCAGCGTGTGTAGTGTTTACAAGTCTGACGGGTAATAACTGTGGAGTGATTATAAATCCAGTATGAATCTGCAGCGTGTGTAGTGTTTTTACAGTCTGGACGGTAATAAACTGTGGACGGGATTATAAATCCAGTATGAATCTGCAGCGTGTGTGTATGTGTTTACAGTCTGACGGTAATAACTGTGGAGGGATTATAATCCAGTATGAATCTGCAGTGCGTGTGTAGTGTTTTTACAGTATGACAGTAATAACTGTGGAGATGATTATAATCCGGTATGAATCTGCAGCGTGTGTAGTGTTTACTGTCTGACGGTAATAACTGTGGAGGGATTATAATCCGGTATGAATCTGCAGCGTGTGTAGTGTTTTACAGGTCTGACGGTAATAACTGTGGAGGGATTATAATCCAGTATGAATCCTGCAGCGTGTGGGTAGTGTTTACAGTCTGACGGTAATAACTGTGGAGGGATTATAATCCAGTATGAATTCTGCAGCGTGTGTAGTGTTTACAGTCTGGACAGGTAATAACTGTGTAGTGATTATAATCCGGTATGAATCCTGCAGCGTGTGTAGTGTTTACAGTCTGACGGTAATAACTGGGTGGAGGGGATTATAATCCATGTATGAATCCTGCAGCGTGTGTAGTGTTTACAGTCTGACGGGTAATAACTGTGGGAGGGATTATAATCCGGTATGAATCTGCAGCGTGTGTAGTGTTTTAGTGTCTTACAGTCTGACGGTAATACTGTGGAGGGATTATAATCCGGTATGAATCTGCAGCGTGTGTGTAGTGTTTACAGTCTGACGGTAATAACTGGTGGAGGGATTATAATCCGGTATGAATCCGCAGCGCAGCGTGTGTAGTGTTTACAGTCTGACGGTAATAACTGTGGAGGGATTATAATCCAGTATGAATCTGCAGCGTGTGTAGTGTGTTTACGGTCTGACAGTAATAACTGTGGAGGGATTATAATCCAGTATGAATCTGCAGCGTGTGTAGTGTTTACAGTCTGACGGTAATAACTGTGGAGGGATTATAATCCAGTATGAATCTGCAGCGTGTGTGTAGTGTTTACAGTAATGACTGGTAATAACTGTGGAGTGGGATTATTAAATCCAGTATGAAATCTGCAGCGTGTGTAGTGTTTACAGTCTGACAGGTAATAACTGTGGAGGGATTATAATCCAGTATGAATCTGCAGCGTGTGTAGTGTTTACAGTCTGACGGTAATAACATGTGGAGGGATTATAATCCAGTATGAATCTGCAGCGTGTGGGTAGTGTTTACAGTCTGACGGTAATAACTCGTGAGTGATTATAATCCAGTATGAATCTGCAGCGTGTGTAGTGTTTACAGTCTGACGGTAATAACTGTGGAGTGATTATAATCCGGTATGAATCTGCAGCGTGTGTAGTGTTTACAGTCTGACGGTAATAACTGTGGAGGGATTATAATCCGGTATGAATCCGCAGCGTGTGGTAGTGTTTTACAGTCTGACGGTAATAACTGTGGGAGTGGATTATAATCCGGTATGAATCCGCAGCGTGTGTAGTGTTTACAGTCTCTGACCGGTAATAACTGTGGAGGGATTATATCCGGTATGAATCCGCAGCGTGTGTAGTGTTTACAGTCTGACGGTAATAACTGTGGAGGGATTATATAATCCAGTATGAATCTATGCAGCGTGTGTAGTGTTTTACAGTCTGACGGTAATAACTGGTGGAGTGATTATAATCCGGTATGAATCTGGCAGCGTGTGTAGTGGTTTTACAGTCTGACGGTAAATAACTGTGGAGGGATTATAATCCAGTATGAATCTGCAGCGTGTGTAGTGTTTTTTCCAGTCTGACGGTTATAACTGTGGAGGTGATTATAATCCAGTATGAATCTGCAGCGTGTGTAGTGTTTACAGTCTGACGGTAATAAACTGTGTGGAGGGGATTATAATCCAGTATGAATCTGCAGCGTGTGTAGTGTTTACAGTCTGACGGTACTAATAACTGTGGAGGGATTATAATCCAGTATGAATCTGCAGCGTGTGTAGTGTTTACAGTCTGACAGTAATAACTGTGGAGGGATTATAATCCAGTATGAATCGCGCAGCGTGTGTAGTGTTTACAGTCTGACAGTAATAACTGTGGAGTGATTATAATCCAGTATGAATCCGCAGCGTGTGGTAGTGTTTACAGTCTGACGGGTAATAACTGTGGAGGGGATTATAATCCAGTATGAATCTGCAGCGTTTGTAGTGTTTACAGTCTGTGGTAATAACTGTGGAGGGATTATAATCCAGTATGAATCTCTGCAGCGTGTGTAGTGTTTACAGTCTGACAGTAATAACTGTGGAGGGATTATAATCCAGTATGAATCTGCAGCGTGTGTAGTGGTTTACAGTCTGACGGTAATAACTGTGGAGGGATTATAATCCGGTATGAATCTGCAGCGTGTTGTAGTGTTTACAGTCTGAAGGTAATAACTGTGGAGTGATTAATAATCCAGTATGAATCTGCAGCGTGTTGTAGTGTTTACAGTCCTGACGGTAATATAACGGTTGTCTGAGGGATTATAAACGGTCCCGACGTATGAATCTAGGATGTGTGTATGATTTAACATGATCTGCAGCGTGTGTAGTGATATTTTAACAGTCCTGACGGTAAATAACTGTGGAGGGATTATAATCCAGTATGAATCTGCAGCGTGTGTAGTGTTTACAGTCTGACGGTAATAACTGTGGAGGGATTATAATCCAGTATGAATCTGCAGCGTGTGTAGTGTTTACAGTCTGACGGTAATAACTGTGGAGGGATTATAATCCAGTATGAATCTGCAGCGTGTGTAGTGTTTACAGTCTGACGGTAATAACTGTGGAGGGATTATAATCCGGTATGAATCTGCAGCGTGTGTAGTGTTTACAGTCTGACGGTAATAACTGTGGAGGGATTATAATCCAGTATGAATCTGCAGCGTGTGTAGTGTTTACAGTCTGACGGTAATAACTGTGGAGTTCATACACCTGCTGGTTTATTTCGGTTCTGTTGTCCTTCAGCAGATCTTACTCAGGAACTCAGTTAGAGCAGGAAGAAGACCCCCTGGGAAGAACCGGGGGTCTGTTTATGGCATGTTTATGCTCCTCTTTTCTGTGAAGACTGAACAGGATTATCTGCGGATAAGAGGAGAACACAGCTCTCAGGAGAATGGTGGGATGGCTTTAGGTGGGCTGATGGTGTTCCTCATTGTGCCCTTAAGACGCCATGAGGGAGTCTTCCCCCACTGTCTACTCTTTTTCTTTCTTTCTCTCCTTTTCTATAGCTCCTTGCGTATTCTCCTTTGATAGATTGTCTCCTCCTCCTCCTCCTCCTTCTCTCCTCTCTCTGTTTTCCTGCGTGTCTTATCCTCACTGTCTTTGTGGAGTGTAATCGGAGAAAGCCAACCCTACACGCGCTCACCGCGCCTCACGCTTCCTCTCAGTCAGATAGTGGAGCATTAGAGTCGGCGCATCTGTGGGCATGGTTACCTCAACACAGTGTGGCTTAACACCTGGACCCGGAGGTGAGCAGGACCCCGCAGGGCTCCCGGCTACAGCCTTGGCGTGCGGCGTGGTGGAGGTTGGGGGTTGGCTCTCCGCGGTGATTGATATGTAGATTGGTGTATGATGCAGTCCTCCGTCTGGAGGTGATTTGATAGGGAGCGCCGGGTCGGCAGATCCCTCTAAATGAAAACCCGGCCTCCTGGCACGCGGCGGCGGTTCCGGCCGTTTGATTTGTGTGCTTTTCATTACAGATTGTGCTGTTGATAGAATTGCCTCTTAATGAAAAGGATATTCTCGGCGGCTGCTTCCTTTAGTCCGCGTGTAATTGGGGTTATTTGTGAGCGCCGGGCTTTGTGAGAGGGGCAGAGCAGCCCAGAGTGAAACATACAGGAGCTTTTGTGCCGGTTTGACGGAGCTTATCAAGACATGAGCCGGGGTAGCAGAGAAGGGACGAGGAAGAGGGTATGAGAGAAGCTGAAGGAGGGAGGAGAGAGGGATATATAGATTATAGGAATGTGCACTCATCGTCAAAAAAAAACTGCACCCTGAAGGAGGTGTGGGAGTGCGGTGCTGTTGGGAAGGAAGATAAAGGTGACCAGGATCAATAACTGATGATACATTTAGACTGATATGATCAATATTTATTGAGCTACACATACAGAAGTCTGTCTCTCAGTATGGGGTTGGGCCGCCATGTTTGCTAACCCAACACGCCAGACGTCTCGGTATGGAGCTGTAGAGGTTCCTAATGGTGTCCTGTGATAATCCATCCCATGCAGCTTGAATATCCTCACACAGTTCCTGCAGATGGTGCGGTTGGGAGGGAGGTGGAGTGACACCAGGCCTTCATCGTTCATCTTGGTGCTGACCACGGTGCCTCCACACACGGATTCGTTGGGCGTCTCCACCAAGACTAAAGCGGGACTCGTCACTGAAGATGACCCGCTGCCATTCTGAGTCACTCCATGACAGTCTGGTACGACACCACTGCAGTCTTTGGTGACGGTGACGTGGTGTTAAGGACAGTCGTAGTAATGGTCTGTGTACATGTGGTCCTGTGTGGTGCAGCCGTCTGCCAATGGTGCTGCACTAACAGGATGGAGGACACCACTGCTCGATGGATGTCTGGAATCGTGGCTGTTCGGTCAGTCAGGTACAGAGATAAGGCCATCCTTCCTTACGTCACATGTCACTGAGTGTGAACTTGAATCATTAGCGTGTCTCATGATGTCAAGCCCACCCACCAAGTTACCCACCAAGTTACCCACCAAGTTACCCACCAAGTTACCCACCAAGGTGGTACAATGTCTCGCTCCATGTGGCTAAAAGGAGGCAGGAGTGGCTGAACACTGATGTGGCCTGCATCCAGAAACTTGTCCACTCAATTCCAAATGGACATGCCATGCTGCATGGGCCAATTCCCGAGTACAGTGTGCAGAAATGTTTACGGAATGATTAGCTGAGGATGTGCTGAATCCGAGTGCGCCCGAGTGACCCTGTTGGCTCCTCCTGTCCAGTCACAGTAGTGGCCTGAAGTGTGCTTTATGTAATGAGCTCGGTGGAAACTCACCGGTCACTTACCATGTGATTAGGGCGGCTCTCCGTGCTGGAGGCAGGCCACGGGCTAAGCGAGTGATGTATGCCGGGGGCTGTCCGGCCAGGCCCCTACGCTGGGTCTTAGAGGCTGACTCGGCTCTTTTAGAGGTGCTAAGCCAGCAGATAGCAGCGCCAGGGCAGGAGGAGGAGGAGGAGCGCCGCTTATTGTCCCAGTGCTGCATCGGCTTTGAGAAACAGTCTTGGGAAATCCAACCTGAAAGGAAAGCGCCGCCGTCTTCTCCGCTTCGTTAAACTCTCGGGCACGTGGCTGCCGGAGTAGGCTTCGTTGAAGGAAGCATGGTGTCTGCGGTGTGCAAGCATCCTCCTGCTTTATCCACACCTCCTGAGCGGTGTCGCTCTAGCCCTGCTGGAGAACTTCGGCTTTTGGGATTTGGGACTCTGGGATTCTGCCCAGAATTCCTTCCTCTTTTATCGACCTCTTTTTCCCTCTATCTGCGCTACTGTGGAACGCTGAGCCATCTCAAGCGGCCAGCTTATAGAAAATGTAGGAGTGAGAGGTGGTGCGGAGGGTGGGGGATGGGGGATTTCATGAAGGAATGTAAAAGGATGGAGTGAAATCCGTGTTTTGTCCTTCAAAGTGACCAACATTTGTCACGGAGCTGTCGAGCGCGACCTGCGTTAGTTTAGACGTATGACGCGTCTTTTGTTTACTCTGCATTTAACGCTTAACCCTGGAAAGCTGTCAGGGTCCCTGCACCGCAGGGGTCACCACCGTGATCATTCTTCTTCCCTGCCGTCCTTCATCATTCATCTTACTGTCTTCCGCACCAAGGAGGAACGCCAGGCAGTGCTCGGCCGGAGCAAACCCCTCTCTGTAACCAGACCTGCAGATCCTGAAGGAGTGTAGCTCTCTCAAAGCCAAACAGATCACTGTTACACCGTACAGCACTCAGATACAACACCGGGGAGGGAACGGAGGAAACAGACGAATGAAGAAAAGAGATAAGAATAAAGGAAAAAGAGAGTAAGGGCAATAAACAAAAGAGGAAGGATGTTCTCACTGGGAAAAACAGGAAAAAGGAAGGAGGAAAAGAAGAAACGGAAAAAGAGTGGCTTCTTTCTCTCTATTCCCTTTTCATTTCTTTCTTCCTTTCCATCTATCCTTCTCTGCTTCTGTTGTGATTCATTTTTTAATATTTTTTTATTTTGGAGAAAAATACACTCAGCAGCAATGAGAGATAAGAGAGAAAAGAAGGAAGGAAGGAAGGGAGAAAGGATGTAGGGAAGGAAGGAGGGAAGAAAGGAAGGAAGTAGGGAAGGAAGTAGAGAAGGAAGGAAGTAGGGAAGGAAGGAAGGAAGGAAATAGGGAGCGAAAAGAAGAAAGGATGGAAGAAAAGAAGGAAGTAGGGAAGGAAGGAAGGACAGAAGAAAGGAAGGAAGGAAGTAGGGAAGGAAGGAAGGAAAGAAGGAAGTAGGGAAGGAAGTAAGGAAGAAAGTAAGGAGGTAGAGAAGGAAGGATAGAAGTAGGGAAGGAAGAAAGGAAGGAAGTAGGGAAGGAAGGAAGGACAGAAGAAAAGAAGGAAGGAAGGAAGGAAGTAGGGAAGGAAGGAAGGAAGGAAGGAAGGAAGAAAGTAAGGAGGTAGAGAAGGAAAGAAGAAATGATGGAAAGAAGGAAATTGAAAATGAAAGGAAAGAACAACAGAAGGAGGAAAACGTCTTTCTTGTGAAAATCCATCCCAAACAGCTATGGACTATGTCCTCACACCTGCAGATGGTGCGGTAGGGGTGGAGGTGGAGTGACACCAGGCCTTCTGGACGTATGACACCATCTTGGTGCTGACCACGGTGCCTCCACACACGGATTCGTTGGGCGTCTCCACCAAGACTAAAGCGGGACTCGTCACTGAAGATGACCCGCTGCCCTTCTGAGTCACTCCATGACAGTCTGGTACGACACCACTGCAGTCTTTGGTGACGGTGACGTGGTGTTAGGGACAGTCATGGTAACGGTCTGTGTGCATGTAGTCCTGCGTGGTGCAGCCGTCTGCTAATGGTACTGCACTAACAGGATGACTGATGGAGGACACCACTGCTCACTGAACAACTGGCTGTTGGGTATGGTTCCTCCGTCTTCATGGTTTGTGGAGGTCTTCCAGGTCTCTAATGTCACTGGTGTGTGCATTTTCCCATCCACCGCCTCCAACAGCACGCTATGGTTGCAGACCATCCTGTTCCTGGAGCCGCACGATGCGACCCGCTTGGTAGAACGGGTCACACACAGTTCACCCTGGTAATGAAACCGAATCTCTGCGAGGTCAGACGTTCAGCCCTCCGTCTAATGGATCAGTCAGTCCCGGTTTGGGTGAGCGCTGCCCATGTCTCTGGGATGCGCTTCGAACTTTGTGTGGCGGGTTTCTTCTTGAGCGGGAGTTGGGAGGGTGGGGGTCATGGAGCAATCCCCTGATCCTCTGCTGGGTTCCTCTTTCTCCCTCTGAGCAGGAAGTGAAATTAGAGGAGTTAATGGACCGCTTCAGCCCCCGCCGTCCCACCCCGTCCCTCCACCCCACCAAACCATAATCCCTTCAATCTGACCAGCTTATGAATTTTAAATGCTCTAGTCCAAATCGCAGACCCTTTTTCTCTTAAGTGGTTATATCTGACACTCGCTCTCTCGCACTCGCTCTCTCGCGCTCTCACTCGCGCACACAGATGGTGCTGAGTCCCCGGCTGCTGTCGTAGGCATGCATTTTGTAGCTGCTGATACGGCTTTAATGTGTTGTGACTACACAATGGCGACGTAGCTTCACTCGGGAAAGCAACGAGCCCATCAAACCCAACCTCTGATGTGAGGCTCAGCGTGGAACCGGCGCTGGTCTCTCACTGCTACACGTATTTACACGTTCCTCAGCTTTCTGGTAACAGTTGCTAGCGGTTTACGTCAGTCTGTGACTAAAGCTCAGCCCGTGATCAATCAGATGTAGGCTCGACATGCTCCCAAGCCGAGTCGAGTCTCAGATCTTCAGGAGAGAATGGTAGTTCGGGCTCATCGTCAGCTGCAGGCACTGCGCTGTACAAAAGGAAACCCCTGCTGAACAGCTGGCGTGTCCAGTACACTGAACGTCATGCAAAGTCTACGGCGCTAGCTCCGGCTCTCGTTACAGGACACGTGGTCTTCACGCTCGTCTCTGCGTCGGCTGTGCCATCGCTTGACCGCTGGCACGCTACTTCCTCAGCTGTTTCTCTGTGAGCATGTAGAGGAGGACTCTCGTATACCAGCGATACAGTCGCAGTGGACAGGCTCCATCACCATGACTGTGGGTTTGGGGCACAACCTGGCAACCTCACAATGACAACTCCAGTTTTCCAGAGCATCAGCTGATAGTCAGAAATCAGTTCAGTGCGGCTGAACTAATGACCAGTTCTGAGAGAGACAGAGAGGAGAAACTCCCTAAGAGGAGGAGGAAGAACCGCTGGGAGGAACCAAGACTCAAAAGGAGAAACTCCCTAAGAGGAGGAGGAAGAACCGCTGAGAGGAACCAGGAGTCAAAAGGAGAAACTCCCTAAGAGGAGGAGGAAGAAGTTCTGAAAGAAACCAAGACTCAAAAGGAGAAACTCTCTAAGAGGAGGAGGAAGAACCGCTGAGAGGAACCAGTACTCAAAAGGAGAAACTCTCTAAGGGGAGGATGAAGAACTGCTAAGAGGAACCAGACCTCAAAAGGAGAGACTGTCTAAGGGGAGGAGGAAGAACCACTAAGAGGAACCAAGACTCAAAAGGAGAAACTCCCTAAGAGGAGGAGGAAGAACCGCTGAGAGGAACCAAGACTCAAAAGGAGAAACTCTCTAAGGGGAGGAGGAAGAACCGCTGAGAGGAACCAAGACTCAAAAGGAGAAACTCTTTAAGAGGAGGAGGAAGAACCGCTGAGAGGAACCAAGACTCAAAAGGAGAAACTCTCTAAGGGGAGGAGGAAGAACCGCTAAGAGGAACTAAGACTCAAAAGGAGAAACTGTCTAAGGGGAGGAGGAAGAACTGCTGAGAAGGCACCAAGCTTCAAAAGGAGAGACCGTCTAAGAGGAGGAAGAACTGCTAAGAGAAACCAAGACTCAAAAGGAGAACCTCTCTAAGAGCCTGAGGAAGGACCACTTAGAGGAACCAACCGTGCTTGTGCCAGGCTTGGTGCTGGTTCCTGAAGTCCGTCAAACCCATTAAGCCCAGTTTGGGACTGTTTGAGAGCTGGCTGATTACAGACCTGGATGTGGGCGGGCCGTATGTAGACGTAAGGGCCTTAGTCTGGGGTGACATGGTACACCATGCTGGTTGCTGTAGCTCCGTTGTGGTTGTATGTAAACGTTGGAGGTGTGAATATTAATGATTCTGTTCTGTAACAGTTTAGGAATGGGAATCGGCCCGGTTTACCGTACCTCTTTCGGAATTTCAGGAACAGCAGTGTTCGAGGGTCACGATGGGTCAGTTCTACGTACTGAACTCCACTACGATAACGTAGATACAGTCCTAGCTCACTGGCACCTTTGGAAATCTGATGTCACAGGGGGTTCCCTTACCTGCACTGGCTCGTCCTAGTATTGAAGCTCAAATGCTGAAGGGCTCTGAAGGTGAAGCAGGGCGCCAGGCTAACCGAGAGCGGGGCATGGGGTAGGTCAGGTGGGTGGCAGTCGGAAAGCGCAGCGGAGTGATCAGCCTGATGTTCGATTTCAGCTCCGCTGGCACAGGAGTCATTACATGAGCCTGGAACCATAACCTGAAATGAGGCGTGCATTGAACCGTGGAGCCGCGACATGCTCTCTTTAAGTAGAACAGGGAGACACACGCACCTTCACCCAGAGGAAAATAGAAGGCGAGAGACTGCGAATGAAAGAGTGAGAAGGTTTTTTTCCCGCTTCGGAACGCCGTGCGGCTTTGTCTAAATATTAATCTCGGGTTTGGAGAGGAAATGAGGGAGCTAGTGGTCCCCGGTGGGATCAGCCAAAGCTTTACAGAGCCACGCTGGCTTTACTGCTACATCTGTTCCGCTTGTTAGCGGCTATTTGAAAGGCAAATGTTGGAAAGATGAGCGCAGTCCAGCCGTGACCTCCCGTGTCTGGGCCAAGATCAGAGCCTGGATGTCAGCGGGAATGCTGGGGGGGGCGGGGCGAAGGTGCTATTGTACTCATTGTTAACATGCACCAGCAAACAAACAAGCTGAACCCCGTAATGCCTTCCCTGAACTGGAGTACGTAGAGCCATGCCCTGTATATACCCTGCATCTCTCATCTACCTCAGCCTTGCCATAGCGCTAGATAGATAGATAGATAGATAGATAGATAGATAGATAGATAGATAGATAGATAGATAGATAGATAGATAGATAGATAGATAGATAGATAGATAGATAGATAGATAGAGCTGCTATTGGTTTAATCCTGCTTGGTTGAATTGAGTTCCATTTGTTTCAGATCAGTTCAGTTTGTTTCATTCCAGTTCCAATTCAATTCTGTTGTGATGAGCTCGGTTGCATCCGTTCCGTTTAGTGATGAATAAAGACAGTCCAGTCCAGCACATTTTAGGATATGCCAAGCTGATTCTGTGGAATTTGATTCAATTCACTCAGTTGAATTCAGTTTGATTGACATCTGTTTAATTCATTTTGGTTCCTCTGCTGGAATTCTCCTCTACTGGCTTTCATTCAATTCAATAGAGTTCAGTTTTAGATGAACTCAATCCAGTCCTCTTCAGTTTGGGATCTATTTCTTTTAATTGAATTCAGTTCTGTTCATTTAACTGAACTGCATTCTGGGTAACATCTGACTATGATTTCAAAACAGTCTACCAACCACCAGAGAGACAGTGGACTGGTGGTGGCACCAATGTCTGACTCTACCATCAGTGTGAATGGAACCAGACCAGGCTATGTTTGTCCAGCCTTTAACTGTCCTGTTTTGGTGAGTGGACCTGTGTCCACTGCAGTCTCAGCTTTCTGTTCTGACAGAAGTGGAACCCGACTGCTGTTGTAGCCCATCCGCTTCAAGGTTGGACAGTTGCACAGAGTGGTTATCTGAGTTGCTGTCCGCTGGAACCAGTCTGGCCATTCTCCACTGACCTCCCTCAAGGCGTATCTGTCCATAGAACCGGTACTTGCTGGATGTTTCTTTGAATCAATAGATAGATGGATGGATGGATGGATGGATGGATGGATGGATGGATGGATGGATGGATGGATGGATGGATGGATGGATGGATGGATGGATGGATGGATGGATGGATGGATGGATAGATAGATAGATGGATAGATAGATAGATAGATAGATAGATAGATAGATAGATAGATAGATAGATAGATAGATAGATAGATAGATAGATAGATAGATAGATAGATAGATACTTTATTGATCCCAGAGGGAATTTCAGACAATATCACTCCACTTGACCAAATGGTAGAACCAATTTACCAGCAGTGGTGATCTGTTGGTCTGGCTGATGCTCCTAAATGACTAATCTATGGGAGTGAACATTTCCGCTAGTTAGGCTAGTTATCCATTTCACCTAAACTGACTTAACTAACTCTCCGTCTGTTAGGCGAGCTTGCGTGCGAGATTTGAATTGTACATCCTGAGTCCCAGGCCTCCAACCAATAATTGAAAAGCCATATATAATATTGAAGGGGAATAAGCATCCTCGGGTGCCAGTCCGTATTTAGTCTGTAGTAAGGGTTATTAATGAGCTCTTTCATATTTAAATTGTTTGTGAAGTGCTCTGCAGCTCATTAGATGTTAATGGGGCTGTTTCCGCACTGGAGTGTTGTGACTGATAAACTCTAGTCTCCTCTCCTCTCTTCCATTATCCACTGAACTGGGGTCCACCCATGCTGCTTACTGCACGCTCAGCACTTTCCTTTTTACTGCTGGTTGGCATTATGACTGGGTGTTTATTAGCGGTGAAATGGCGCATTAATAACCAGATAACGTTATTTGGCCAGCGGGAGAGTCATACTGGGGTTACCTAAGAAGCTGAGATTGAATCCCAGGACCTCTTTACCTTCTATGTAGTGTCACACTATACGGCCAAAAGTATGTGGACATGACTGAGTGCTGGTGTTTCAGCTACACTCATTGCTAGATGGGCTAGCACATAGCCATGCAGTCTCCAGACACTGACAGTAGAATGGGTTGGACTAAAGTGTTCAGTGACTTTATGATGCTACACCCTTGCCATGAGCCAGTTTGTGAAATCTATCCTACTAGAGCTGACTACATTGACTACAGTCAATTTCTAGGAGCAACATCGACTCACAAACTCACTGGTCAAGGCCTTCATATACCTGAAATCATATATGCTTAGTCGCAGCACTCACTACAGACCTTCAATCTGCCCTCTGGAAAGTACATCAGCACCAGAACTGCTTCATAGAATGGGTCGGCAGGTCAAAGATCACTAGCCGCAACACCAAGCCTTGAAATTAATGGGCATGGTTTTGGAATGGGATGTCTAATAAGTTCATGTAATGGCTCCAAAGCAGGTGTTAATGATTGGCTAAAAGGAGTGACTGAGCATGTGGGCGTGGCCAAAGACCATAGTGTGAAGGAAGTAACTGAATCTGCAGGTGTATGGAAGCGTACGGTCATACGGGTCTACCAGCAGTGGGAAAATCCCAGTCTACAGGGAATTCTCCTCGGAATTGGGCCAGGGAAGGCATCCACCAAATCTGGCCAATTCTTTGATTTGGAGTGTCTAACCAGTGATGTGGCTACATCCAGAAACTCAGTCCATGCCCAATCCAACTACAGCTGTTATTGGTGCTGGTGGAGGTATTACATGCTGCTAGGTACGTTTTCGTCACAGGGGGCTTACGAAAAGATATCATGCCTTTCTGGGATTGTTTTTACTAGAATGAAATAAACACACAAAGGGCGCTTTTACTTTTTCACAGCGCCCTTCTCGTGGGCCTCTATGAAGCTGGGAACAAGGAACAACCTCGCCAGAAGTGCATCCGTCACAGCATGACAAGAAAACTTGGCTGTCGCTTGCAGATAGCATTTGCTTGCCACAGATGTGAGTCTAACGTGGAGTTCAACCTCGAGCTGACCCCTTAGCTTGTGGTCTGACCTGTCTGTGGGGCTCCTGAAGGCGTCGGGAGGCGTCCTGATCGCACAGCCAGAAATAACCCTGAGAGATACCTATCAGATACGATTAGAAGCACATCCAATTAAATTACAGCGTGACCAAGAGAGCTCATTTCACAGTTCAGTGAACAGCTAAAATACTGTTAGCGTGACTGACAACTGGCAAACGCCCGGGCTATTATTCCAGCTCCGCTAACGCCAGCATGTGGACAGATAAACATCTATTGTCCCTTAATTGTGTTCAGAGACTTTCTGTCTAATGTTTGACTGACTAAGTGACTCACCTTGTTGTCTCTTTCTCTCTCTCTCTATTTCTCTCCCTCTCTTTTTTTTCCCGTTTCGGCAGAAATCGAAAAGCTTCAGAAAGACGAAGAGAAAGAGGACGAGAAGTTCATCGACGTCGTCATAAACAAGAACATGAAACTGGGTCAGAAAGTGCTGATTCCTGTCAAACAGTTCCCCAAAGTGAGTACGGGTTTACCCATTTACGCAGGCGAAGAAACTTAAAGCGCTGTCTGTGTTTCTTTTTATCCACTCTATCCATCCTTGTATCCTTCCGTCATCTGCGTTCAGCCAATTACTGCACCTCATACGGTCAGAGAAGAACAACTAAAGGGAACCCATGCTAGGGTTCTACCTGAACAGACTTCCATGGTTCCGTTCTCCCAAAATTCCCAGTGTTGTTCTCGTGCTATACATCTGTATTCATCCTCTATCTATAACGCACAGCTAGACCTCCTGTGTCTTTAAGCCCCGCCTCCCGATGAGCCCTGATTGGTCAACTCACACACTCTGTTCTGATTCATCAACCACTCAGACGACAGAGCATTGCAAGTTCCAGCCCCACACTGCTGTGGCTGCTCGTACAGTGTGTCGGTTCTGCTGTATCAGAGTCCGACCCTGCAGGTCCGGTAGAACAAGTTGGTGGATCCTCCTTCGCGAGCAAGACTGGAGCAGGACTTGAGTGGCCAGAGTGGGCTTACTGGTTTAGCTCTCTGTGGGTTGTCTGTGTAGGAGCCAAGCTTGCTGGTAGGCGGGCCTTAAGGAGTGTGTTATGAGATGACATCATCGTGTAACAGAGAAAAAAAGGGCTGGAATTCCAACAAGGCTTTTCAGGCAGCTGGGAAAAGTGGTCTCTGTGGGGGAGACTTTCTCACACCATACCACAATAAATGAAGAAGGAAAAATGGAAAACCGGAAAACCGGAATAGTTATGTCAAAAGTTATGCTAATAAAGACTGGCTAAGCCAGTACAGCGGTCTAAATCCTAGTCGCACAGAAATGGTTTAATCTTAATTCAGAGATGGACCATCACAAGTCACTGGTTTAGGGGAGCCAGAAACAAAGCCCCCTCATTAAATCGTATAAGGTCGTTAGGCATCTAGTCTTTGATGTCCAGCACACTGTCATTAGGAGAGTGTCTCGAGAGCATACTGTCTCCTCAGTTCAAAGAGAGGAAGGTCCAGGTGTGTGTACAATCAGCATAACCACACAATGAAATAATATCTGTGTACCCCAGAGAGAGCATCAACACGGGAAACAGAATGGGGCTCAGAATTGACCCCTGAGGGACTCCGCATGTTATAGCCCAGTAATCTACGACAAATGGTCCACAGTAGTTCCTGAACAGGTTCTGGCTTTAAGATGAGACGTGAATCCAGTGCTGAAGCCTATGCTGAAGGACACCAAAGTAGGATTGCAAGAACTCCTAAGTTTTGTGATTGAATTACCCTTGGAACCAGTCTTGGTTAAATCGTTCTATTAGGACTGCAGGGAATGGATGCAGGAAGGCTGAGGGTAAACGGAAGATGGACAGGCTATCGGGGTCATTTGAGATTGTTCAGTTGTGTTTGTTTGGATTTCAGGAATCTGTTATATCTGCTAAAACAAAGGCAACTCGATAAAGTCAGTAGTTCATCCGTGTCATATAACATTCCTGAAGTATCCTTAAAAGTTTTTCTGGATTACCTGATGGCTCAGACTCTAAATGCTGAAGCTGTAATATATTCATTTCCATGACTAGGCCTTCTGTCTGTCAGCGGGTTAGTCCAGTGTTAGAGGAATTTGAACCAGTGTGCTTGTCTCAGCTTGTCTGAGGTTGGGAAGGGATTGATACAGCCGGCCCTGATGTTTTATCGATTTGGCCCCAGCACAGATCCTGCATGTTTTAGACGTGCGGTAGTTCAGCCTCTCTCAAGGAAGCATGTTCTAGACACAGGGGTTTTGAGTTCTCAGTTAGTATTGGTAAACACGTTTTTAGACCTGGTCCCTTTTCCGTTATACAGTCATCCTCTAAAGAACAGCTCACCCAGAAGGAGGTGAAGGAAGATAAAGGTGACCAGGATCAATAACTGATGATACATTTAGACTGATATGATCAATATGTATTGAGCTACACATACAGAAGTCTGTCTCTCAGTATGGTGGAGTCGGGTCGCCATGTTTACTAACCCAACATGCCAGACGTCTCGGTATGGAGCTGTAGAGGTTCCTAATGGAGTCCTGTGATAATCCATCCCATGCAGCTTGAATATCCTCACACAGTTCCTGCAGATGGTGCGGTAGGGGTGGAGGCGGAGTGACACCAGGCCTTCTGGACGTGTGACAACAAACCGTTCATCTTGGTGCTGACCACGGTGCCTCCACACCCGGATTCGTTGGGCGTCTCCACCAAGACTAAAGCGGGACTCGTCACTGAAGATGACCCGCTGCCATTCTGAGTCCCTCCATGACAGTCTGGTACGACACCACTGCAGTCTTCGGTGACGGTGACGTGGTGTTAGGGACAGTCATGGTAACGGTCTAGGTGCGGACTGTGTATGGCTCACAGACCTTCTCCTGACGGCCCTGACTTCACACCTCCTCTATAAGCTGTATGATCATTGGCTCATTCTCAGGTGGCTCTGTCATCATGGGCTCTCCTGCAGTATTCCCGTCCTCCTAAAATGCGAGGCGTACTCGTCTCGTCTCATTTGCTGCCCCGCTCCCCTCCCCCCCTCCAGACACGCGGCTAATGGGATTCTTTGTTTGTTTTGCTCTCTAATCTGCGTCTCCTCTCAGAGCTGGGAAAGAAGGGAACGAGGGCCCATAAATTAGCTAAAGAAGAACAAATAACGACAGGTGCGATCGGCAGGCTCTGTCCACTGGAAGTAATTGCGTTTGTTGTTTGTCCAGCGGAAGGTATTTTACAGAATTCCTGTGAGCGGAGTCCGTTTACCATGTTTGTGGAGGCAGACTAATAAAGAAGGTGGATATGAGAGAGAGAGAGAGAGAGAGAGAGGGAGAGAGAGAGAGAGAGAGCGCACTGGGTCACTGCATGTGCGGACGCAGACAGTGTTGGTTGATTGAGCTTTGTTTGTTTATCGTCTCCTGTG
>JAMWET010004404.1:22500-28315 GCA_024036415.1 Prochilodus magdalenae
TGACCAAACGGTAGAGGCAATCATGGGCTGGAAGGTTCCCGGGTGCTGTGGATGGGGTGTCCATCACTAACCCCCTACTGTGTGTGTTAACTACACAAACACGAACGCAATTGGCAAATGCTTCTAAATCATGATTGGTAGAACCAATTTGACAGCAGAAGTGTTCTGATTGTCTAGTTGATGTAGCAGGACAGCAGGCTGGTCAGCAACTCCCCATTAAAAAAGGCCCACAGTGTAGCACAGCATAGCATTAGCAAGACATCTACACAGTTCCAGCGAGCTGCATCTCTCTCTTACTGCTACTGCAGTGCTTCTCCACACTCGCCGTTCTGCATGGCCACACCTCCATGGCTGTTTTACTCCAGCTAACACAACCTGCACACTCATATCACAGGACACATCCATACACTTGTACACCTGGTCCTGAGAATTCGTTCATTCATTCATCCATCCATTCATCTCCTGGGTTGCTGGAGTTGCCAGCACTCATTGGGTAGAGAGTAGCCAACGCCCTGGATAGACTGCCAGTCCATCACAGGGTCGGACACCCAGACATACACACTTCAGCATCCACATGGCTGCATGTCTTTGGACTGGGGGAGGAAACCGGAGCACCTGGAGGAAGCCCATACCTACACGATGAGGGCATGCCAACCCCAGAGCCCGGACCCTAGACACCTCCGCTAGAGTTACTCAAACGTCAGCACATCAAGCGGAGCCTGTAATGCATGAGACCTGTATGCGTCCAGTCGTTCCCTGGAACAGCTGGATCTCCGCAAGCTGAGCTGTCTGGTCCCTTATGCTCCTCTAATGGAGGCTCCGGTTTTTCTCTCCTATGGCTCATTGAGAAGGCAGCTAGCGCCAATAAGCCTGTTACTGCAGGAGCGCTAATTCAGTCTATCAGGGCAGTACCTCTCCGCATCACCGTTAGAGAAGAAAAGCCAGACTCGGTGACACGTGCCTCAAATGAAGATGTGTTAAGCGGATGTCAGGCCGTTTAGACTCAGGCACTCCCCCCCGAGCGGCCGCTTCTGGTCCGACACAAACGGTTTATCTTCAGCCGAGCAGGACGGCTAATCCGGGCAGCTTCCTCTTCTCCGGGAAAAATAGATTCCCCACTAATACCCTGCTTTTGGTTCTCCGTCAGCCTTCCGCGGAAGACGAATTGAAGTGGTGCTGTGTGACAGCAGGTGGAAGTGACCGAGTCCCACCTTTTGGGTGCTCTGTGATTAGGGGCTAGCGGGGATCAAAAGCAGCCGCTTTGGTTCCACTTCTGATCACCCGATTCGTCTTCCATGAGCGTGGCAGCTCAGCAGGAAGGACTTAGCACTGGCGGGTGCAGGGTCAACCACAGCAACTGGGAATAATCCACATTAGCAACGGGAGTCAAAGTTGGCCAGCGACAATGCTAGCGTGACAGCGGAGTGGACGGCTAAGCTAGTCGTTCAAAAGAGGAAAAGAATGGACAGACGTTTATGTCTGCCGCTTATGTCTCAGGGTGGCTGGGGGTGCTGGAACCCATCCCTGGGTGGGCACTCATTGGCCCCAAGGCAGGCAACACCCTGGACACACCACCAGTCCGTCACAGGGCCAGGTGTTACAGGGGTCATAATTTTTCAACCACGTTCAAAGTATACTGGGGACAGCATACCATCAGGAAGCTGTGGTGTACCGCACTACAATAAGAAACAAGGGAAAGCACAGTCCCTCCTCCTCCGTCATCACTCTCTACCAGTGTAGAAGCTTCAGCATCGACCTCCCTCATCCTCCCCAGGAGCGTCTCCAGCGGTGGAGCGCAGCGCCAACGTCATCTCTTCTTCTACTTCTCCGGTTTGCTGCTGAACGTGGTTTCTTGCTGAGAGTGGGTGGCACACGACAGATCTAACCAGCACCTTCAACATCTGGGCAACCTCGCTACTTCTTCATCCTCTCATGTTGGACTGATCCCGCTCCTCCAGGGCTCCTACCAGGAGGCCCAAACTGCCAGGGGGCCCCTGATGATGCACCTGCTAAACAATGTCCCCAAGTATTTAGCGGGACCCCGTTATCTTTACGATTCGCTGGTTGACTGGTCGATGCGTTGATTTGTTTTGCCACAACAGAGCAGATAGAGAGAGACCGGTCTGTGTAGAGACTCCGCTGGTGAGCGGCGCGGGTTAGTGGTTTATACAGCGCCTCCATTTATTTACTGTTGCGTGAATTCATAATCAGTGCTGTGGGTAGGAGATGAAAAGAGCCCTGTGGCTCAGTTTCTCTTTCTGTCTGTCTTTCTGTCCCCCTCTCTCTCACCTTGTCTGTCTGTCTGTCTGTCTGTCTCTCTTTCTCTTTGCCCCTCTCTTTTTCTCTCTCTCTTTCTGTCTGTCTGTCTGTCTCTGTATCTCTTTCTCTTTCATCTCCCTTCTCTTTGTCTCTCTTTTTTCTGTCTTTCTGTCTCTCTCTCTCTCTCTCTCTCTCTCTCTCACTCTGTCTCTGTCTTTCTGTCTGTCTCTCTTTCTGTCCCCCTCTCTCTCACCTTGTCTGTCTTTCTGTCTCTCTCTCTCTCTTTCTCTGTCTTCTCTCCCCTCTCTCTCACTCTGTCTCTGTCTTTCTGTCTGTCTCTCTTTCTCTTTGTCTCTTTCTCTCTCTTTCTGTCTCTCTTTCTGTCTGTCTCTGTCTTTCTGTCTCTCTTTCTGTCCCCCTTTCTCTCACCTTGTCTGTCTTTCTTGTCTCTTTCTCTCTCTTTCTCTCTCTCTCTCTCTCTCTCTCTCTCACTATGTCTTTCTGTCTGTCTCTCTTTCTCTTTGTCTCTCTCTTTCTCTCTTCTCTCCCCTCTCTCTAACTTTGTCTCTGTCTTTCTGTTTCCCCTGCTCTCTCTCTCTCTTTCTGACCCTCTCTCTGTCTTTTTCTGTCCCTCTCTTTGTCTTTCTTCTCTTTGTCTCTCTCTCTCTCTCACTTTGTCTATGTCTTTCTGTTTCTCTCTCTGTCTCTGTCTCTCTCTCTTGTTCTGTCTTCCTTACCCTCTATCTTTCACTGTCTTTTTGTCTCTCTCCCGTCCTCTCTCTCTGTCTATCTGTCGCCCCCCCACTCCCTCCCTCTCCCCCCTCCTCATTTCTCCCGAGCTCAGCTGCAGCTGTGTGGAGGTGGTTAGCGAGCCCGCTCGTCTCCAGGATCCAGTGTGAGCTTGCTGTGTAAACTGTGTAATGAACTCGAGGGGGTGTGGTGTCAGAGAGCCCTCGCTCCTGGAGTGAAGCTGGTGTGCGGTATAGCCCCTGCACATTAACAGTAATCTAAAGGTGACTGATTTGCAGACGAAGGGGAGGGACGTGGCTGTGTGTGTGTGTGTGTGTGTGTGTGTGTGTGTGTGTGTGTGTGTGTGTGTGTGCGGGTGATACAGTGAGTAATCACACACACTCCCAGGTGTCACCGACACAGGTGAGACTCTCTGGGGGGATATTTTCCCCTCTGAGTGACCACCCTAGCCACACAACTTACCCTGGTGCGTGGGGGTCAGTCGTGTCCTCATTAGGCTGCTATTATTCATGTGTGTGGCGTTAGAGATTCCGCAGCTCAGGGGTTGAACATTTACACTACCCAGCAAACACACAACACTGTCCCCACCATCACGTCCAGTCTAGTCCTGCCCCTGTTGCTCCCTCCGTCAGTCCCCGTGTGCTATACCCCTTGTTGCTCCCTCCGTCAGTCCCCGTGTGCTATACCCCTCGATGCTCCCTCCGTCAGTCCCCGTCTGCTATACCCCTCGATGCTCCCTCCGTCAGTCCCCGTGTGCTATACCCCTCGATGCTCCCTCCGTCAGTCCCGGTGGGCTATACCCCAGTGTTTAACCTCACTTCCTGTCCTTCATCTGCAGTTTGTGCCATAGCATTGCAGTGAAGCTTGGATTTACAATGGGCTGGACCAGTGTCATAGGTCACTCTAGATCTTTAGTAAGTTCTAGATACATTACTGATATTGAATGCGAGCTGTAGTCCAGCCCAGTGTTCCCTAACCCTGATCCTGGAGGCACCTTGCCCTGCACGTGCTAGTGCTTTCCCTGCACCCAACACACCTGATTCAGCTCATCAGCTCATAAACGAGTCCTGTCAGAGGTGCAGGAGGTGTGTTAAGGCAGGGAAAGCACTAACACGTGCAGGGCAGGACCAGGCTTGAGGAAGCTCTGGTTTCAGGTGGTTGTTAGGAATGGAAAACAGCCGCAGCTCTGTACCGAGACGTACCAGCTCAAATACGATATGGTAAAGTCACATGGAATCTAGAACGGCTAGTACATGTTCATATGCACCAGTGTTAGCTTAGCACTAGCATGTGGTTTCCCATTTCGGGGTAAACTGGGCTGTGTTAGACTGATATAGCTAATCAAGGACGCACAGACATGGGCTCTCCGTGTAGGGTACAGCAGTCACATTGTTCTGAGCTTGGTTCTAGCTAGTGGAACCTGTTCTCCTTCGGTGTTCTGTGATTAGACTAATGAATGAGCTTCTATTAAAGACTGGAGGACTGAGGGACACTAGAGTCCCTTAACCTACACTGAGCTGATGAAGAGTCCTGTTCCAGAAATGATAGTAGTAGTTTGTCCACCACTGTGAGAACTGCGCCCCCGTATGGAGAATCCTCTGCCTGCTGAACGTGAGGTTGGTGTGGTCGTTTGATGGGGTGATAGTGTGGACCTTCTGTTTCAGGGTGGACGGCTTTGGGACACGTGGGACAGAGTCCTGCACTGTTCCTACGCGGGTCCTTTAGGACTTAATGAAAGAGCTCTCAGTCTTTTAAGATTCCTCCTTCCTCCCTCTCCGTCACTTTCCTCCCTATATACCAGTTTTACAGAGCATAATCCAGTGATAGAGAGAGGGAGGGAGAGATATCCAGAGAGAGAGGGAGATACAGATGGAGAGGGAGATAGAGAGAGGGAGAGAGAGCGATACAGAAGGAGAGGGAGAGAGATACAGAGGGAGGGAGAGATACAGAGAGAGAGGGAGATACAGAGAGAGAGAGATACAGAGAGAGAGGGAGATACAGAGAGAGATCCAGAGGGAGATGGAGAGGGAGAGAGATACAGAGAGAGAGGGAGAGAGATACAGAGAGAGAGGGAGAGAGATACAGAGAGAGGGAGATACAGAGGGAGAGAGGGATACAGAGGGAGAGAGGGAGATACAGAGAGAGAGAGGGATACAGAGGGAGAGAGGGAGATACGGAGAGAGGGAGATACAGAGGGAGAGAGGGATACAGAGGGAGAGAGGGAGATACAGAGAGAGAGAGGGATACAGAGAGAGAGAGATACAGAGAGAGAGAGAGAGATACAGAGAGAGATACAGAGGGAGAGAGAGAGATACAGAGAGAGATACAGAGGGAGAGAGATACAGAGGGAGAGGGAGATAGGGAGAGAGATACAGAGGGAGAGGGAGATAGGGAGAGAGATACAGAGGGAGAGGGAGATACAGAGAGAGAGGGGGAGATACAGAGGGAGAGGGAGATAGAGAGGGAGAGAGATACAGAGGGAGAGAGAGAGATACAGAGAGAGGGAGAGAGAGCGATACAGAAGGAGAGGGAGAGAGATACAGAGGGAGAGAGAGATACAGAGGGAGGGAGAGATACAGAGAGAGAGAGGGATACAGAGGGAGAGAGGGAGATACAGAGGGAGAGAGGGATACAGAGGGAGAGAGGGATACAGAGGGAGAGAGAGAGATACAGAGGGAGAGAGAAAGATACAGAGAGAGAGAGGGATACAGAGGGGGAGAGAGAGAGAGAGAGAGAGAGGGATTGTGCTGAGGGCAGCAAGTGTGAGTGCTGTAGAGAATTAAACACATTCTTTCTTCATGAAGGA
>JAMWET010004405.1:0-45000 GCA_024036415.1 Prochilodus magdalenae
GACTATATCGAGTATCTGTAAAGGGGCGGTTTGGTGTTTGCAAGTAGGTGCTAACGTTAGCTATGTTAGCTAGCTAGCTAACATTAGAGCCCTAAGAACTGTAACTCAGCTTATCAGCTGCAGACTCTCCTCTTCTCTTTCTCATCACAAGGAACGAGCTAGAATGCTAACTGAACGGAAATCTATTCATGTAATAAGAGATAAAGCTAGCGCAAAGAGGCTGGAAAAGCCTAACAAGCGGATGTATGTGGAATATATTACATATTCGCTTCTCCGGATAGAATCTCCAAAGCCCACAAGACTACCCAAGGTTCAGTAAATGTTTCAGGAGTGACTAAAAACACTAGCTAGTTTTCTACGTGACTAGCGAACACGGCTCCGAACAGCTGTACACACATAAAACCATCACATGTTTCATTAAACACTTATAAGTTGCTGAACTGGAGGAAATCTGTGTTTCCGTGGTGACAGCTCCTAATGTTTCACACTGATTTCCAGACATATTAGCATTAAAACAGTCTAACTGCTCTCCGTGCCGCCATTGTAGAGCAGTCTCACTTCCTGCTCTACAATGTAGGGGCGTTTTGGTGGTGACAGTGTTGGCTCATTCTGAGGAAAACTCTAAAACACTAGCTAGTACATGACTAGCGTAACAGCCCTAAAAATCTAAAGTTTCATGCTAATTTTCTCACTTCCTGGTCTACAACGCAGGGCTAAAAAACACACACTAGCTAGTACAAGATTAGCAAAACAGTTCTGAACCTCTGTACACATATAAAATCATCTTCATTTTTACTAGAAGTCTAAAAAGTTTACTGAACTGCCGGAAATCTGGGTTTCAGTGGTGACCACTCTGAACGTTTCCCGTTGGTTTTCAGATTTTGGGACACAGTTACTACAAACCAGTCTAACTGCTCGCCATGCGGGAGAGGGCCGCGGTCTCACTTCCCGGTAAACATTTGAAGCGGTGAAACAACGTTAAAATCCCGTATCTGACTGAATTAAAAACATTTTAGACGGCCACGGACGGCCATTGTTTACTGGGTTCCTGCTCTACAATGCAGGAGCGTTTCGGTAGTGACCGTTTTGGCTCATTCTGAGGAAAACTCTAAAACACTAGCTAGTACATGACTAGCAAAACAGCTCCGAACGGCTGTACACGGATACAATCATCTTCATTTTTACTGAAAGTCTAGAAGTTTACTCAACTTCTGTTGCCGTGGCAACAGCTCTTAATGTTTCATGCTACTTTTTAGAAATTGGGACAGATTTACAGGCTAACTGCTCGCCATGCAGGACAGGGATACAATCAGACTTCCTGTTCTAAACGGTAGGGGCGTGGCTACAGACTAGGCTTGCCACACGTCCCGTAAAATACGGAATCGTCTTTTAGTTGGCCATAAAATTTTGCGTCAATTGGTTCCATAATTCCGTAAATGTCCGAAAATGTCTCTCTTTAGCGATTATAATATATATATATATATATAGCGATTTGTTCCATATTTTGAACACGTCACTCACACATAACCACACCCCGCAACCCAACCCCTTTCATTTTATTAAAGTCGGCAACCCTAGTACAGACTACAACTCGGTGTGTTTCGGTGGTGACAGTTTTAGCTCATTTTGGGGAGAACTAAAGCCTTAGCCAGACTAGCTACATGATGCTAGTGTTTCCATGGTGACGGCTCTAAATGCTCCACACTGATTTCCAGACTTTGGGACAAATTAACAACAAACCAATCTAACTGCTGGCCATGTGGTACAGGGGTGCGGTCTCACTTCCTGCTTTAAAATGCCGGGGTGTGGCTAAAATAAGACTCCGCCCACAGACTCAAATATATAGATTATATTAATGTTATTATTTACTGTTTATTATCTTAAGGTTTTTGAACTCATGCAGCATCCTCAGAATCATCTACAGCTCATTTGAAAGTTGGACAAGCATGACTTAGAACTGTTCCACATGTTCCCATGCGCCGTCGAGTGGTATACTGGGGACAATGCCCATTAATTAACCCCAATGTAAACCTGTCAGTGTTAGCCAGCTGGCTAATTTTCAACTGTACTTCCTGAGGCCTCATATTTATAGCCATTACCAATTCAAACAAGAAAATAAAGGACGGTTTACATACAGACGGGTCAATACAGCCAACATAAAGCACGCCAAAGACGAAGATGCCGAGCAGAATGGCCTCTAGAGCACACAGCTGCTGTTCGGCGGTCAGTTGGAGAAGGTCCGGACCACCCTGGCGCTGCGCTGCTGATGTATTGTGCACATAGACTCGGCAGCACTCAGGAGATGTCTACACAACGGCTTTAAGATGAAGTACGGCTCGCAGCACAAACAATGGCACGCGGTTTTCAAAACAGCCTCCTCTGTAGGCTCAACACTGCACGTCTGTGGATGTGAGGCTCATTCTGCCACTGCGCTGGCAAAGCGCGACACATAGGCCGCTATGTGGAACAAACACCGGGACACTTACGTCACTGACCAGAACACCACTGACACCATCACCAAATCTGAGTTTACAGTCCATAGAGATGTGACCATGCTGCGTTCAGTTCCAATTCACTTCATTCAAACCACAACGAATGGCCAAAAGTATGTGGACACCCAATTACTGACTGCAGAGTTGCGGCTGCTCTCAATGCTAACAGGTGTCAAGCACACAGCTGTGCAGCCTCCATAGTGCAGAGCTCAGTAACCTTATGTGTGGCACTGTCACAGGATGACACCATCACCCCATGTGTGAAATGTCGTTCCTGCTAGAGCCGCCCCGGACAACCGTAAGTGCTATTATTGTGAAATGGGAGTGTCTAGGAGCAACAACAGCTCAGCCACAAAGTGGAAACCCACGCCATCTCACAGAGTCCAGAGTGCTGAAGCATCTACTCTCTGTTGCAATACATGCGACTGAGATCCAAACGTCCTCTGGAAGCAACATCAGCACAAGAACTGAGCATCAGGAGCTTTGTGAACTGGGTCTCCATGGATGGGCAGCTGCACACGAGCCTATGATCACTGTGTGCAGTGCCAAGCCTTAGCAACTGAACTGGAGCAGTGTGCTCCGGAGTGATGGATGCCATTACTCTGAACAACTGGGGTGCAGATCAAATGGTCCTTAGAACCCAGGTATTCCAGATACATGTGTAAAGTGTGCAGAACCAAGTAACAGGTACTATGTCTAGATTTTCCGAAACTTGGCATTCTGGCATTGTCTTCTCAGCCAGCAGAGATGCTAATCGCCGGATTAGCACACACTGGAAAGTATGTGAACACCTACAGTGAAGGCATGGCTAAAAGAGCTATCCAGAATTCCTCAGCTCTGTTTTATTCTCTACACTACTGGAACCGTGTCTCCCAAAACTCCAGATCAGATATTGTATTAGATCTGTGTATTTAGAAAATCACTAATGACCTCCAGAAGCCTGTTTTTAGAACCATGCTCGCTCGCTCACCCCAGCCACCGCTCGCCAGTCTCTCTGTAGGTCACTCGAGGTCATCTTACGGTGGGTAAGGGACATTGGAATGAGGTGGCGCTCATCACGGTCAGTAGAGAGTGGGTTTGGCCCTCTGCCAGTCTGTAGCTGTGTTGTCCTGTGTGTTTGCTGCTGGACCTTGTTCTTACGAACCAGACGCTCACTGTATCTGCCAGTAAAGCTAGAACCCGGCCTTCGGTTCCTCACTGAGAACCTGCTGTACATGCGGAGATGCTGGCGTGGTCTCTGATTTATTTCCGGAGCTGTATGTGGGTGCACGGGTATAGTATGTATAGGCTCATTACCCCCCGGAGGGAGGAGGGAAGTTGTGGGGGGTGGGGGTGCTGTAAATACAGTCGGAGTGCTGCCTCTGATTGAAATCTCCTTTTGTTTGCCAGCATTCAGTGCTGTGCCTTTTTCTTCCTTTCCGCTCTCGCTATCTCCTGATAGCGCTCTGCTCCGGGAAGCTGAAAGCGCAGGCCTGAATGACTGCACTGAGTTGCCAGCTTGAATGCACTCCATAGTTCTCACTGTCCGGCCTATTCATCCGCAGGCCCGTGAGAGCCGTGGGCTAACACCTCCGGAACAATGCCCCGACAAGCAGTGCCCACCTTCCACGGCCTCGCTCGTTTAGTTTGTCCCACGTTACCATCTGGCTTCCCTCGAAACCGCTGCCTATTCTTGCCGGCGCGGCAGGCTAGCCAGCGCCGCGCTGTAAGGAGCTAATGTAAGTGCATAATGGCGGAGAAGGAGAAGGAGCGGTAAAAGCATTAAAGGCGCCGAAGACTGAGTCTTTGTTTCCCCCTCGCTCGGGTTACATAAAGCAGCCCCGGAGAAAGGAGGCATTGTGGCGGACCGGAGAGTAAAGTGGGCCCGTGGCTTGTTTTCGTTTGTTGGATGGAGGGATGAAGGGGAGAGAGAGAGATAACACGGGACTGTAGCCTTACATAAGGGACGGAGTGGAAGCGTAGAACTACTCATCAGCCTTTGGTGCCACAGACTGGAGGAGAGTCCGCTCGGCGGTTTTCCACTCTGGAATGTAACGGGAAGTACAACCGATTGGAAGGAAGCGTGGTGGGTAGGTTTGACCTAGGGGCCTGTACTGACCTAGGGGCCTGTACTGACCGACTATATAGGGCTGTCCTGTTGCTCATGCCTTCCATTCTGACTCGTGCTGTTGTAGAGGGGTCGCTTGTAGGGCTCTGGGAAGCCAGAGAGTCTTATAGATGTACAGTGTGCCACACCGGTCGTGTGGATACTACCATAGCACGCTTTTGGCAGCAGTGGATAGAAGAAGGCATGCACCGGCGACATGATGGATCTGGGAGAGCTACACGAACCACAGAGAGGGAGACCCAACAGATGCACCAAGTGACCAAGTGGTGTCCTCCTTGAGTCAACCATGTTAGTGCAGCGCCATTGGCAGACGGCTGCACCACGCAGGACTACATGCACACAGACCGTTACCACGACTGTCCTTAACACCACGTCACCGTCACCAAAGACTGCAGTGGTGTCGTACCAGACTGTCATGGAGTGACTCAGAATGGCAGCGGGTCATCTTCAGTGACTTGTCCCGCTTTAGTCTTGGTGGAGACGCCCAACGAACCCGTGTGTGGAGGCACCGTGGTCAGCACCAAGATGGACGGTTTGTTGTCACACGTCCAGAAGGCCTGGTGTCCCTCCACCTCCACCCCTACCGCACCATCTGCAGGAACTGTGTGAGGATGTTCAGGCTGCATGGGATGGATTATCACAGGACTCCATCAGGAACCTCTACAGCTCCATACCGAGACGTCTGGCGTGTTGGGTTAGCGAACACGGCGGCCCGACGCCATACTGAGAGACAGACTTCTGTATGTGTAGCTCAGTAAATATTGATCATATCAGTCTAAATGTATCATCAGTTATTGATCCTGGTCACCGTCCTCTTCCTTCCCAACACACCCGCACTCCCACACCTCCTTAATGTGGACCCTCTGTCTAATGGAGGTATACATGAGCGTATTCTATTCCGATTGAGCTATTAGCCGGATTATTAACGGATTAGCAGGCTGCATGTAAATGTGGCTACTATAAAGAAATCTCTGCAGCAACCTTATCATTATAACTACTTAACAGATATTAAACAAGCTTATGCCTAGTATTATAAGGTGTTATGTATGTTACAATGCCTCATAATGCATTTATAGTAATTAATAAGAATTATTAATAAAACAGAAACAGGATAGTAACCCTTTATATATATCTGGTATTCATAATGCTTTCTAAAAAACATTTATAAGGTGTCATAAGAAATACATAACACATTATAATGGCAGACAAACACTTGTATGATTACTTACAACTAGTTATAAGTTTTCTTTTCAGACTCAACCTTATCATAATCCTTAAACAAGCTCATGACAAGTATTATATGGTGTTATGTATGCTATACAATGCCTCATAATGCATTTATAGTGCATTATGAGTGCAGGTTTTATAGGATGTGTTACCAAAGAAAAGTAGGACAGTAACACTTTCTATGAATCCAGTATTCATAATGCTTTCTAAATACATTCATGAGGTGTCATAAGACATACATAAAACATTATAATGCCATAAGGCATAAGCTTGCATGATTACTTACAACTGGTTTTCAGTGGTCTTGTAACGTTCAACTTTATCATTAAAACCATAATTATCATTAAACAAGCTTATGACAAGTATTATATGGTGTTATGTATGCTATACAATGCCTCATAATGCATTTATAGTGCATTATAAGTACAGGTTTCATAAGAAGTATTACTAAAATAGAAACAGGACAGTAACACTTTATATGAATCTGGTATTCATAATGCTTTATAAATACATCTATAAGGTATCATAAGGCATACAAAACACATTATAATGCCAGACATAAGCTTTTATGATGACTTACAACTAGTTATCAGTCACGTTCAACTTTATAATTAAAACCATAATTATCATTAAACAAGCTTAGGACAAGTATTATATGGTGTTATGTATGCTATACAGTGCCTTATAATGCATTTATAGGGCATTATGAGTGTAGGCTTCATAGGAAGTGCTACCAAAAAAACAGGACAGTAACACTTGTAACACCTATGAATTGAGTTTTCATAATACTTTCTAAATACATTTATAAGGTATCATAAGACATACATAATACATTATAATGTCAGACATAAGCTTTTATGAATACTTACAACTATTTATCAGTGGTCTTGTTAGGTATCATCATTAAATAGGCAAGTATTATATGTGTTATGTATGCTATAAGTATGTATGTGTAAGACAAGTATTATATGTGTTATGTATGCTATACAATGCCTCATAATGCATTTATAGTGCATTATAAGCCCAGGTTTCATAAGAAGTATTACTAAAATAGAAACAGGACAGTAACACTTTATATGAATCTGGTATTCATAATGCTTTATAAATACATTTACAAGGTATCATAAGACATACATAACACATTACAATGCCTCATAATGCTTCATAGGAAGTGTTGCCAACAGGACTAAATGAAATATAATAAGTGATAGTCTGGACTGCAGGGAACCGTGCAACCCTGTCCCGTCCATTGCTCGACGCGATGATGGTGCTTCATGCTTTGAAAGGAGAAAATGAAATGGGAAATGAAAAGAAAGGGGGAGAGAAAGAGGGAGTGTGTGAGGGAGACAGATAGCGAGGCGGCCCGCTGCACTAGCGTCGCCTCTGGAGGAAGCAACACAAAGAGATTAACCTATTTTCATCTGTTACCTACTCTAATGGATTTCTGTATGGCTAATTCCAGCCATCTGCGCTCCGGTCGCCCAGTTCGTCACACAAAACCCATAAAAGTCATCTGACCCAAACAATCAGGGCACACAGGCTCGTACAGTCGGGCCGACAGACCAACGCAGCCCTGGACAAACAAGCGCACAGTGCGCAGAGGGACATATGACCGGGCATGAAGCGAAAGGATTGATTAAGTTCAGGGACGGACACATTCCCACACTGAGCTCTGGCACAAAGACATCACATGCCTCGCTCGCTGGCACACATACACGTAACGTCCGTGTAGTTCAGACTCCCCTCGTTTATCTCGTCTCATCAGCTGGAGCCGGCGGGGAGCCCCTCAGGACCTCCTACCCTCCACACAATGGCCAGTGAGCCGATCTGAAAAGGGGAACTCCACCAATATTCCAAAAACAGCAACGGCTGAGAAGTAAACAGAGCCATTCAGAGAGGTTCCACAGAAACCGAGTCAGAGCTGTTCACAGTGGTGGTGAAGGTAACCAGACGTCCCGCTCTCACTCACTCTGTACACACCTCACACCAAACACGCTCTCCCTCACTCTACACCTCACACCAAACCCTCTCTCCCTCACTCTGTACACACCTCACACCAAACCCTCTCTCCCTCACTCTGTACACACCTCACACCAAACCCTCTCTCCCTCACTCTGTACACACCTCACACCAAACCCTCTCTCCCTCACTCTGTACACACCTCACACCAAACACGCTCTCCCTCACTCTACACCTCACACCAAACCCTCTCTCCCTCACTCTGTACACACCTCACACCAAACCCTCTCTCCCTCACTCTGTACACACCTCACACCAAACCCTCTCTCCCTCACTCTGTACACACCTCACACCAAACCCGCTCTCCCTCACTCTGTACACACCTCACACCAAACCCGCTCTCACTCACTCTGTACACACCTCACACCAAACCCTCTCTCCCTCACTCTGTACACACCTCACACCAAACCCGCTCTCCCTCACTCTGTACACACCTCACACCAAACCCTCTCACTCACTCTGTACACACCTCACACCAAACCCGCTCTCCCTCACTCTGTACACACCTCACACCAAACCCTCTCTCCCTCACTCTGTACACACCTCACACCAAACCCTCTCTCCCTCACTCTGTACACACCTCACACCTCACACCAAACCCTCTCTCCCTCACTCTGTACACACCTCACACCAAACCCTCTCTCCCTCACTCTGTACACACCACACACCAAACCCCACACTCACTCTGTACACACCTCACACCAAACCCTCTCTCCCTCACTCTGTACACACCTCACACCAAACCCTCTCTCACTCACTCTGTACACACCTCACACCAAACCCTCTCTCACTCACTCTGTACACACCTCACACCAAACCCTCTCTCCCTCACTCTGTACACACCTCACACCAAACCCTCTCTCACTCACTCTGTACACACCTCACACCAAACCCTCTCTCCCTCACTCTGTACACACCTCACACCAAACCCTCTCTCACTCACTCTGTACACACCTCACACCACACCCTCTCTCACTCACTCTGTACACACCTCACACCAAACCCTCTCTCACTCACTCTGTACACACCTCACACCAAACCCTCTCTCCCTCACTCTGTACACACCTCACACCAAACCCTCTCTCACTCACTCTATACACACCTCACACCAAACCCTCTCTCCCTCACTCTGTACACACCTCACACCAAACCCGCTCTCCCTCACTCTGTACACACCTCACACCAAACCCTCTCACTCACTCTGTACACACCTCACACCAAACCCTCTCTCCCTCACTCTGTACACACCTCACACCAAACCCTCTCTCCCTCACTCTGTACACACCTCACACCAAACCCTCTCTCCCTCACTCTGTACACACCTCACACCAAACCCGCTCTCACTCACTCTGTACACACCTCACACCAAACCCTCTCTCACTCACTCTGTACACACCTCACACCAAACCCTCTCTCACTCACTCTGTACACACCTCACACCAAACCCTCTCTCACTCACTCTGTACACACCTCACACCAAACCCGCTCTCACTCACTCTGTACACACCTCACACCAAACCCGCTCTCACTCACTCTGTACACACCTCACACCAAACCCTCTCTCACTCACTCTGTACACACCTCACACCAAACCCTCTCTCCCTCGCTCTGTACACACCGCACACCAAACCCTCTCTCCCTCGCTCTGTACACACCTCACACCAAACCCGCTCTCCCTCACTCTGTACACACCTCACACCAAACCCTCTCTCCCTCACTCTGTACACACCTCACACCAAACCCGCTCTCACTCACTCTGTACACACCTCACACCAAACCCTCTCTCCCTCACTCTGTACACACCTCACACTAAACCGTCTCTCCCTCACTCTGTACACACCTCACACCAAACCGTCTCTCCCTCACTCTGTACACACCTCACACCAAACCCTCTCTCCCTCACTCTGTACACACCTCACACCAAACCCTCTCTCCCTCACTCTGTACACACCTCACACCAAACCCTCTCTCCCTCACTCTGTACACACCTCACACCAAACCCTCT
This sequence comes from Prochilodus magdalenae, assembly GCA_024036415.1. NCBI lineage: Eukaryota > Metazoa > Chordata > Actinopteri > Characiformes > Prochilodontidae > Prochilodus > Prochilodus magdalenae. Next base: position 9,851 of record JAMWET010004405.1, read on the forward strand.
CTCCCTCACTCTGTACACACCTCACACCTCACACCAAACCCTCTCTCCCTCACTCTGTACACACCTCACACCAAACCCTCTCTCCCTCACTCTGTACACACCACACACCAAACCCCACACTCACTCTGTACACACCTCACACCAAACCCTCTCTCCCTCACTCTGTACACACCTCACACCAAACCCTCTCTCCCTCACTCTGTACACACCTCACACCAAACCCTCTCTCACTCACTCTGTACACACCTCACACCAAACCCTCTCTCACTCACTCTGTACACACCTCACACCAAACCCTCTCTCCCTCACTCTGTACACACCTCACACCAAACCCTCTCTCACTCACTCTGTACACGCCTCACACCAAACCCTCTCTCCCTCACTCTGTACACACCTCACACCAAACCCTCTCTCACTCACTCTGTACACACCTCACACCAAACCCTCTCTCACTCACTCTGTACACACCTCACACCAAAACCCTCTCTCCCTCACTCTGTACACACCTCACACCAAACCCTCTCTCCCTCACTCTGTACACACCTCACACCAAACCCTCTCTCACTCACTCTGTACACACCTCACACCAAACCCTCTCTCACTCACTCTGTACACACCTCACACCAAACCCTCTCTCACTCACTCTGTACACACCTCACACCACACCCTCTCTCACTCACTCTGTACACACCTCACACCAAACCCGCTCTCCCTCACTCTGTACACACCTCACACCAAACCCACTCTCCCTCACTCTGTACACACCTCACACCAAACCCTCTCTCCCTCACTCTGTACACACCTCACACCAAACACGCTCTCCCTCACTCTGTACACACCTCACACCAAACCCTCTCTCCCTCACTCTGTACACACCTCACACCAAACCCTCGCTCACTCACTCTGTACACACCTCACACCAAACCCTCTCTCCCTCACTCTGTACACACCTCACACCAAACACGCTCTCCCTCACTCTGTACACACCTCACACCAAACCCGCTCTCCCTCACTCTGTACACACCTCACACCAAACCCACTCTCCCTCACTCTGTACACACCTCACACCAAACCCTCTCTCCCTCACTCTGTACACACCTCACACCAAACCCGCTCTCCCTCACTCTGTACACACCTCACACCAAACCCTCTCTCCCTCACTCTGTACACACCTCACACCAAACCCTCTCTCCCTCACTCTGTACACACCTCACACCAAACCCGCTCTCCCTCACTCTGTACACACCTCACACCAAACCCTCTCTCACTCACTCTGTACACACCTCACACCAAACCCTCTCTCACTCACTCTGTACACACCTCACACCAAACCCTCTCTCCCTCACTCTGTACACACCTCACACCAAACCCTCTCTCCCTCACTCTGTACACACCTCACACCAAACCCGCTCTCCCTCACTCTGTACACACCTCACACCAAACCCTCTCTCCCTCACTCTGTACACACCTCACACCAAACCCGCTCTCCCTCACTCTGTACACACCTCACACCAAACCCTCTCTCCCTCACTCTGTACACACCACACACCAAACCCGCCCCAAACTCTCGGACAGAGGAATCAGGTTTGCTTTATTACACATGGTAGCAGCTTCATCACTTTAGACATTGAGGAAGTTCTAGATACGTCACTGAGTGTGAATACAAGTCTGACCTGGAGCTGTTTAACACAGACCAAAGCAAATGGATGAGGTCAGAGTCGCGAGCCTGACGGACGGGGCCTTCGTGTTTACGTAGAGGCAGCAGAGCAGTGTAGAGTATAATGAGAACAGTGACTCTAGACCTCTAAGGGCTAAGACCAGTGGGAAGTTCAGCTCGCTCAGTGCAGCTATTAGAGCGGCGGTGCGCCAGCGAGGCTATGTTAATGCACGGTTAACACGGCCTGCTGTTCTCAGGACTGAGCCGTTGAGTCAGAAGCCTCCTTCCTCTTTCTGAGAAAGGCGTGAAACAGGACTGATATAAACAGCTGTAGAGAAGGCACAAACTAATCTTAATCTACCGCAACCCGAATCACATTCTCGCTACTTTACCTGCACTCCAGAAAACACAAACTAATAATCACGAATACTGGCAATTAATAACTAATAATAACTAATAATAACTGATCATTAACGTGATAACAAAACCATGATTTAGACCACTTATCATCAGAGAGGGACGCAGGGACGGACAGGGCAGGGACAGGGGGATGAAGGGATAGACAGGGTAGAAGAGAGTGGAGAGAAAGAGGAGAGAAAGCGAGGGGAGGAGACAGTGGTAGAGGGATAGGCAGGGTAAGGGAGAGTAATGGAGAGGGTAGGAGAGAGTGATGGAGGGATAGAGAGTGTAGGAGAGAGAGATGGAGGGATAGACAGGGCAGGAGAGAGTGATAGAAGGATAGACTGGGCAGGGGAGAGTGATGGAAGGATAGAGGGATGGTTAAAGATGAGTGTGGCTGTATGTAAGTGAGGGAGGGATAGACAGGGAAGGAGAGAGTGATGGAGGGATATACTGGGCAGGAGGGAGTGATGGAGGGATAGACAGGGAAGGAGAGAGTGATGGAGGGATAGGCAGGGCAGGAGAGAGTGATGGAGGGATAGACAGGGAAGGAGAGAGTGATGGAGGGATAGAGGGATGGTGAAAGACGAGTGTGGCTGTATGGAAGTGAGGGAGAGATAGACAGGGTAGGAGAGAGTGATAGAAGGATAGACTGGGCAGGGGAGAGTGATGGAGGGATATACAGGGCAGGAGAGAGTGATGGAGGGATAGGCAGGATAGGAGAGAGTGATGGAGGGATAGACAGGGCAGGAGAGAGTGATAGGCAGGGTAGGAGAGAGTGATAGAAGGATAGGCAGGGTAGGAGAGAGTGATGGAGGGATAGACAGGGCAGGGGAGAGTGATGGAGGGATAGGCAGGATAGGAGAGAGTGATGGAGGGATAGACAGGGCACGAGAGAGTGATAGGCAGGGTAGGAGAGAGTGATAGAAGGATAGACAGGGCAGGAGAGAGTGATGGAGGGATAGACAGGGCACAAGAGAGTGATAGGCAGGGTAGGAGAGAGTGATAGAAGGATAGGCAGGGTAGGAGAGCGTGATGGAGGGATAGACAGGGAAGGAGAGAGTGATTTAGGGATATACAGAGCAGGAGAGAGTGATGGAGGGATAGACAGGGCAGGAGAGAGTGATGGAGGGATAGACAGCGAAGGAGAGAGTGATGGAGAGATAGACAGGGCAGGGGAGAGTGATGGAGGGATAGACAGGGCAGGAGAGAGTGATGGAGGGATAGAGGGATGGTGAAAGACGAGTGTGGCTGTATGGAAGTGATGGAGGGATAGACAGTGAAGGAGAGAGTGATGGAGGGATAGACAGGGCAGGAGAGTGTGATGGAGAGATAGACAGATGGAGGGATAGAGGGATGGTGAAAGACGAGTGTGGCTGTGTGGAAGTGAGGGAGGGATGGTGGCAGTGCTGTGGGTGAGTCAGTAAGGTGTTGGCCTGAGTCAGATCGAATGCGATGGTATTAGGCAGGGGCGGTGGAGCAGCTGTGTGCGGAGCGTGTGCGTGTGTGGCGTCCAGTCGGCTACTGATCCCTCTTTATTGAATTAATGAAGCCCACCCCTCCACGCCTGAGCGCCCCAACACCCAACACCAAAGCTCACTCCTTTAATCACGTTACACATGGGCCAAGTCATCGGACACAGCCAGCGTCCGAGTTCACAGAGTCTCCCACAAACACATTATCAGAGCTAATGGCTAAAGCTAGCATACCCTCATCATCAAAAGAACAGCTGCACCCAGAAGGAGGTGTGGGAGTGGAGGTGTGTTGGGAAGGAAGATGAAGGTTAACAGGATCAATAACTGGTGATAAATTTAGACTGATATGATCAATATTTATTGAGCTACACATACAGAAGTCTGTCTCTCGTGTCTTGCATGTCTCAGGTTGTCAAGCCTGCCCACCAAGGGAGTCATTTGGCTCACACATTGACTCAAAGCAACTCCAATAAGTCCAGCTCCACCTGATTAACTCTTCTCAGCCTTATGGTAGAGCACACTCTGAGTCACTGCATCTTAATAAAGAAGGTGTTGAACTCAACTCAACCTGATTGTGCCAACTCTACCAATCGGCATGTCGCTAGACAGTCTACAGGTACATCACTCCACACACAATTCTTTCTTTATGCTAAAGTTGTTTATGCTAAGCTAACATAACTAACTTAGCAAACTAACTATGTGCGTAATTATTCTTGCACCAACCAACTAAACAAATTAGGTCATTAGGTCAAGGTCATTAGATCAAGGTCATTAAGCCAGGGTGATTAGGTCAGGGTCACTGAGCGAAGGTCATTAGGTCAGTGTCATTAAGTCAGGGTCAATAGCTCTGGGTCACTGGGTCAGGATCATTCAGCGATGGTCATTAGTTCAGGGTCATTGGGTCAGGGTCATTAAGCCAGGGTCTATAGGTCATGGTCATTGGGTCAGGGTCATTAAGCCAGGGTCTTTAAGCCAGTGTCATTAAGTCAGGGTCATTAGGTCTGGGTCATTGGATCAGGATCATTCAGCGAGGGTCTAAAGGTCATGGTCATTGGGTCAGGGTCATTAAGCGAAGGCCATTAGGTCAGAGTTATTGGGTCAGGGTCATTAAGCCAGGGTCTTTAAGCCAGTGTCATTAAGTCTGGGTCATTGGGTCAGGATCATTAAGCGAGGGTCATTGGGTCAGGGTCATTCAGCGAGGGTCATTAGGTCAGGGTCATTGGTTCAGGGTGATTAAGCCAGGGTCTATAGGTCATGGTCATTGGGTCAGACTCATTAAGCCAGGGTCAATAAGTGAAGGTCATTAGGTCAGGGTTATTGAATCAGGGTCATTAAGCCAGGGTCAATAAGTGAAGGTCATTAGGTCAGAGTCATTGGCTCAGGGTCATTAATCCAGGGTCTAAAGGTCAGGGTCATTGGATCAGGGTCATTAAGCCAGGGTCTAAAGGTCAGGGTCATTGGATCAGATTTATTAAGCCAGGGTTATTGGGTGAGGATGGCTAAGGGAGGGTCATTAGGTCAGGGTCGTTGGGCTGTTTGATGGATGGCGCACCTTTTTAAAAACATGGTTTGCTTGCTGATGCAATTCAGTGCAACACTCTCCCTGGCTGCGTGCTCATGGACATGCCCACCAGCGACTCAATACCTGCTGCACAGGCGATGCAGCTTAGAGGCCCATGGACACCGGGGGCCCCACAGAACTGCTTCTTTAGGCTTTAAGTCCAAACAGGTCTTTAAGTCCAACTCTATAAGATATAAGAACTCAAATTAGCACCTGGTCTTCAGCAAGCCTGACACTGAAGAGGGGGCTACTTGGTACCATGAATCAAAGCCCACCCTCAGTAAAACATGGTCCTGTGATTTTCTATTGATTGGTTGGTTGATTGATTAATTAATTGATTGATTGATTGGTAGGACTATGCAGAAATGAGTGGGGGCCGCTTGGTAGCTGAGTTGGAGACTCTGGCCCTTTTAGCCTTTAAGCCTGTGAAAAAGTTCTGTTTTCTGAAACTCTGCTGCTCCGTCATCTCGGTTGTCGCCATTCCAAGCCGAGGCGTGATTTACTTTCACAGCTTTATTATTTATTTATTTATTTATTTATTTATTTATTTATTTTTGAACAGGCACCACAACGCAAGCCATACTAAACGTTCAAATAAGGGCCCACCGCCACTCAACACACATCATAGCACGCAATGACGAGGCTGTTTGATATGCTGGTAACCTGTACCCGCCGTTTAGTTTCTGGGTGGGACAAACACACAAGCGTGTCCTGGTTCTCCAGAGAGCCTCTCATCAGAGCCTCCACACATAGCACCACACATGCCCGTAAAGACGCTAACCTTGAGCGGAGCTTTCCCAGAGGGACACTAGACGCAGTCATTGGCTGAAGGTCCATTTCCAGCGTTTGAGGAACTCTAGTGTCCTCCTAACTGAACATCCTATTAAACATGATGGACGCAGAGTGAATTGAAGTCCTGGCTCCATGTAGGCTGGAGACCGTAGCCATGAACCTGAGACAAGGGCTTTCAGCTTTCAGGTGCACAGCAGTGTCACGAGTTAAAGACGTTATCATATTATACGTTATTAATAAATAGACAGTTATTATACACTTATATATGTATATATATATATAATAATAATATACAGAAGATATATATATATATATATATATATATATATATATATATATATATATATATATATATATATATATAAATATATATATTCTGTATATTTTTGTATTGCTACACCTATACACATGCACATATACATATATATATAGTAATATAATGCGATTATAACATAATAATTGTATGTATATATATACTCTGTCTATATACTCTGTATATATATATATATATATATATATATATATATATATATATATATATATATATATATATATATATATATATATATACACACACAGAGTAATACAAAATGTACAGTAACAAAGTGATATAACATGTATATTACATATACATTTCTGTAACTATTTCTAGTTTATTAATTATAAGTGCATTCATAAACCTCCTGTATGATTCTACTATACTAGACATAAGCCTTTATAACTACTCATAAATGTCCAGAACCACACAGACAACCCGTTATAACACATCAGTATAAGGCTTCATAGCACATACAGTGACATAGTGCATTATAATGCATAGATTTTTTCTATTATGAGCCTTATCGGTGAAACCCGTATCATAAAGCTTCATAACTAAGGCTGTTCACCTGCATAACGCTTCATAAGGCTCCACAGTGATCTTTAAAGGAGGGTTTCTCAGTATCTCCATCCACATAAATTCTAATGAACACTTATAAGCCTTCATTACAGGCGGTAGGTGAAGTGATGCTATAGATCAGCTCTATATCATAAGATGAGCTTTATGATGCAGGTCTTAATAATGTTAAGCACAGGAAAATCTATATATACATTCTAACATATGATTTTTATTTTTTGGCATCATTTGATCACATGAGCTGCTGTTTACATTGGGTGGACATTTCATGATAAATGGATTAACAGAAGTGTAGGATACATGCTCGGAAAAACTTCTGGTTCCATTGACTTCCATTCAAAGTTAATCAGGTTTTTGGCCTCTCCTGTAAATGTTCAAACTTAATATTGGAGATCGTTTTTTTTTTTTTTTGGACAGCGATGATATTATATCTCTCTGTGTTATGAAGCCTTATAACATGAAGTTATACCAGTTTATGTGTGATTGTAAAGATTTATGTACAGTTACAAAGGCTTATGCCAAGCATTATAAAAAGTTATGAGTATAGATATTTACGATGGCGCTTATAATGCAAGACAGTGTTACCCAAAATTTCTTTTCCCGAATGGAATAAATATATAAAAAAATTCATTAAATGGAATTAAAAGTATTAAATGGAATTATAGAGAGTTTATTTGTCCCCAGATAGAAGCCCTTCAGAGATGGCATGGTTTGGTGTAAACCAGTCCGGTCAGAATTCACAGTGGTGGTGAATGGAACCAGACGTCCACTTCTAAAAGCTCTGATGCTTCTTTACAACCGTGAGCATCGTTTGGCCTAAAACACGAGTTTAAAATCTTGTTCATCATCTATGATCTAAACCGCTATCCCAGAGCTCCCTGGGCTCCTTCATGGACATCGGGAAACATGTACGCTCCGTACTGAAAGGAGCCTGTTGACCCGTTCGGGAAATCTAACCCAGGCCCTTCTTGCACCATTCGGCTCGTCCATTAAAAGCAACGGTTCATTGATTCAGATGTTCTTTACGGTGTTGGAGGTTAGGATGTCTAGAACATGTCTAGAACACACATATAGGACTTTATGGACTATCTAAACCACCAGTGAACCTACACAGGTCTTCTATATGAATGGTGATGATGGGAAAATCTGGAAAACCTGGAAATAGTACATTTTCATTGGACGCCCTGCAGCATGTATCCCTCCACCATGAAGGAAGTGATCGGGAGTGGGTTTCATCTGAGTTGGTTCATATGTTCTGTATAGTGGTGGTGATGGGAACCAGGGTTCTCTGTGTCTACAACACACATATAGACACTTTATCTAAACCACCAGGCACCCTACACGTGTGTTCTGACTGTATGTACGGAACGCTGACGATTGGAAAATCACCATAGGGGCTATTTGGCCAATCTTAAACCGTCTCAGACGGCTTCTTCATGATCGTGGACGTCTGGTTCCCATCACCACCACAGTGATCATGCATCTTAACCATTATGGGTGGATTTGGGAAAACTGGTGGTGTTCCCCTTTAACACAACAGCTGGATCCGGCAGCAACAGATGCAGCGAAAGCTGGGAATAAAAGTGATCTCGAAGAATCACGCAGTCGCTTTTCGGTCCACTGTTTATGAGAAACGCATTAATGACATTGAGATAAATGGTGTCAGTGAACCAGGCAGAACGAGAGTCATAAATATGCAGAGAGAGAGAGAGAGAGAGAGAGAGAGAGAGAGAGAGGGAGAGAGAGAGGGAGGGAGAGAGAGAGGCAGCAGGCTTGTGATGGAGATCACCTCTTGGTTGTTAGACAGTCGGAACACACTCAAGGGTCATAGACTATTCCTACATCATTACACTCTCTCTCTCTCTCTCTCTCTCTCTCTCTCTCTCTCTCTCTCTCTCTCTCTCTCTCTCTCTCTCTCTCTCTCTCTCCCTCTCTCACACACTCGTGTAAGGGCTCTGTGTCTCTGCATCATTAACACAAACACCGTAATTAAACATCTCCCAAACAAAGCACACACTCTGTAATTACGCTTTCAACAGCGGCGCACCACACCAGAGGGAGCCAACTAAAACACGGCCCTCAGACCAGAGTGCACGTATACCCCCCCCACCCCAACTCCAAACCACACAGCTAATGGAATCACTCACACTGAGCCCCTCTGCTGTGTGACACAACACACACATCCAGCGTCGGCTCCGTGCGCGAGTGTGCAGGGGTGTGTATTGATCGCAGCAGACAGTGAATCCCCACCGGCCGTTTTTCTGGGTGTGTGTTGTGTCGCTCGTCTTTTTCGGGACCCCGTCTGTCTCGTCTCTGGAGAAACTGGCTCTAAATGAGGCACGACATGAAGCCCTGCCATGAAGCAGGACGTCATGTGTGGAGACGTGACCCTCTCCAGCCACACACACACACACACGCACACACACACCTTTCTGTTCACCATATCAAGAGAGAATATGGCTCCTAGCAACCACCTGGGAGAGCACCAACACTGTCCCCTGCGCTTCTTAAAGCTCTCATCACTGAGGGAGATGGAGGAGAACATCAGATGCTTCAGATCTGAGAACATCCACAGGGGCTAGTGTCCAATGTGAGAAGCCCCCTTTTAAGCGCTATGGAGGTCTGACAGGTGGTGTATCTGTAGACACCCATCAAACAAAGAAGCTGCTGGTGTTCTCAGAACAATGGACTGACCACCTCAGAGCCCAGACCTCAGCATCACTGAGAATCGTCCACCAACCTAAACTATCTAGCCAACAGTGTCCTGTGAGCAGTGTCCTGTTGGTAGCGTCCTGTGCGGCAGCGTCCAATGGGCAGTGTCCTGTAGGGCAGCGTTCTGTGGGCACTGTCCTGTGGGGCAGCGTCCTGTGACCAATGTCCTGTGGGTCAGCGTCCTGTGGGCAGCGTCATGTGGGGCAGCGTCCTGTGGGCAGCGTCATGTGGGGCAGTGTTGTGCACTGTGCAGCAGGTGAGCTACTGTATATATATAACAGATCCAAGGGCGCCGCCGCGTTCTCTGGGCCAGAGCTCATTTTAAAAGTGGACCCAGGTGAACGCAGTACATGCAGAGAAGGCCTCTCTTGGCTGACTCAATTCATTGAAATTGACTCTGAAATTGATTTAATAAATAGTTACAGAAAGATTAAAAAAAATGTCCATTTGTTTGTAAAGTTTCACATATTGTGGAAAAAATGCAGCATTTTTTTTTTTTTTTTATTCTTCAGTTTGTTAAATTCAGTATAGGCATTTAACTGACGCTCTTATCCAGAGTGGCTTCCAAGGTTATTCAATTTAACAGGTAGGCCAATGTAGCGTTAGGAGTCTTGCCCAAGAACTCTTATTGGTGTAGCTTAACACAGCCACTCAGACTGGGAATCAAACCCCGGTCTCCCAAATGGTGTGGTAGCTCAATGTTGGGTGGTGGTGTCTTCTGCTGAGCTACACCGACCAAGTGAAGTGTGTTGAATCACACAACATGTGATTGCTCAGGGGTGCTTAAACTTTTGCATATGACTGTACAATGCAGTTACCACGCCACACAACACTGTGTTCAAAAATACAAGCATGATTTCTTATGTGGTGCACCGCTTATCCCAACATGACCCCTACTCCCATCTTCTAAATCATGTTGAACACACAGGGCCCAGCCGCAGATCGCCTGAGCGCTGCTTTAACGAGTGTGAAGGTGCAGAAACAGTAAAGGAACACATTGTCGTCTCTTCAGTGACGGAGGAAAGCTAAATTAATTAGACCGTGTGATCGTAAACATCACGACCGGGCCTCACGCTACTGAGCACACAGACATAGCCTCTGTAGACACCTACAGTCCTGAAGATCAGCCAGAGGTCCATTTAAAAAACCCAGAGGACGGCTTTACAAAGCTCCACTGCGGAGGCGCTTCCCTAGAAACAAGTTCCAGGAACTCGCAGCGCAGCTCCCCTCATACCCATACAGGACATATACGACAGGAGATGTCTGAGGAAAGTCGTTAGCGTATCCTCTGACCCCGGACACCACAGCTACCCCCATCCCGAAAGAGGCTACTTAGGGGGTTAGTGTAAATGTAGGGGTTAGGGGGTTTAGTGTAAATGTAGGGGTTAGGGGTTTAGTGTAAATGTAGGGGTTAGGGGGTTTAGTGTAAATGTAGGGGTTAGGGGGTTTAGTGTTAATGTAGGGGTTAGGGGGTTTAGTGTAAATGTAGGGGTTAGGGGGTTTAGTGTAAATGTAGGGGTTAGGGGTTTAGTGTAAATGTAGGGGTTAGGGGGTTTAGTGTAAATGTAGGGGTTAGGGGGTTTAGTGTAAATGTAGGGGTTGGGGGTTTAGTGTAAATGTAGGGGGTTAGGGGGTTTAGTGTAAATGTAGGGGTTAGGGGGTTTAGTGTAAATGTAGGGGTTAGGGGGTTTAGTGTAAATGTAGGGGTTAGGGGGTTTAGTGTAAATGTAGGGGTTAGGGGGGTTTAGGGTAAATGTAGGGGTTAGGGGGTTTAGTGTAAATGTAGGGGTTAGGGGGTTTAGTGTAAATGTAGGGGTTGGGGGGTTTAGTGTAAATGTAGGGGTTTGGGGGTTTAGTGTAAATGTGGGGGTTCGGGTTTTAGTGTAAATGTAGGGGTTAGGGGGTTTAGTGTAAATGTAGGGTTAAGGGGTTTTTAGTGTAAATGTATGGGGGTTAGGGGGTTTAGTGTAAATGTAGGGGGTTAGGGGTTTAGTGTAAATGTAGGGGTTAGGGGGTTTTAGTGTAAATGTAGGGGTTAGGGGGTTTAGTGTAAATGTAGGGGTTAGGGGTTTAGTGTAAATGTAGGGGTTAGGGGTTTAGTGTAAATGTAGGGGTTAGGGGGTTTAGTGTAAATGTAGGGGTTAGGGGTTTAGTGTAAATGTAGGGGTTAGGGGTTAGTGTAAATGTAGGGGTTTGGGGTTTAGTGTAAATGTAGGGGTTAGGGGTTAGTGTAGATGTAGGGGTTAGGGGTTTAGTGTAAATGTAGGGGTTAGGGGTTTAGTGTAAATGTAAGGGTTAGGGGGTTTAGTGTAGATTTAGAGGTTAGAGGTTAGGGGGTTTAGTGTAAATGTAGGGGTTAGGGGTTAGTGTAAATGTAGGGGTTAGGGGTTTAGTGTGGGGTCAGCTGTGTTTATCTGCTAGTGGTGCCCCTTTGCTGGATCAGCAGCAGCTGAAAAACAGCACTGAAACATCTGGGGAAGCCTCCACCCTCTCTGATGCCTCCATCCACTCTGTTGTCCATCATGCATAATGACCTCCTGTAGCTTTATCACATTCCCTGCGCAGTATCGCTCACTGTTAATTGAATGACAATTAATGGCCGGTCCTCCTTATCGGCCTTACGAGGGACTCTCATTAACGATGCTAATGAAGTGACCAGCACCTTATCTGCTACACTACAGCTAATGGCTAAAGGCTAATCGCTAACGACCCCGTCGACAGTGAGTGATGGCCCCCTGCCAGAGTGGATGCTAAATCTGGCCACTCATGAACTAAACCGACCTCGTAGCCGCGGAACCTAATCTACACAGGTCAGCGGCCCAACCAGCGCTAATCCAGAAAGGATCAGTTCCTGGCCCTGGCTAACCTCTTAAACCTGGAGAACAGCCTCCAGCAACATCACCTGGACTTACCACAGAACTCCAAACAGGACGTTCCGTTGTGGGAAAGCAGGAAGAGCACATTTCCGACAGTGAACCAGAGAACCCTCAGGTCAAATAAAGGGGAACTTTCAGCACCCTTTAAAGTAGGCCTAATAATTTCTGTGGAATAAACGTAGAACATATCGTGAACCTCAAACACCTGGTTCCTCCTACAGATAGGAATCCCGCATTTCCAAAAGAGGACGGGAAAACGTGATGATTCCAAATTCCTAAACTGTTACGAAGCAGACTCGTTAATATTTACTCCCCCAACATTTACATACAACCACAACGGAGCTACAGAACCAACATGGCAGACTATGTGGAGACATCCAGCGTTCCCGGATTGGGAAGGGGACGTCGGCACTTTACATTCCCTTCCCAAGGATCCCAGCTGTCAGCGGTACATGGTGGATGTTCATCTTTGAACTTCCTATTCACCAGCTTCCTAATCCAAAGTACCGCTCCACCGTGATTCTGCAGCTTGTACAGGGACCCAAATGTAACTGCAGCACCGTTTAAGGTGGAACATGAAATTCCCCAAAAATTCCCTAATAGGATCCTGGAACACCTTTAACCCTGCAGTCTGCACATTCCACTCCGGACAGTTTCCCAAACCTCTCTGGACAGTATGGAGCAGCTCCGCTCAGCATTTCACCCTGAAGTGACTGAAGAGAGGAGCAGCTCCACCTTTATTAGCACCACCACCCCAACAGCAGCCTGTAAGTAGCAGCCATGCTGTGTGATTGTATCCGTGTGTGCCGGTTGGAGCAGATCATCTTAAACTGAGAGCTCCATAGTGAGGATCAACTTTAATCTACTGTGTGTTGGTGTCCAGATGGAGCCAGTAGCTAGTACAGGGAACGTTAGCTACTAGCATTAGCTCAGAGTAACTAGCATAGCTAACTAAAGAGTATGAGGGCGGGGCTTATTTACACAGAGGCTCATTTTATATAGTCTATTTCCACATGGTGCTTCAGAGTGATCGTCAATCAATCAGCCAATCAGAGCAGAGCTCATCTAATTATTCATGAGGAGCCCACCAATAAACAGAGAACAGGTTGTTTCATTCTAGAACCAGATAATAGGGTGGAAACGGGCACAGCGTAAAACCAGCCACATACCTTCTACCTAGAACATCAGAGAATCGTTTAAAACACTGAATGATGGGTTCTAAATAAAAACAAATGGTTCTCTAGGTTCTAGGTATTAACCAGGATAGTGTGAGGTACAAACTCTATAGTACTAGATACATTATGGTAAGTCAGAAAACAACTTACACTGAAAGAACCCAACAGGTTCTAGATATTAACAGGGTAACTAAGTGGTACAAAGAGCTGTATATGGCATGTATCTGTTTATTAGCTATAAAGAAAACTACGGGGTTCTACGGGGTTCTTGATGTTTTTTGTCTTCATATTTAGTCAATTTGTCTGAATGGGTTCTGGATAAAAGACAAAAAGTAATGTTAATGCTCTAATTTGGTAATTTGGGTCTAGATATCAACCAGGATAATGTGAGGTACAAACTCTAAAGTACTAGATACATGTTTTGGTAAGTCAGAAAACAATTTACACTGAAACAAGTTCTAGATATTAATGGTGTAACTAAGCGGTACAAAAAGGTCTATATGGTATGCATCTGTTTATTAGCTATAAAGAAAACACAGTCTGGACTGCAGTAGAACAGTGATTCTTTCTGTGGTTCTACTGGGTTCTTGATGTTTTTTGTCTTTATATTTAGTCATTTTGTTAAATGGGTTCTGGATAAAAGATAAAAGGTTCATGTTAATGCTCTTAGGGTCATTTAAGTTCTAGATATCAACCAGGATAATGTGAGGTACAAACTCTTAAGTACTAGATACATGTTTTGGTAAGTTAGAAGACTTGTTTAGCCAAATTACACTGAAATATCCAACAGGTTCTAGATATTAGCAGGGAAACTAAGCGGTACAAAGCGTACTATAGTTTGTATCTGTTTATTAGCTAAAACTAGTCTAAATCTGGACTGTAAAAGAAAACTGTGACTCTTACTGAGGTTCTAATGGGTTCTTACAGTTTACTGTCTCTATATTTGGTCATTTTGTCTAAATGGGTTCTAAATTTTTAAATGTTAATGTTAATGCTTTTATGGTTATTTAGGTTCTGTGTCTAAACCAGGATAGTGTGAGGTACAAACTCTATAGTACTAGATACATGTTTTGGTAAGTCAGAAAACAATTTACACTGAAACAAGTTCTAGATATTAATGGTGTAACTAAGCGGTACAAAAAGGTCTATATGGTATGCATCTGTTTATTAGCTATAAAGAAAACAGACTGGAGTGCAGTAGAACAGTGATTCTTTCTGTGGTTCTACTGGGTTCTTGATGTTTTTTGTCTTATATTTAGTCATTCTGTCTAAATGGGTTCTGGATAAAAGATAAATGGTTCATGTTAATGCTCTTAGGGTCATTTAAGTTCTAGATATCAACCAGGATAATGTGAGGTACAAACTCTAAAGTACTAGATACATGTTTTGGTAAGTTAGAAGATTTGTTTAGCCAGATTACACTGAAATACCCAACAGGTTCTAGATATTAGCAGGGTAACTAAGTGGTACAAGAGTTTTATTGTTTGTATCTGTTTATTAGCTAAAACTAGTCTAAATCTGGACTGTAAAAGAAAGCTGTGACTCCTACTGATGTTCTAATAGGTTCTTACGGTTTACTGTCTCTATATTTGGTCATTTTGCCTAAATGGGTTCTAAATTTTGAAACGTTAATGTTGATGCTCTCATGGTTATTTAAGTTCTATGTCTAAACCAGGATAGTGTGAGGTACAAAATCAAACAAAAGTACTAGATACATGCTTTGGTAAGTTAGAAGACAACTTGTTTAGATAAATTACACTGAAATACCAACAGGTTCTAGATATTAACAAGGTAACTACTTGGTACAAAGAGTTGTATATAGTATGTATCTGTTTATTAGCTATAAACTACTAAACTACTATTAGCTATAAATGACTCATCTTGGTAGGCTAGCTGTGCTAGCTAGCTGATTAGCTAATGTTAATACAGATTCATATTATGAGCTGTAGCATGTTCCGTTTTGAAATGCGGGTTCTCTTCAATAGTTTTAAATCCAGAGTTGATTCATAATCCGAATAATCGATTAGTCGTCTCAGTAATCGATTGACTATTCGACCATGAGAACCCAAAGCCGTTAGCTGTGGCCCTGTTTTGGATACAACTGCAAATAATAACTAGCTACACGGTTAACTATACGATTATCTAGCTCAGCTGGAATAGAACCGCAGACACCAGAAGGCCAATGGAGCGCAAACCGACCCAGAACAACCTCCACCAGGCTGATTAGGGTGCAGCCGAGCCGCTCGTCCTGTGCCGCTAACGCTGGTGCATATGTGAGGAACTAGAGGCTAATGTGCGGATGGACTTGCAGCGCTGCTTTTTGGGGGAACCGAACAGAAGCGGGCAGCCGAGGTGTTACAATGTCCTCCAGGGGCTATTTCTATACGTGTGGAAGACCGCACAACAGAAGTCAATAATGCCTCCACGAACAGGCGCACAAATGAGATCCCCCGCCTGAGAACCGGCCAGTATGAACCTGCTCTTATCTCGCACCATCGCTTCCCGTTTCTCTGCGGTGTGAACGTGTTAATGCACAATCACACGCGCTCGCAGCGTCTTTTGTTCTGGAGGAAAACTTCCTCATTTCACCGCGGCCTTCTCGTCTTCTTCTCTTCCTTTCTCTCACACTTTCTTCAAGGCCCCTGCACTTTTTCTTCTATGCTCATGAAGTCAGATCTCTAAGGGTTCTTCAGCAAAGGACACTCAAAGAACCCTTTCAGCATTAAGCACTGGGAATCTCCCCGGAGTGAAGCGTGCAGACTGCAGGACTGAAGACGTTCCAGGATCCTGTTTAAGATGTGGGAGCTGACGTTCCTGTTCTCCAGCTTGGTGTTGGAATTTTCCATTCCACCTTAAATGGTGTTGCAGCTCCATTGTGGCACCTGCACAAGCTGTAGCATTTAAGGTGGAATGGGACATTGGATTAGGAAGCTGGTGAACAGGAAGCAACTGCAGCCTGGTTTAAAGATGAACATCCACCATGTACCACTGACAGATGGGTTCCTTGGGAAGGGAATGGAGAGTGCCGACATTCCCAATCTACAGTCTGGAACGCTAGACCTCTCCACACAGTCCACCATGTTGGTTGCTGTAGCTCTGCTGTGGTTGAATGTAAATGCTGGGGGTGTAAATATTAATGAGTCAGTTCCGATTTTGGAATCGGACAGTTTTCCTGTCCTCCTTTGGAAATCCAGGATTTGGATTTGAGGAGGAACTACAGTGTTTGAGGTTCACGGTATGTGAGTTCCATGTACTGAACTTTCCTTATTACAATGTAAATACAGTTCTCCGTTCTTTCGAGGCTGAGGTGTGACGCTAATGCATGACGCTCACCGGAAAACTCCCACAAAGTCGGATCCCATGGTATAGTCAACCTACCCAGTTTATCCCATTGCCTATGCCTAGTCCCAATAGCTTGGACAGCCATCCATCCCTGATCATCAAGGTGTACAGTTCCCCAGAGCGACTCCTGACGTATCTACTTCCACAGTGACCAGTCCGCCATGCACACGCACTCCCGATCAGACGTGGTGGAAAATAACCAGCGTGTGCTGGAAGTCAAGCCGACTCTCTTTTCCCCTCCTTCTGTCTCTACACGATGGAGTGTACCATGATTTCCTCCATCCCCGTTTTCTGCATATGCCTGCAGCCAGTCCAGCACGGGAGCCCAAGCCACCAAGTGATCTCCGCTCTATGAGTGACCCTGCACCTCAATTATCATCATCTGAATCATGAGGCTCCGCCTACAGACTACAATTCCTCGTGGTTCCTTTGTGGTACGGTTGTGACATGAAAATGCAGGACAGTGCTTAACATACATGACCTGGACAAAGGTCACCATGAGTACATACTTAAGAGGCTTTGATTGGATGATTACTGCAGTGGTTAATTTGCTACACCTCACCATGCAAGGGTGGTGCGTGAGTAGTCTCAGGAGCATGACCACGACTTTAGGCACCTTCCCTGGCCTGCTAACTCGCCCAGTGCACAACCAGGAACATATAGTTAAAAGGCTGTATTGTAAGTCAAAATTATGACATAGTAAGTCATAAAAACGAGATAGTAAGTTATTATTTTGAGAAGCTAAGTCATAATTACAAAATAGTAAGTCATAATTATGAGATGGTAAGTCATAAGAATTAGATAGCAAGTCATATTTACAAGGTATTAAGTAAAAATTAATAGATATTAAGTCGTAATTACAAGTGCTAAGCCATAATTATGAGATAGTAAGTAAAAGAAATGAGATATTATGTCATAAAAATGTGACAAGAAGTCATAATCATGAGATAGTAAGTCATAAAAACAAGACAGTAAGTTATTATTTTGAGATGCTAAGTCATAATTATGAGATCGTAAGTCAAAGAAATTAGATATTAGGTCATAATTACAAAATAGTAAGTCATAATTATGAGATAGTAAGTCATAAAAACCGGATAAAAAGTTATTATTTTGAGATGCTAAGTCATAATTACAAAATAGTAAGTCATAATTATGAGATGGTAAGTCATAAGAATGATAGTAAGTAATAAGAATTAGATAGCAAGTCATATTTACAAGGTACTAAGTAATAATTAATAGATAGTAAGTCATAATTACTATTATTAATTATTTTGAGATGCTAAGTCATAATGATGAGATTGTAAGTCAAAGGAATAATATATTAAGTCATAAACATGAGAGAGCAAGTCATAATTATGAGATTGTAAGTCATAATTACAAGTGCTAAGTCATAATTATGAGATAGTAAGTCATAATTACAAGTGCTAAGTCATAATTATGAGATAGTAGGTCAAAGAAATTAGATATTAAGTCATAAAAATGAGTTAGTAAGTCATAATAATGAGATAGTAAGTCATAAAAACCAGATAAAAAGTTATTATTTTGAGATGCTAAGTCATAATTACAAAATAGTAAGTCATAATTATGAGATACTAAGTCATATTTATGAGATGTAGAGTAAGTCATAAGAATGAGATGGGAAGTCATAAGTATGAGATAGTAAGTCATATTTATGAGATAGTAAGTTAAAATTATGAGATAGTAAGTCATATTTATGAGATAGTAAGTTATAATTATGAGATAGTAAGTTATAATTATGAGATAGTAAGTCATATTTATGAGATAGTAAGTTATAATTGAGATAGTAAGTTATAATTATGAGATAGTAAGTTATATTTATGAGATAGCAAGTCATTTATGAGATAGTAAGTTATAATTATGAGATAGTAAGTTATAATTATGAGATAGTAAGTCATAATTATGAGATAGTAAGTTATAATTATGAGATAGTAAGTCATAATTATGAGATAGTAAGTCATAATTATGAGATAGTAAGTTATAATTATGAGATAGTAAGTTATAATTATGAGATAGTAAGTAATTGATGGTGGAAATGGTCTTCCATATGAAAGTGATGCAAACAGAGCCATTCTGAGGCTGAGGCGTTACCCAGGCATGTATCTTCTTTCGATATAGTCAAACACAGATCACTGCTGCTGTACACAAAGGGATAAAAAGGACTCAGCTCGTTCCATCCGTTCCTTTATCACTCCATCCTTGCCCGTCAATACTGCCCAGAAGAACCGAGCGCCTGACAAAGAGGAAGACAAAGAAAACTGAAGGTATTGATTTGATGTCACAGCGAATTACTAAGGAAAGCACACAGCGGGCTGAGGAGGGGAACAAAGGACAGTACGGCAAGATGAATATTTCTCTTTCTTTAGTCTATACAGGTAAATACACCTGCACCTGTGTGGGGCTGACCGTGAGTGCGGTCAGCGTGAGAGTGAGTGAGAGGGTCGGTAGAGGAGGACAGCCGGAGCAGGAGTACGTAAGGAAGGATTTGGGTTCTCTCCTCCGCCTCACTGCTTTCTGATCACTCACACATTTCCCAAGCAAAGGTGACAAGCAGCGGCTTGTGGCGACACAAGCACATCACTTCTGTCCCAGTGAGCACTGAGAATAGCAACACAAACACATTCACGCCTCACGCCCGGGCCGGACCACGTGCACTCGGGCTTCAGATCCAGGTATCAGCACACCGGCCAAGTCGGAAGCCTGCTTACAGCAGACAGACAACGACACACCGGCCATTCCATTGTTTTCAATGGAACCAACAACCAGTGGCCACCTCCTGGTCAGTCATCTTGAAGATCACATAGCTGCCCCCAGAAGGAGGTGTGGGAGTGTGGGTGTGTTGGGAAGGGAGATAAAGGTGACCAGGATCAATAACTGATGATAAATTTAGACTGATATGATCAATATTTATTGAGCTACACATACAGAAGTCTGTCTCTCAGTATGGCGTCGGGCCGCCGTGTTTGCTAACCCAACACGCCAGACGTATCGGTATGGAGCTGTAGAGGTTCCTAATGGAGTCCTGTGATAATCCATCCCATGCAGCTTGAACATCCTCACACAGTTCCTGCAGATGGTGCGGTAGGGGTGGAGGTGGAGGGACACCAGGCCTTCTGGATGTGTGACAGCAGACCGTTCATCTCGGTGCTGACCACGGTGCCTCCACACACGGATTCGTTGGGCGTCTCCACCAAGACTAAAACGGGACTTGTCACTGAAGATGACCCGCTGCCATTCTGAGTCACTCCATGACAGTCTGGTACGGCACCACTGCAGTCTTTGGTGACGGTGACGTGGTGTTAAGGACAGTCCTGGTAACGGTCTGTGTGCATGTAGTCCTGCGTGGTGCAGCCGTCTGCCAATGGTGCTGCACTAACAGGAGGACTCATGGAGGACACCACTGCTCGCTGGAGGTCTGTAATGGTGGCTGTTGGGTCAGTCAGGCTTTATATCCTCCACCAACAGAGATCAGCTACATCTGTACAGCTGTGGCTTCAGCCTGTGGGCTGCGGCAGATGTTTGGGTTTGAATCCAGAGATGAACCACAGTATAAACATCTAAAGCCAAAACCAAGACTGTACCACACGGGACCTGAACATGAGTGACTGCAGCTCAGTGGTGACTTATCAGGGGTCTTTATAAGCTGGAGGTGTTGAAGCCCACTGAACTACAGCATCACTGGGAGACCAAACCGTGACAGCTTACTTAAACCTCCGACCCCTCCTCAGCCTGATATCCAGCAACCAGCTGCTGCCAAACGAGACGGAGACCATAACCAGAGCACTACAACACCACCAGCGGCAACCTCACCAGGAGGGTGAGCGGGACAGGCAGGTGAGGCTGGCGCGTTTAGTCCACAGGCCGGACTTTGTCCACCAGGGCAGCGAGTGCGAGTGACGGCAGGTGGAACAGTGGTGCTCTTAATCCCCGATGCTGAAACGATGACGCGGGACATAATGAAGGCACACAGTGGAACAGTCTGATCACAGGTACGACTGGAGCTCAGACATGACAGCACCGGCCCAGGACGCACCGAGAACAGCGGCCTGTGTGTGTGAGAGAGTCGGGGTGGGGGGAGTTGGGGGCTGCTTGTGTGATGGATCTCACCAATGACTGAATCAATCTGCTTTCCTGCCACAGGGACAACTCAGCTTAATCACAGAGAGAGAGAGGGAGAGAGAGAGAGAGAGAGAGAGAGAGAGAGAGAGAGGGAGGGAGAGAGAGAGAGAGAGGGAGGGAGAGAGAGAGAGAGACAGACAGGGGGAGGGGGAGAGAGAGGGAGAGAGAGAAAAAGAAAGAGAGAGAGAGATGGACAGACAGAGTGGGGGAGAGATGGAGA
Organism: Prochilodus magdalenae; assembly: GCA_024036415.1. NCBI lineage: Eukaryota > Metazoa > Chordata > Actinopteri > Characiformes > Prochilodontidae > Prochilodus > Prochilodus magdalenae. Next base: position 31,092 of record JAMWET010004405.1, read on the forward strand.
GAGAGGGAAAGAGAGGGAAAGAGAGAGGGAAAGTGAAAGACAGGGAGAGAGTGAGGGAGAGAGAGAGTGAGGGAGAGAATAACGGAGAGGACACATAAGGAAAGAGACGTGGAGAGATAGGGAGAGAGTGAGAGAGAGAGGGAGGGATGGGGAGTGAGGGAGAGAGAAAGAGAGGTGGAGAGATAGGGAGAGAGTGAGAGAGAGAGGGAGGGATGGAGAGTGAGGGAGAGAGAAAGAGAGGTGGAGAGATAGGGAGAGAGTGAGAGAGAGAGGGAGGGATGGAGAGTGAGGGAGAGAGAAAGAGAGGTGGAGAGATAGGGAGAGAGTGAGAGAGAGAGGGAGGGATAGAGCGTGAGGGAGAGAGAAAGAGACGTGGAGAGATAGGGAGAGAGTGAGAGAGAGAGGGAGGGATGGAGAGTGAGGGAGAGAGAAAGAGACGTGGAGAGATAGGGAGAGAGTGAGAGAGAGAGGGAGGGATGGAGAGTGAGGGAGAGAGAAAGAGAGGTGGAGAGATAGGGAGAGAGTGAGAGAGGGAGGGAGGAATAGAGAGTGAGGGAGAGAGAGAGAGATAGAGAGATAGAGAGAGAGTGAGAGAGAGAGGGAGGGATAGAGCGTGAGGGAGAGAGAAAGAGAGGTGGAGAGATAGGGAGAGAGTGAGAGAGAGAGGGAGGGATAGAGAGTGAGGGAGAGAGAAAGAGAGGTGGAGAGATAGGGAGAGAGTGAGAGAAAGAGGGAGGGATAGAGAGTGAGGGAGAGAGAAAGAGAGGTGGAGAGATAGGGAGAGAGTGAGAGAGAGAGGGAGGGATAGAGAGTGAGGGATAGAGCGTGAGGGAGAGAGAAAGAGAGGTGGAGAGATAGGGAGAGTGAGGACGAGTGTGAGGATGAAACAGGATGAATGCTACACAGACAGGAGAGAGAGAGAGAGGTCTAATAGAGCGTCTGATCTACGATCGGAGTAACCGAGTGGCGGCTGGTACGCGACCTGCTGGGCTTTAAATCATCTTAAGTCAATATTAGTGCTGCTGTCGGACCAGCACGTCAGCTCTACCGGCTCTATGCATATCGAGTGAGTGTGTGTGTGGTATGTGCGGCTGTGTGGATGTGTGTAAGTGTGTGAGTGCGGGTGTGTGTGTGCGCAGCTGGGTGTGTGTGGTGAGTGTGTTTATGTATGTGTGTGTGCGTGTATGTGAGTGTGTGCGGGTGAGTGTGTGTAAGCGTGTGTGTAGATGTGTATGTATGTATGTGTGAGCATGTTGGTGTGTAAGTGTGTGGATGCAACTGTGTGTGTGCGGATGTGTGTATGTATGTGTGTGTAAGCGTGTGTGTGTGCAGATGTGAGAGTGTATGTATGTACAGTATGTGTGAGTATATATGTGTGTAAGTGAGTGTGTGCAGGTGCGCGGATGCAGCTGTGTGTGTGCAGGTGTGAGTGTGAGTATGTTGTTGTGCAAGTGTGCGGATGCGGCTCTGGGTGCGGGTGTGAGTGTGTGTAGGTGTGTATGTATGTATGTGTGAGTATGTTAGTGTGTAAGTGAGTATGTGCAGGTGTGCGGATGCAGCTGTGTGTGTGCAGGTGTGAGTGTGAGTATGTTGGTGCGCAAGTGTGCGGATGCGGCTCTGGGTGCGGGTGTGAGTGTGTGTATGTGTGTAAGTGAGTGTGTGCAGCTGTGTGTATATATGTATGTGTGTTGGTGTGTAAGTGTGCGGATGCGGCTCTGTGTGCGGGTGTGAGTGTGTGTAGGTGTGTATGTATGTATGTGTGTGTGTTGATGTGTAAGTGTGCGGATGCGGCTGTGTGTGTGCGGGTGCGACTGTGTGTATGTGTGAATATGTGTGTGTGTAAGTGAGTGTGTGCAGCAGTGTGTATATATGTATGTGTGTTGGTGTGTAAGTGTGCGGATGCGGCTCTGTGTGCGGGTGTGAGTGTGTGTAGGTGTGTATGTATGTATGTGTGTGTGTTGGTGTGTAAGTGTGCGGATGCGGCTGTGTGTGTGCAGGTGTGAGTGTGTGTATGTGTGAACATGTATGTATGTGCATGTGTGTGTAGGTGTGTATGTATGTATGTATGTGTGCGGATGCAGCTGTGTGTGCGGCTGTGTGTGTGTGTGCGGGTGTGAGTGTGTGTATGTGTGAATACGTATGTATGTGCATGTGTGTGTAGGTGTGTATGTATGTATGTGTGTTGGTGTGTAAGTGTGCGGATGCGGCTCTGTGTGCGGGTGTGAGTGTGTGTAGGTGTGTATGTATGTATGTATGTAAGTGTGCGGATGCGGCTGTGTGTGTGCGGGTGCGAGTGTGTGTATGTGTGAACATGTATGTATGTGCATGTGTGTGTAGGTGTGTATGTATAGTGTGTGTGTTGGTGTGTAAGTGTGCGGATGCGGCTGTGTGTGCAGGTGCGAGTGTGTGTAGGTGTGAACATGTATGTATGTGCATGTGTGTGTAGGTGTGTATGTATAGTGTGTGTGTTGGTGTGTAAGTGTGCGGATGCGGCTGTGTGTGCGGCTGTGTGTGTGAGTGTGCGGGGTCCAGAGGCCGGGGGAAGATACTGTTATTTTACAGAAAGGACACAGCATGTCAGAGCGCATTAGGCCGGTGTGGGCTGCGGCGCGGGCGCTCTGACAGGCAGCGCGGGGAGACGTGGCGTAATGAGCCGGGGCAGGGACGCCTCACTCCGGCCCCCGCCACTCAATTACCCAGCAGGCTTTTAGTGCCGGCGTGCTCCACTACAGCTAAATTACCCAGGAGCCCCCGGCTCCACTTAGAGCCCGGCCGCCGCTGCCGGAGCGGGTGGCTTTGTGGCTGCCCGCGCGCACACTGGCTACTCAAAGGGTAATAAGGTCGTTTGAATGCCGGAGCCATTAGACTAATACCACTCAAATGCACAAGTATCGGAGGGTGGGGAGGAGGAAGGGGAGGAGAAGGAGGAGAGAGACAGACGGAAGAGAAAGGGGGGTGAAAAGGCCGAGCAGCTCCTCCGTCCGCTTTCCTCCATCATCACAGCCTCTTCTGAATGGTGCTTAAATCACAGGGTCGTTTGCAACACAGCACAGAAAAAATCTAATCATATGAATGAGGCTCTGCTAACCACGTAGCATATGCCAGTGTTAAGGTCAAGACACGCAGCACACGCTAATGCTAACAAAGGTACGTAGCATATGCTAATGTTAACGTAAAGTTCATAGCATGTGCTAACGTTATTGTAAAGATATGTGGCACATGCTAATGCTAGCATAAAGATATGACACATGCTAGTGTTAATGCAAAGGTATGGCACATGCTAACGTTAATGTAAAGGTCAAGCACTTGCTAATGTTAGCATAAAGGTAGGACACATGGTAATGTTAATGTAAAGATGTGCAGCACATGCTAATGTTAACATAAAGGTACAGCATATACTAATGCTAACATCGAGATATGGCACATGTTAATATTAGCCAGATGCTAATGTTAATGTACAGGTATGGCACATTTTAATGTCGACATGAAGATATGGCATATGCTAATGTTAACATAAAGGTATGCTACATGCTAATCATGATATAAATGTATGGCACATGCTAATTGGTAATGACAATATAAATATATGACACATGCTAATGGCTAATGACAGTATAACTGTATGGTACATGCTAAAGGCCAATGACAATATAAAGGTATAGCACATGAGATATGGCACATGTTAATATTAGCCAGATGCTAATGCTAATGTGCAGATATGGCACATTTGAGTGTCAACATAAAGATATGGCATATGCTAATGTTAACATAAGCGTATGGTATATGCTAATATAAGTATAAACTTATGGCTTATGCTAATTGCTAATGATAGCATAAATGTATGGCACATGCTAATGTTAGCATAAAGGTATAGCACATACTAATGCTAACTTCGAGATATGGCACATGTTAATATTAGCTAGATGCTAATGCTAATGTGCAGGTATGGCACATTTGAATGTCAACATAAAGATATGGCATATGCTAATGTTAACATTAGCGTATGGTATATGCTAATATTAATATAAACTTATGGCTTATGCTAATGTTAACATAAAGTTATGGCACATTCTAATGATAATATAAATGTATGGTACATGCTAATTGCTAATGATAGCATAAATGTATGGCACATGCTAATGTTAGCATGAAGACACATCCACATGCCATTATACACATAAAGGTATATGGCACCGAATAACATGAATATAGATGTATGTAGCATATGCTAATGCTAACATAAAGGTAAGTTCAGAGGAAGTCAGCTATATACAGGGATGCGCACACACATACACACACCCACTGCCACACACACACCCCTTCCGGTGTTTGTCCATCAAAGCCGGCACTGAGCAATGATGAGAGAGCTGCTCCGGCCAGCGCTGTTTATCACAGAGTAAACAGATGAGCTGCACGCCAGGATGGATCACAAGTGGACTCACACTGGTTGCACACCGCAAGTGTATACAGCGGAACTGAGAGAACCGTAGAGAACATGAGGGAACATATGCACTAGAATGAAGCTATTGCGCAGTAAAGCTGCACTACGTAGGGTTTAGGGGTTTGGAGAGTTCTGTGGAAATGCGTAAGTGCTTGGCGGAGGAACACCGTGTAACGCTAAGCAGTGTCCGCTACCTCATCCCACAGTTCCCCAGCTTCCACATTTTCCCCACTGAAACGAATGGAGTGCCTAAGTTAGTTTTTCCTATATACGGCATGCTGATACAGCAACACCCTGCTAACCATGATGGGAACCATAGCAACCACCTACTAATAACAGCCTAGCAACCCCCTGGGATACCATAGCAGCCACCTAGCAAACCCTTGCAACCACCAAGTATACCATAGCACCAATCTATCAACACCATAGCAACCACCTAACAACAATCTAGCAACCACTTGGCATACCATAGCACTCACCTAGCAACACCTATTGTAATCACATAAAAACCATAGCGACACCCTATAAACCATGTTGGAAACCATAGCAATCACCTAATGCCCCGGCAACCACCTGGCAATACCCCATCAACCAACCAGCATGACCACTGGAACCATCTTAATACCATAGTAACCTTATGTCATTTCAACACAAGTTCATTAGCAACACCCTGTTAACCATGCTGGAAACCATAGGAGGTACACACTACCTGTACCTGGGAACATAGAAACCACCAAGTAAAACCATAGCAACCCCTTAGCAACCACCAAGCAATACTCTGCAAACCCTCTGGGATAACACAGAACACACCTAGCAATACCCTAGCAACTACCTGGGATATCATATCAACCACTCAGCAATACCCTAGCAACTACCTGGGATATCATATCAACCACTCTTGAATTTCCCTCTGGGATCAATAAAGTATCTATCTATCTATCTATCTATCTATCACTCAGCAATACTCTAGCCACCAACCAGCAACAGCCTGGCAACTAAAGGGCAACAACATAGCAAACACCTGGAATACCATTTCCACCACGTATACCTTAGCAACCACACAGCAATACCCCAGCACCTTCTTATCAGTGCCCTAGTAACCACCAAACAGCAGCCTGGCAACCACCTGGGATACCATAGTAACCACTTATCAACACCACTGCAACCACCTATGCCAAAGTGGTCATTTGGCAACGCCATAGCAAACGCCTAGCAACTGCCTCAGCTGCACAGCCGCTCTGCATGGTCTTCAGGAAACACACATCACCACCTTCCTAACCCCGTCACTGTTTTACTGTGTGTACATCTGCACATAAACACCGCACAGTAAACGAGCCCCCACCCCCCATCATCCTCGTGCAGCGCCATCTGCAGGAGCCTGAAGGTACTACCACGTTAAACACACAGGTGATGACGTTTTGTATGTATAAAGTTTTCACATAAATATTTATTATTTCTCTTTGAAACACTATGTGGGTTTTACTGGGTGTACTCCGCATGTGTACGTGTACAATCAGACTTATTGTGTAGATACACCACCTATTGGCCAGACTGTACAGTGCTGTATGGACGAGGTTGCTCCAGATGTGTCTCTTGGAGACACCTTGGAATCTACTGCTTCCTCAGGATGCCTCTGCATTATTCAGCGCTGTAACTCATAAGCTATGGAGATTCGGGCGGAGGAGATGGAGGCGCATTGTTAGCGGTAGCATGTCCTTGCCTGCCTGATAACACAGCATGTGGACGTGAGAATGAGGAGACCATGATCGTCCTCGTTACCTGTCTGAACTCCAGAACATCAGCCACTGAGCTGACGATTACACCATTACACGCCCGGCTTCCAGCACACGTACCTGGTACCCGCACTAGCTGGCCATTTTATTGGAAACACTGAGAGGCGGCCAGGTATGTTAGATTATAATAAAAACTGACGATCTGAAAATCTGAAGATCATCTCTGACCTGTATTACACTGTAAACTATAGTGGCACATTATTATTATTATTATTATTATTATCATCATCATTATTATTATTACCAAACCATAAGTCATACTGCATATATACAGTAAATCCATTTCTTATATATTTTTGTAAAAAATATCATAATACGTCATAATTACAAGAAAGTATCGTTATATGAGAATCAAAATCTCTTTATTATGAGGAAATATTTTGGGGAAATGACTGTCATATTTATGAGAAGGTCTATTGTTATCATAAAAATATAAAGGGTAAAATCTACATATTATAAATGTAAGAAAATGAACTATTAAAAGATGTGTGGTAAAAAGATTATATGATGTCTCCATTATGAGAAAGCATCTATCACATGAAGATGTACTGTAATGAGACAATATGTCAGAATTATGAGAAAATAATGTCACTATTGTGAGATGATGTGTGGAAAAATCAACAAAACTATTTTGTTATTATGAGAAAATATGTTGTAAAAATGCCATAATATTTTGTTATGAGAAAAGAGGAAGATATACTTTTAAAAAATGGCATAAATTCTCATTATGATGAAAAAATGCTGTTATAAATTTCAATTATTATTATTATTATTATTATTATTATTATTATTATTATTATTATTGTTGTTGTTGTTATCATCATCATCTTCATCAGCATCATCATTATTATTAATAATCATCATCATCATCAATCATCATTATTATTATTATTATTTAATTATTATTTGATAATAATGTTTTTATTTTATTATTAATTGTATTTATTCCTACAGAGCATTCTCAACAGTATGGCTGTGGATCTAGTCCAGTTGTGTCCAGTTATGTATAACACCGTTATATTACATATATACATTATTAAAACTCGTTAATAATGCTCGTAATTACGGAATATCCTGTCAATTTTACAGCATCATTTTTCATGAATAACATTCATATCGAAAGTCACTGTCCCACACTGTTCACTGTTTGATTCCACATGACTTTAAAAGATGTTTAGGGGCCAAGACCCCGCGAGGACCCTGAGAGGACGCCCGAGAGGACCCTGAGAGGACCCCGAGAGGACCCTGAGAGGACCCCGAGAGGACCCCGAGAACAACCCGGGGAACACCCCGAGGACACCCCGAACACTTTTAAAGTGTGCAACCGCAGGCATGCCAGTCCAGCACCCACACCCGCACCCCGTTCTTTCAAGCCATGCCTCATTACTGTGGTCCAGCATTGCCTTATTGAGGTATGCAGGATATCCCGGGAAAATGAAAAGACGTGGTCTGGAAGCAGCATATGTTGCTCCAGAACTTCGCTGTACATTTGGGCATTCTGGTGCATCACAGCGGTGTAAGTGACCTTCGCCGAGGGTTCCTCACACCGACCCAACACCGTGACCGACCCTGCTTTCATACTTGTTGCTGATAACAGACTGAATGAATCTTCTGGTGTTCGGTCTGGAGCTCTAAGTGCCCCGTTCCTTCCAAAAAAGAATTCATCTCCCATGTTTCCACTGTGTGATGGTCCATCCCAGACCCCGCTCAGCCCAGAGAACTCGGCGGCGCCCCTGAACACTGTTAATACCAGCCCAGTAAAGTTTTAACTGCTGTTTCTGGATGTTACTGTGTGGTGTAGTGCAGGATGAAGGTTTAACCCTGTGCCCATGTGGTTCTATGGCTTTGAGATGAATGAGCGTTCTTGATGTGGTGCGGTCTGAGGGATCGGCTAGCAGGGTTACAGTTAGCAGAGGCGCTCCTCGGCCCCTGTCGGCTTCTATAATGAGCTAGACCTTCGCTGGGTGCGGCTTTTGTACCTAATGACTTGTTGGCATCTCCATCAGATCACATCTTTATATAATGACTGCCTTATACCCCATTATTGCCCCTTATTGCCCCCAGCCCACCTTTAATGGGCTCAGCCGCCAGGAATAGGGGGTATCTAGAAATGAAATGAAAAGCTGTTCATACAAAACCTCGAAGATCACTCGCTTCTTTGTTTTTTTCCCTTTTCCCTACCGTTCCAGCCTTTCCAGATCTGGGGGTTGTAGGTTTACAGTTCCAGGTGGTAGCTCGTGTGTTTCTGCACAGTCCATCAGCCCCCCTCCACCCCATCCATCACAAGAAAGAGACCACCACAGGGCCACCGCTGACCACATTTTCTTCATGTGGTGGACCATTCGCGGCACAGCAGTGACACTGACGCAGCGGTGGTGTGTGGTGGAGAGGGTGGTGCTGTTACTGGTGCATGAGGCGCAGCTGTTGTTACGAGTTACATGTACTTCATTGTTGCTGCTGTGGCTGAAAACAGTCCACCACCCCCAGAGTCTCCAGCCAGCAGTGGTCCTGGGATCAGACCCCTGACCATGAAGGTTCCAGAAGTTGACCAACGCAAACTGTGCACAGACTAAGATTAGGTATAGCCTCTGAACAGTCACAGACGTGTAAGTGACCTTCGCCGAGGGTTCCTCACACCAACCCCACACCGTGACCGACAATGCTTTTGGACATAACAGACTGGATGAACCTTCTGGTGTTCGGTCTGGAGCTCTAAGTGCCCCGTTCCTACGCCCCAGTCCATCCCAGACCCCGTTAAGCCCAGAGACACTTTAGTGACTCTGCCGCAGCTGCGGTGTGGGGTTGAGCGAGTGGTGCTGTTACTGGTGTATTTGCTGAGGGTTCCTCACACCGACCCCATACCGTGGCCGGCCCTGCTTTTGGACTTGCTCATAACAGACTGGATGAACCTTCTGGTGTTCGGTCTGGAGCTCTTAGCGCCCCGTTCCTACGCCCCAGTCCATCCCAGACCCCGCTACGCCCAGAGACACTGCAGTGACTCTGCTGCAGCGGCGGTGTGTGCTGGAGCGAGTTGCTGCTGTGGCTGAAAACAGTCCACCACCCCCAGAGTATCCAGCCAGCAGTGGTCCTGGGATCAGACCCATGACCACGAAGGTCCAGAAGATGACCAAAGCATTCTGTGCACAGAGTAAGATTAGGTTCAGCCTCTGAACAGTCACAGCCATTCACAAGTTGCTTTGTGCAGTCCGAGTCGAGTCTTTAGGAGAGAATATTAACCAGCACTGCACAGCACAAAAGCCCAGGCAGCTAAAACTCTCAGGGCTTTTCAGAACTTTCAGTCTGAAGGACACCAGCGAAGCACTCCACACAGCAAACGCAGTGTTTAAAGACCGAGGCGAAACAGCGTGAACCGTCTGGCTTGGCTGTAGTCGGCATCGCAAGCATTCAAGCTCCTTACACTTTTAAAACAGATGGTTCTTTAACAGTTCTTTACTAGACTGTGATTCAGAAACCCAAAGAACCATTTGCATAGACACCTGGTACAGGCTGAAACGGTTCCTCAGACCCTGCAGAGTGGGTTCTGTGTAGACGGTTTGTTGGAAATGCTGCTATCTAGCACCAAAATAGGCTCTACTGTCGGCATCGGGCAAAGAGAAACGTATCGGTACAGCCGGTCACGGGGACGGTTGATTGAAACCAGACAACCATCGCTAACTACAGCACAACACACACTATCAACTTCAGTGCCACTGCAGTGCTGAGAATGACCCACCACCCACATAGTACCTGCTCTGTGGGGGTCCTGTGGGGGTCCTGACCATTAAAGAACAGTATAGAGAGATACAGATGGACTACAGAGTGTACTATATGGTCAGTGGAGCTGATAGGACGGACAGTGAGGGTAGATGCAGCGGGGTGTAGCTAATGAAGTGGCCAGTGGGTGTACATCAGACTGATGCTCCATCCTCTGTACTGACTGTCTCAGACTGGTGCTCCATCCTCTGTAGTGACTGTCTTAGACTGGTGCTCCATCCTCTGTAGTGACTGTCTCAGACCGGTGCTCCGTCCTCTGTACTGACTGTCTCAGACTGGTGCTCCGTCCTCTGTACTGACTGTCTCAGACTGGTGCTCCGTCCTCTGTACTGACTGTCTCAGACTGGTGCTCCATCCTCTGTACTGACTGTCTTAGACTGGTGCTCCATCCTCTGTACTGACTGTCTCAGACTGGTGCTCCGTCCTCTGTACTGACTGTCTCAGACTGGTGCTCCATCCTCTGTACTGACTGTCTTAGACTGGTGCTCCATCCTCTGTACTGACCGTCTCAGACTGGTGCTCCGTCCTCTGTACTGACCGTCTCAGACTGGCGCTCCATCCTCTGTACTGACTGTCTCAGACTGGTGCTCCGTCCTCTGTGCTGACTGTCTCAGACTGGTTCTCCATCCTCTGTACTGACTGTCTCAGACTGGTCCTCCATCCTCTGTACTGACCTTCTCAGACTGGTCCTCCATCCTCTGTACTGACCGTCTCAGACTGGTGCTCCATCCTCTGTACTGACTGTCTCAGACTGGTGCTCCGTCCTCTGTACTGACTGTCTCAGACTGGTCCTCCATCCTCTGTATTGACTGTCTCAGACTGGTGCTCCATCCTCTGTACTGACTGTCTCAGACTAGTCCTCCATCCTCTGTACTGACTGTCTCAGACTGGCGCTCCATCCTCTGTACTGACTGTCTCAGACTGGTGCTCCATCCTCTGTACTGACTGTCTCAGACTGGTGCTCCGTCCTCTGTACTGACTGTCTCAGACTGGTCCTCCGTCCTCTGTACTGACTGTCTCAGACTGGTCCTCCATCCTCTGTACTGACTGTCTCAGACTGGTGCTCCATCCACTGTACTGACTGTCTCAGACTGGTGCTCCATCCTCTGTACTGACTGTCTCAGACTAGTCCTCCATCCTCTGTACTGACTGTCTCAGACAGGTGCTCCATCCTCTGTACTGACTGTCTCAGACTGGTTCTCCATCCTCTATACTGACTGTCTCAGTCTGGTGCTCCATCCTCTGTACTGAGTGTCTCAGACTGGTTCTCCATCCTCTGTGCTGACTGTCTCAGACTGGTGCTCCATCCTCTGTACTGACTGTCTCAGACTGGTGCTCCGTCCTCTGTACTGACTGTCTCAGACTGGTGCTCCATCCTCTGTAGTGACTGTCTTAGACTGGTGCTCCATCCTCTGTACTGACTGTCTCAGACTGGTGCTCCATCCTCTGTACTGACCGTCTTAGACTGGTGCTCCATCCTCTGTACTGACCGTCTCAGACTGGTGCTCCATCCTCTGTACTGACCGTCTCAGACCGGCGCTCCATCCTCTGTGCTGACTGTCTCAGACCGGTGCTCCGTCCTCTGTACTGACTGTCTCAGACTGGTGCTCCGTCCTCTGTACTGACCGTCTCAGACTGGTGCTCCATCCTCTGTACTGACCGTCTCAGACTGGCGCTCCATCCTCTGTACTGACTGTCTCAGACTGGTGCTCCGTCCTCTGTGCTGACTGTCTCAGACTGGTTCTCCATCCTCTGTACTGACTGTCTCAGACTGGTCCTCCATCCTCTGTACTGACCGTCTCAGACTGGTCCTCCATCCTCTGTACTGACCGTCTCAGACTGGTGCTCCATCCTCTGTACTGACTGTCTCAGACTGGTGCTCTGTCCTCTGTACTGACTGTCTCAGACTGGTCCTCCATCCTCTGTATTGACTGTCTCAGACTGGTGCTCCATCCTCTGTAGTGACTGTCTTAGACTGGTGCTCCATCCTCTGTACTGACTGTCTCAGACTGGTGCTCCGTCCTCTGTACTGACTGTCTCAGACTGGTGCTCCATCCTCTGTACTGACCGTCTCAGACTGGCGCTCCATCCTCTGTACTGACCGTCTCAGACTGGCGCTCCATCCTCTGTACTGACCGTCTCAGACTGGCGCTCCATCCTCTGTACTGACTGTCTCAGACTGGTGCTCCGTCCTCTGTGCTGACTGTCTCAGACTGGTTCTCCATCCTCTGTACTGACTGTCTCAGACTGGTCCTCCATCCTCTGTACTGACCGTCTCAGACTGGTCCTCCATCCTCTGTACTGACTGTCTCAGACTGGTGCTCCATCCTCTGTACTGACTGTCTCAGACTGGTGCTCTGTCCTCTGTACTGACTGTCTCAGACTGGTCCTCTGTCCTCTGTACTGACTGTCTCAGACTGGTCCTCCATCCTCTGTATTGACTGTCTCAGACTGGTGCTCCATCCTCTGTACTGACTGTCTCAGACTAGTCCTCCATCCTCTGTACTGACTGTCTCAGACTGGCGCTCCATCCTCTGTACTGACTGTCTCAGACTGGTGCTCCATCCTCTGTACTGACTGTCTCAGACTGGCGCTCCATCCTCTGTACTGACTGTCTCAGACTGGTCCTCCGTCCTCTGTACTGACTGTCTCAGACTGGTCCTCCATCCTCTGTACTGACTGTCTCAGACTAGTCCTCCATCCACTGTACTGACTGTCTCAGACTGGTGCTCCATCCTCTGTACTGACTGTCTCAGACTAGTCCTCCATCCTCTGTACTGACTGTCTCAGACAGGTGCTCCATCCTCTGTACTGACTGTCTCAGACTGGTTCTCCATCCTCTATACTGACTGTCTCAGTCTGGTGCTCCATCCTCTGTACTGAGTGTCTCAGACTGGTTCTCCATCCTCTGTGCTGACCGTCTCAGACTGGTGCTCCGTCCTCTGTACTGACTGTCTCAGACTGGTGCTCCGTCCTCTGTACTGACTGTCTCAGACTGGTGCTCCATCCTCTGTACTGACCGTCTCAGACTGGTGCTCCATCCTCTGTACTGACCGTCTCAGACTGGTTCTCCATCCTCTGTACTGACTGCCTCAGACTGGTGCTCCGTCCTCTGTACTGACCGTCTCAGACTGGTGCTCCGTCCTCTGTACTGACTGTCTCAGACTGGTCCTCCGTCCTCTGTACTGACTGTCTCAGACTGGTGCTCCATCCTCTGTACTGACTGTCTCAGACTGGTGCTCCGTCCTCTGTACTGACCGTCTCAGACCAGCGCTCCGTCCTCTGTACTGACCGTCTCAGACCGGCGCTCCGTCCCCTGTACTGACCGTCTCAGACCGGCCCTCCGTCCCCTGTACTGACCGTCTCAGACCGGCGCTCCGTCCCCTGTACTGACCGTCTCAGACCGGCCCTCCGTCCTCTGTACTGACCGTCTCAGACCGGTGCTCCGTCCTCTGTACTGACCGTCTCAGACCGGTGCTCCATCCTCTGTACTGACCGTCTCAGACCGGTGCTCCGTCCTCTGTACTGACTGTCTCAGACTGGAGCTCCGTCCTCTGTACTGACTGTCTCAGACTGGTTCTCCATCCTCTGTACTGACTGCCTCAGACTGGTTCTCCATCCTCTGTGCTGACTGTCTCAGACCGGTGCTCCATCCTCTGTACTGACCGTCTCAGACCGGTGCTCCGTCCTCTGTACTGACTGTCGCAGACTGGAGCTCCGTCCTCTGTACTGACTGTCTCAGACTGGTTCTCCATCCTCTGTACTGACTGTCTCAGACTGGTTCTCCATCCTCTGTACTGACTGTCTCAGACTGGTGCTCCGTCCTCTGTACTGACTGTCTCAGACCGGTGCTCCGTCCTCTGTACTGACCGTCCCAGACTGGTGCTCCAGTTTAGATGGT
>JAMWET010004405.1:50000-65000 GCA_024036415.1 Prochilodus magdalenae
GGGCTGCTACTTGTGGGCAATGTCCTGTGGGCAGCACACTGTGGGGCAGCTACCTGTGGGCAATGTACTGTGGGCAGCACCCTGTGGGCAGCACCCCTGTGGGGCAGCTACCTGTGGGCAATGTCCTGTGGGCAGCTACTTGTGGGCAGCATCCTGTGGGCAGCACACTGTGGGGCAGCGTCCAGTGGGCAGCATCCAGTGGATGCCGTCCTGTGGGGTACCATCATGTGGGCAACAACCTGTGGGACAGCGTCCTTTGGGGCAGCATCCAGTGGGCAGCAGCATCCAGTGGGCAGCAGCGTAATGTGACCACTGATGAAGAACTAGAGGATGACCAACACACCACCACCACGTCAGTGTCACTCCAGTGCTGAGAATGATCCACCACCCCCATCATACCTGCTCTGTGGGGGTCCTGTGGGGGTCCTGACCATTGAAGAACAGGGTAATACAGTACACAGAGAAACAGATGGACTACAGTCTGGACCTGTACACCTACAGAGTGTCCTGTATGGTCAGTGGAGCTGATGACACTGTGACAGTGAGTGTAGACACAAGGAGGTGGAGCTAATGAACTTCCTGCTGTGGGTGGTGGGTTTTATAGTGTTGCTGCCCCCTCGTCCTTTCTGGGACCACCGTTCTCTCTGACTCATCTTTTATCCCCCTTTAATCATACGGTGTCCTTGGTGACGTAAAAGGCGCTTGTAAACACTAACTTCATTATTATTATTATTATTATTATTATTATTATTATTATTATTATTATTATATCTCCACTAGTAATAAAATTAATAAATGGACTAATGAAGCTGTGACAGTGCACAGCTCCTGCAGGTTTTGAATATCGGAGCGCTGGGAAAATGTGTCTATGAGTTATACCATCAACATAAATCTGACTGGAGAGAAGAATCTTTGGAATGTGTCACCTGCCAGGTAACTAGAGGTTTGACTGACAGCAGATCATCGGTGATACTCATTAACCTGTAGCTGCCTTCAGTAGGGTTCCATTTTCTTCCAATCCCCTTTAATTTGATTTTAATTTATAGAATTATTATTCTATTCTATTCAGTTTAATTTATTTCGTTTTGTAGTTTATTATTAATTCTATTAATTTTATTTTATTTCTTCTCGTTTATTTGATGATTTGATAGTTTTAAGGTTTATGTTAAAATGTGTGTTCAGTTAATTCATTAATTTATTATCATTAAAGGTATACTTATCATATATACTAATTCTTTATTATCATTTTATTAATGTTATTAATTATGTTTTTACTACCAAATATATTATAACTACTGTATGACTACTATGCCCACTAAGCTTTATGTATACAGTAAATATATATATATATATTACTCTTAATACTTTAAGTTTCTACCACTTTATTAGTCTTATTAAGTAATATCCACTACTATACTCTGATTTGATATATTTTATTGTTCCATTTCTTAAAACGTTTTTTTCAATTTCAATTTTTTTGCACCATTAATTTCACATTAATTTGTTCTATTTAGTTTAAACTTATTGAATTCCATTTGCATCTCCTTCATTTTTTTGTCATTAGTCTTAATTCTTTAAGTTGTTTCTTTAACTGTTTTATTAGTGTTAATATTTCATATTCACTGTTTTGTTTATTTTATTGTTCTCCTTTTTTCCATTGATTTCTCGTTTTTCCATTGATTGAAATTTTCAATTTTCCAGATTTTCCATTGACCTTCCTGTCAATTAGTTCTTTCTAATTTAAATGGATTATTAAATTCCATTTGAATTTAATTTCAATCACTTTGCAATGCAAATGCTCAGCACATGTGGAACATAAGGGCCACACCCACCGTGAAAACAAATTCTGATTGATTCATAAAAATGTTC
Organism: Prochilodus magdalenae; assembly: GCA_024036415.1. Classification (NCBI taxonomy): domain Eukaryota; kingdom Metazoa; phylum Chordata; class Actinopteri; order Characiformes; family Prochilodontidae; genus Prochilodus; species Prochilodus magdalenae. Next base: position 51,870 of record JAMWET010004405.1, read on the forward strand.
AGAATTTCAAAATTTCTTAGTGTTTGTGTAATCTAGCCCAATCTGATAGTAATCCGGCCAATCAGAGCACGCTGGTCTGATCAGGAGGCGGGGCTTAAAGGCACAGGAGCTCTAACAGAGCGTTTCAGTCGGAAGGGAGTACAGATGCACAGTATGAGGGGGAGTACTTTGGGAAAACTGAAGCCTGTACATCTATTCTAGCAGAACCCAAACGCACTTCCGTAACATGAGGGATGCTGCAGCCCTCGCCGTACCACTTCCCGCATCCCTGGCTTGATGTTTAACGCCACTCTCTAATCTACACCACACTGTGCTTGGCATGTCCAGCAGGCAGAGTACAGAGCAGGATGGAATCGTGATTCCGGCTGGGGTTCGCAGGTCTACGCAGCCCAAAGCAGGCTTTATGTGTTTATCTCCATCAGAGCAAAATCAATAACTCAGACACAACTGGAGTTCATCTGGTCACTGTGCCGGAGCTCCTCCCCATCTACTCCGACCGTCCGGGTCCAAGAACAATGCTGCATGTCCCTGACACTCTGGCTCTCGCCTTCAGCAGCAGGAGCGACAAACGCAGGCCCACACACGAGGGTATCAGCTCACATGCACCGCCGGCTACGTACAACCTGTTCAAGGCTACTGCTATGACTACAAGGACCTGCCAGACAATGGCTCAGAGAGAGGAGGAGGAAGGAGGGATGAAAGAGAGCGAGGACAGACAGAGACATTGTGCCATGAGCTGCATTTAACAGGCTCAGGCCGCACAATAAAGCCCAAACTCCATTTGGCACACCGTCGTGAGTCCAACGCACCGCCACAATGACTCGGTTTGTGAGGCATAAGCTGAGCTGGACTCGCACGCCGTCTTTTCACCATACTGAGAAAACGCACCTTCATCAGGTTACCGCACACAGCATGGTGCGGTGCGAAGGTTGCACTGAGGAGACCAGGTTTTCTGGGGGTTTATTAACTCAGAGAGACACTGGAACTGCAAATAACACCCACACGACAAGCAGCTACGGACAAAAGTATGTGGACACCTGACCGTCACACCTGTATATGCTTGTTCAGCATCCTACTCCTAATCCCTGGGCATGGATACGGGAAGCTTGCCACAGGACTTGGGGAACGACATGAGAATAAGGCTACCTTCATAAAGGATTTATTAACGGCCTGTTATAGGTTATTAGTTAGGTCATAATCACTTTACATAATTATGAGATCCTAAGTCAAAATTATAAGATAGTCATAATTATGAGATACTAAGTCATCATTATGAGATGCTAGGTCATCATTATAAGATAGTCAGTCATAAGTTTGAGATACTAAGTCAATTATGAGATGCTAAGTCATCATTATGAGATGCTAAGTCATAATTATGAGATACTTAGTCATAATTATGAGATACTAAGTCATAATTATGAGATAGTAAGACATAATTATGAGATACTTAATCATCATTATGATACCGTTAGTCATAATTATAAGATCCTAAGTCAAAATTATAAGATAGTCATAATTATGAGATACTAAGTCATAATTATGAGATAGTAAGACATAATTATGAGATACTAAGTCATCATTATGATACCGTTAGTCATAATTATAAGATCCTAAGTCAAAATTATAAGATAGTCATAATTATGAGATACTAAGTCATAATTATGAGATAGTAAGACATAATTATGAGATACTAAGTCAATTTTGAGATACTAAGTTATCATTATGATACAGTTAGTCATAATTATGAGATACTATGTCATAATTTTGAGATACTAAGTCAATTTTGAGATACTAAGTCATCATTATGATACAGTTAGTCATAATTATGAGATACTATGTCATAATTATGAGATGCTAAGTCATAATTATGAGATAGTCAGTCATAATTATGAGATACTAAGTCATCATTATGATACAGTTAGTCATCATTATGAGATTGTTAATTATAATGGTCATAGTAAACAAATACAGAGCAGGAGGTAGACAAAAGTGCATTTTATATAAAATACAAAAAAAAAAAAAATAAATAAATAAATAAAATATACGAATGAATATTTTTTGCAATCCTTTTTGGAATATCACAAATCCGCTTCACAAGCCTAAAAAAGGGCAGCATTTTAAACGTTTCCTAATTTCACTCGCCCTAGCTTTTCCTAGGACTTCACCTAACGGAAGTGTATGGACGACTGAAATCGATGTAGGTCATGTTGCTCCTAAGGGTGCCTCTGCGTATCCGAGGCCTCATTCAGAAACACCAATAAGTACCCGAAGCCTGTAAATGCTGTTGGGGTCAGCCCTGACTACACCCGTCTCCACTATCGGGGAAATAATTAAGACCGCTAAAAGGCCTGGCGCTGCGATGAGTCTGGGGACGAGAACACAAGCAGCACGGGAGGCGCAATGCGCTTCGGGCTCAATGATATCAGAGCCACTGGAAGGACCACTCCACGGCAGAAGTCTGGGGGAAGTTGAATCGGAGTCTGAGCGCGTACCGTGTTTCTGCGCGGCTATTGTGGGGTTCACTTAGCCCCGCCGCTGTATTGCCTTGCCGCTGAAGTTTGAAAGTGGACAGCCTTATTCTTCTGCACTGTCATTAGCATTAGAGGCAACAGGAAATGGGCTCGCTCCACAGTCCCCATTGATTTCGCCACCATTGTGAGACCGAGGCCTCACACCATGATAATAAAGGCCTTTCTCTGTAAATTGTACACTGGTCTAAACTCCCTCTCTTCTCTCCTGTCCAGAGGCGCACTTAAATGCACGCTTACAACCCTCGCTCTTCTATACAGCCACGGAGCGAGCTGAATGGCTGAAATTTCCAGCCATTACGGGAGAAATCCGCCAAATAACACTTGGCTCTGGCTATTGTGCGCTGTTTACATAACTCACGTCCTCAGGTATAAGGTGAAGTCCAGATTTACCTGGAAGCACATAACACACCGGCAAACGCTGGAAATGTTTACGCACTGGGTGACAGCGGCGCTGCCGGAATGCTTAACGGTTCCGATTTCTGTATTACTAATTGTGCAGTTCAGTAGGAGAAACGACCAGCTCCAAAACTCTACAGTCAGTTTCCTGGTTTCACCAAAATCATTGTCCAAAAACGAGAACGAATAGAGATACATTAGCATTAGCATTAGCATCATGTTCCCGGTGGAATTCTCCCCCAGTTTGATGTGTCACACCCCTACCTTCCCATCTGAACTATATCCTGATTTGATTTGTTAATATTATTGTTTATTAATTGAAATTTTCCATTTTCCAGGTTTTCCATTGACGTTCCTGTTTATTTGTTCTTTCTGGTTTTAACAGATTATTAAATTCCATTTAAATTTCTTTTCAATCCCTTTGCAATGCAAATGCTCAGCACACAGTTAAAAAACGGACTACACTCTGAAATTCTGAAATAAAAAATTTCAGAATTTCAACATTTGGTTAGTGTTTGCAATCTAGCCAAATATGAATCGAATATGGCGGCATTCGAGATGACCAAACATAATGAGAGACCCCTTCGACTGAGATGTCAATAACACCGGGTAACACCTCCACCAGGATGGCTTTGGTATGGACTGTACGAGTTCCTGGATGTAGCCACTTCAGTGTTCATCAATGCTGGAGGCCTTCCCTAGCACAGTCCTCTGCAGAATTCCCTGTAGACTGGGATTTTAGGTAAAGGTGACCAGGATCAATAACTGATGATAAATCTAGACTGATATGATCAATATTTATTGAGCTACACATACAGAAGTCACCCCCCTGTTTTTTTTCTCTCAGTATGCGCGTAGGGGCCGCCGTAATGTTTGCTAACCCAACCGAAACACGTCTCGGTATGGAGCTGTAGACGTCTCGGATAATCCATCAGCCTTCTCACCGACAGTTTCCTGCAAGTGTAGGGGTGAGTGAAGTGATAACACTACTGGACGTGTCATGACGTTCATCTCGGGCTGACCACGGTGCTCTCCACACACGGATATCGTTGGGGCGTCTCCACCAGGGACTAAAGCGGGACTCGTCACTGAAGATGACCGACCGCTGCCATTCTGAGTCACTCCATGAACAGTCTGGTACAGTGACACCACTGCAGTGCTTTGGTGAGCGGTGACGGTGGTTGTTAAGGACAGTGTTTGGTAACGGTCTGTGTGCATGTAGTCCTGCGTGGTGCAGCCGTCTGCCGATGGTGCTGCACTAACAGGAGGACCCATGGAGGACACCACTGCTCGCTGGGTGTCTGTAGTGGTGGTGTTGGGTCAGTCAGGTAGTGTTTAGTCGAGTGTGTTTAAGGTGGACTGTATAATTCCATGAGATGGTTTTAAGGTGGAGTGTATAATTCCATTCTGGAGGGTTTTAAGGTGGAGTGTTTAATTCCATTCTGGAGGGTTTTAAGGTGGAGTGTATAATTCCATTCTGGAGGGTTTTAAGGTGGAGTGTATAATTCCATTCTGGAGGGTTTTAAGGTGGAGTGTATAATTCCATTCTGGAGGGTTTTAAGGTGGAGTGTATAATTCCATTCTGGAGGGTTTAAGGTGGACTGTATAATTCCACTCTGGAGGGTTTTAAGGTGGAGTGTATAATTCCATTTTGGAGGGTTTTAAGGTGGAGTGTATAATTCCATTCTGGAGGGTTTTAAGGTGGAGTGTATAATTCCATTCTGGAGGGTTTTAAGGTGGAGTGTATAATTCCACTCTGGAGGGGTTTAAGGTGGAGTGTATAATTCCACTCTGGAGGGTTTAAGGTGGACTGTATAATTCCACTCTGGAGGGGTTTAAGGTGGAGTGTATAATTCCACTCTGGAGGGGTTTAAGGTGGAGTGTATAATTCCATTCTGGATGGTTTTAAGGTGGAGTGTATAATTCCATGACTTCTAGTTCACAGTGTCCTCACTTTTATTCTACAGTGAAGGCTAAAGAGAAGGAGAACCTCCTGTGAGCCTCCTAGCCGTGTCTAAACTTCCGACTGGTGGTGCACACACACAGTCTTCAGGTCCCTCTGGAGCGCTCAGGTGCTGAACGGAGCCGAACACAACAGGGCTACTCCTCTTGGCCGGCTGCTCGCTGGCGGTGCGGACCTGCACACGTATAGTCTTATCTGAGTCCAGCAGCGGCCTGAACTCTTTATGATGAGCCTGGTTAACACCTGAGCGCCGGGCGATAAGCTATCGGGCCCAGCGTCCAGACGCTGTGTGGAGAAACATCAAACTCCCCCCTGAAATCCCCCCAACTAGAAAGCGGCTTCTGTTCTCCTCGGGAAAGTTCGCTCACTCCAGGAAAAGTTCGGAGCCACGTTAAAACAATTCCGAGATGAATTCTGAAGTGTGTGGAGATGTTGAAAAAGACATCAGCTCCCTGTCTCTCCATCTGCCGCTCTCTCCCACTCTCCCTTCCTCTCCCCCCTTCGTTCTCTCTTCTTTCACTCTCTCTCTCATAGCAGGACATTTGCTCTCACTTACAGGCGGCGGGGCACTTCCTCTCAAGGGCACGGAGAAGTGTGAGAGGATGATGCACTACTCAGAGAGAGAGAGAGAGAGAGAGAGAGAGAGAGAGAGAGAGAGAGAGAGACAGAGAATACAAAAAAAAGAAGAAAAAGAGAGGGTGATAGAGTGAAAGAAAGAAAGGAAAAAAAGAGAATAAAGAAAAAGAGAGAGAAAGAAAGACAAGGAAAAAGGAAGAGAGAAATAAAGAAGGAGAAAAAAGGCAATTTAAAGAGAGAGAGGGATAGAAAGGGAAAAAAGAAAAACAGAATAAGAGAGAGAGACGAAAAGAAAGATAGACAGGAAAATAAAAAAGAGAAAGGGGATAGAGAGAGGAGAAAGGGAGACAGAATAAGAAAGGGAAAGATTAAAGGAGAGAGAGTAGAAGAGAGAGAGGGGACAGAAAGAGAAAGGGAGAGAGATGGAGAGAGGTAGAGAGGAATAGAAATGGGGACAAATAGAGGGGTTGTAAGAGAGTGAGAGAAAAGGAGAGAGAGAAAGAGAGAGAGAGAGAGAGAGAGAGAGAAAGAGAGGAAGAGAGAGAGTGAGAGAGAGAGAGGGAGAGGGAGAGAGAGAGAGGTGAGAGGTAGGGAGAGTGTTGGGGCGAGGGAGAGAGGAAAAGAGGGAGAGAGAGAGCTGGCGAGAGAGAGAGAGAGAGGGAGAGAAAGGAGAGAGGGAGGGAGAGTGTTGGGGCGAGGGAGAGAGGAAAAGAGAGAGGGAGAGAGAGAGGGAGAAAGAGGAGAGAGAGGAGAGAGTGAGGGAGAGTGTTGGGGCGAGGGAGAGGGAGAGAGAGAGTAGAGAGTGAGGAGAGAGGGAGAGAGAGAGTAGAGAGAGAGGAGAGAGGGGGAGAGAGAGGAGAGAAAGGAGAATGAGGAGAGAGAGGAGAGCATGAGGGAGAGAGAGAGAGAGAGAGAGAGGGAGAGAGAGAGAGAGAGAGAGGAGAGAAAGGAGAATGAGGAGAGAGAGGAGAGCGTGAGGGAGAGAGAGAGAGAGAGGGAGAGAAAGGAGAGAGAGAGAGGGGGATCCTAATTTAGACGTGTTGGTGAGCAGGCAGGCTGAGGAGGTCTGTGGAGGTTGGAGTAGAGCAGGCTCATCACTCCACACCTCCACCAAACACACTCCGCAGCTCCGCGGAGGAGCTTCTCCTTCACCCCTGATGGCCTGCGAGCCTGTCGTAGGTATGGGCGGCGGGTCACATGGGGCAGACGCCGCACAGACGTTGCGTGGACGTTCCTGAATGAGTTCCTCGCCATGGTGTTGGTATACAGCGCGATAGCAGCCTGGCTGTTCACACGCTCACTGTTTATTAATGAGGGCTTCAGACGGGGCCTTATGACCTGCTGACACGCTCCCTCGCTCCATCTCTCTCTCCCTCTCTCCATCACTCTCCCCCTCTTTCTCTCTCTCTCCCTCGCTCCATCTCTCTCCCTCGCTCCATCACTCCCTCCCTCGCTCCATCTCTCTCTCTCCCTCTCTCGCTCCATCACTCTCCCCCTCTTTCTCTCTCTCTCCCTCACTCCATCTCTCTCCCTCGCTCCATCACTCTCTCCCTCACTCCATCTCTCTCTCTCCCTCGCTCCATCTCTCTCTCCCTCTCTCTCTCTCCCTCGCTCCATCTCTCTCCCTCGCTCCATCACTCTCCCCCTCTTTCTCTCTCTCTCCCTCACTCCATCTCTCTCTCCCTCTCTCTCTCTCCCTCGCTCCATCTCTCTCTCCCTCTCTCCCTCACTCCATCTCTCTCTCCCTCTCTCTCTCTCCCTCGCTCCATCTCTCTCCCTCTCTCTCTCTCTCTCTCCCTCGCTCCATCTCTCTCCCTCTCTCCCTCTCTCTCTCCCTCGCTCCATCTCTCTCTCCCTCTCTCGCTCCATCACTCTCCCCCTCTTTCTCTCTCTCTCTCCCTCACTCCATCTCTCTCCCTCGCTCCATCACTCTCTCCCTCGCTCCATCTCTCTCTCTCGCTCCCTCTTTCCATCTCACGCTCCCTCGCTCCATCTCTCTCTCTCACTCTCCCTCGCTCCATCTCTCTCACTCTCCCTCGCTCCCTCGCTCCATCTCTCTCCCTCTCTCTCTCCCTCGCTCCCTCTCTCTTTTCATCACTTTCTTCCTCTCTCTCCCTCGCTCCATCTCTCTCCCTCTCTCTCTCCCTCGCTCCCTCTCTCTTTTCATCACTTTCTTCCTCTCTCTCCCTCGCTCCATCTCTCTCCCTCCCTCTCTCTCTCTCTCTCCCTCGCTCCCTCTCTCCATCTCTCTCTCCATCACTTTCTCCCTCTCGCCCTCTCTCTCTCCCTCGCGCCATCTCTCCATCTCGCACTCCCTCGCTCCATCTCTCTCTCTCTCACTCCATCTCTCTCCCTTTCTCTCGCTCTTACTCACTCTACCTCGCTCCATCACTCTCCATCACTTTCTCCCTCTCTCTCTCTCTCCCTCGCTCCATCTCTCTCTCCCTCGCGCCATCTCTCGCTCCATCTCGCGCTCCCTCGCTCCATCTCTCTCTCCCCCTCACTCCATCTCTCTCCCTCTCACTCTCTCCCATCACTCTACCTCTCTTTCTCTCTCACTCCATATCTCCCCCTCTCTCACACTCCCTCGCTCCATCTCTCTCTCTCACTCCATACCTCTCCTTCTCCCTCTCTCTCCATCGCTCTCTCCCTCTCACTCTCCCTTGCTCAATCTTTCTCTCTCTCTCTCCCCATCACTCTTCGTCTCCCTCCATCTCTCTCTCCATCACTCTCTCCTCTCTCCCTCTCAATTTTTCCCTCTTTTCTCCATTGCTCTCTCCGTTTCCCTTTCACACTCTCTCCTCTCTCTCCATCTCTCCCTCTCTCCCGCTCACTCTTTCTCCCTCCCTCTCTCTTTCTGTCCCCTCTCTCTCACTCTCTCCATCTAACTCCTTCTCTCTGTCTTTCTGCCCATTCTCTCCACTTTCTCTCCCTCTCTCCATCGCTCTCTCTCTTTCCCTCTCTTTATCTCTCTTGTTTTCTCCCTCTCCCTCCCTCTCTCCCTCCCTCTCTCCATCCCTATCTCTCTCTCTAAAATGAGTATAGAGTATCTTTGTAAAGTTACAGCACCCCTCACGCGAGCGCTGCTGTGTACCACCGTCCTTCACTATAAGAGTTTTGAAGTTATTCGGTGGTTAGTGTGAAGCGGTGTACATGTGTTGGGTCATTCTGTGTTGGGCCAGTGTCACTCAGTGATCTGTGAGGAGGGGGCAGTGCTCAGTGTCTCTGCTCCAGTGCGTTGGGGACTAGTGGTGTGCATGCCTGTTGAGCACCTGTTTACTGGGACAGTGGACTCTCTGTGGCATGCACATACGCACCTAGGGACTCACTTCACACGTGTGGGACACCTGGGACACCTGGGACACCTTCTTGAAAGAGTCTTCTTCGGCCATTGGTGTACCGGAGACATGGCCATGCTGCACCCAGAAGGAATCAACCAACAGCAATGAAACTTGGTGTGTAGGTTTGACATCAGGAGACATGTTTGTGATTCCAGTTTCACGCTCGACCGCACACGTGAGGTAGGCAAGGACGGGTCTTATCTCTGTACCTGACTGTGGTGTCCTCCATGAGTCCTCCTGTTAGTGCAGCACCATCGGCAGACGGCTGCACCACGCAGGACTACATGCACACAGACCGTTACCACGACTGTCCTTAACACCACGTCACCGTCACCAAAGACTGCAGTGGTGTCGTACCAGACTGTCATGGAGTGACTCAGAATGGCAGCGGGTCATCTTCAGTGACGAGTCCCGCTTTAGTCTTGGTGGAGACGCCCAACGAATCCGTGTGTGGAGGCACCGTGGTCAGCACCAAGATGAACGGTTTGTGGTCACACGTCCAGAAGGCCTGGTGTCCCTCCACCCCTACCGCACCATCTGCAGGAACTGTGTGAGGATGTTCAAGCTGCATGTGATGGATCATCACAGGACTCCATTAGGAACCTCTACAGCTCCATACCGAGACGTCTGGCGTGTTGGGTTAGCGAACACAGCGGCCCGACGCCATACTGAGAGACAGACTTCTGTACATCAGTGTTCAGACATCAAAGAATTACACAGGTGGTTCCAGATTTGGTGGATGCCTTCCCTGGCACAGTTCCGAGGAGAATTCCCTGTAGACTGGGATTGTATCCACTGCTGGTAGACCCGTATGACCGTACGCTTCCATACACCTGCAGATTCAGCTACTTCCTCACACTATGGTCTTTGGCCACGCCCACATGCAGTCCCTCCTTTTAGCCAATCATTAACATCTGCTCTGGAGCGTTTCCCACACATGGAACGAGACATTCCCTGCACTGTAGCACCTCTTCCCAGTCTATGGATCCCGTCACTCACACCCCTCAGCCCCATCATCCCCGTGCAGTGCCATCTGCAGGAGCCTGAAGGTACTACCACCATAAACACACCAAGGGACTCGTTTCTTGTTTGGGGAATGTGTCTGGGGATCTGGGATGTTGACTGGGCTGGGCTGCATATGTCAGATTTAGGGCATGCCTCGTTAGGCAGGGAAAAGCTGCCAGCTCAATCCGCTGAGTCAGGGGGCGGGTGAAAGAACAGATCAAATAGAGAGATATACGGATAGAAGATTGACAAAGTGGTTTTGTTCATGGCACAGCTGCTGTATGTCACCGCTGATGTATATATAAAGCACACGGTCCAGAGGGTCTAGCACGGGTGCCTCGACTCTAGCACCCCAACCAAACCATGGCCGGTAACGGATGTACTTGAGCAAGAGGGCCTGTATGTGACTGGCACCTGTCGGCACGAGCCCCCCTGCCGCAAATGGCCATGTTTGCAAAAGACAAAATGCCTGCAACTGGCGAATAGATGAACGCCGGAAGATATGCACCTGAGACGGTGCGGCGGCAAGCGAGCGCACAATCACTGCAACCGGCCATCTGTGTAAAAGTCCCTCTTTTAGTCTGGAGTAATACCGGAGTGATTTATATGATAAGCACTCGCAAGGAGCCTCTCCATCTACATACACACACCCGCACCAGCGCACAAACACACATCAGGCAGGAGCGATGGAGTCGGATAGCTCCCTCGGAGCATCAGTCTCCTTCATAATTTCCCCTCCTGCTCACCTCTCTCCGAAGAGCGCCTCAAATAGGCCCATCACAAGTCTATCACTCTCCACCTCTCTCCATCATTACAAACACAATCAGACTCCCTCTCGCCCTCCCTCAGACACCAAAATAGCCTCATTCACATGTCGGCTCGCTCCTCCGCGCCGCTGGCCGGGTTCCGCTCGGCGCTGGACGCCCTACACTCCCAGTCTCCCCGGCTCTCTCCTCCAGAGAGCAAACCCTGAGGGGGGCGGAGTCAGGAAGACCATCAAAGGTCCATCCACAACGGAGCTCATTACGAAGCGCGCGATTGCTCGCGCGAAGCCGCAGCCATTCCAGAAGCCGGTTCCCTTCTCTTCCAGGCACACTTTAAAACAGAGGCATATCCCAAGTAAACAAAGCCCGTGCCGCTAATTAAATAGATGAGCTGTATTAACATAACCTGAAAGCCCTGGCCAATTCCAACCACGGAGACAGGCCCCCGCACCCCCCACGCGGCCCCCCACACCGACACACACACACATCCATTTTTTTGTTGTTATGATCCAACCAGTGAGCGTCAATTGTTGGCCGGTGTAATTACCATTAGGCCGCGGCGGCTGGCTCTTTGATATGCTAATGAAGCTTCAGCCTCAGCCCCTGCCTCCCTCCCACTCCCATAAACACTCTCTTCTTGTCTGACAATCTACTAAACATGAATTTCAAACAGCCTCCTTCGCACCTGACATACAGTACCCGGTGACTCATCTAACCCACAGTGCGCCGCCCAGTTCGGAGGGGGCGAGCGGGGGAAACAGGCCCAGAGGGGGGCCGAGCAGGGGGCAACACAGGGAGCTGACACAGGTGACGTGCGAGACAGTGGGGAAGGCCGGTTAAGACCTTATGGGCTGGATAGGTCAGGAGGAAGGAGCGCCGGTCTGTCAGATACAGGAGCCCCACCTTTGTCATGTGCAGCCTGCCGGACTGACGCGTCCACTTTGCTTATCAATTAGACCGCACGTCATTTCGCGCTAGCCCCGCCCCTCCCGGCTTCGGCCCTGCCGTCTTAAAAGCCCAGGTCTTGCGCTCAGAGAACAGACACCCCCTAAGGTGCCCTAGCGCTGGCTGCCGACTGAAACTTACATGCAACTTCCGGTGCGTGAAACCTGCATGAAACTAAGTTGCAACTGAGTCCTGCAACTCAGCTGCAACAGCTGCCCATCCAAACAGCTATAGTGCATCGCAAAGGCCTCGTCGACCGCAGCAGAGGCTTCCACACCACCGGTTTCACCAGCCCAAGGGACCGGCCAATAAAACAGAGAGGCTGGTCTAATAGGTAGGTCTTTTAGCAAGTGAAACAATCTTACATCTAGTTGACATATCTTAAAATTCCCATTTTGGGATCATTTGAAGCCAGTTTTCAGATGTGTTTAACTTATTTAACTTATTTCCAGCCATCTTCCACCTAAGATATCCATGAGCACAATTAAGAATAAATATAATAAATTAATATTTCACTTATTTATATTTTAGGAAGCCAAATCTTCTCACTTCACTGGCAGATAATCTTGGTTTTTTATAAAACCTGCTAGAAATAATTATCTGTCAGTATGGGGAGAAAATGTGTCTTCCTAAAAATCAATGAATTATTTATTCTTATTTATTATTATAAAATCATCTATAACAAACACAAAAAGGCTGGAAATGAGCTACATAATCTTGAAATCGATCTTAAAATTTTTATTTAAAAAAATCACATAGATTTAAAATTTGTTTAATCATTTTAGATTATTTTAATGAGCTTTTATTTCACTTATTAATATTTTTACAAAGCCACGTTTTCTCACAATACTGGCAGGTGATTGGGCTCGTTTCCAGCAGGTTTCTTAAAATAAGCAAAAGTATCAGCGTAATGAGAAAGATTGGCTTCCAAAAAATATAAAAATAGGATGAAACATTTGTTATTATTATATTAGTTCTTAATTTATGCTTAAAAGATACTTTAAGATGAGTAAAAAAAAAGAAGGGGAGCATGTGAAATTTTATTAATCTCTGCCTAAAACTGTCTGAAATGGGAGTTTTAAGATATTAAATTACATTTTTTAAAAAAAAATTAAAATCTAATTCTAAATGAAAATTTAATTCCAAAAATGCCGCCCCAGTTTTCATGCCACTACTGAAGCACGAAGGGGTTCAGTCTACGGGTGCACCACCTCTTCTTAATCTACGAATCCCGTCGCTCACACCCAGCACGTATTTACCGCCCCATCATCCTCGTGCAGCGCCATCTGCAGGAGCCTGAAGGTACTACCACCGTTACACACACACTCAGATTTTGCCTGGTGAGGTCACTGCTTGCTATGACTACACAGTGAGACAATCCAAAGAGAGCGGGCATTGGCGGGTCTACAGTGGGCATTCCTGCTGGCAGGGAAGGCGAAGACTTGTGGGAAGCTTGGAATGGAATATCGTGGACCTGGTGAGCTTCCTCTAATTCCTATGCAGGCTGCCGTATACCCACATCACGAACACCGTGATGATGTGACAGACAGCGTTCCTTATTTAAGCTGGCATATGGTCAGGTAGGCACGGTATGCATAGGTGGTGTTGCA
>JAMWET010004405.1:70000-77500 GCA_024036415.1 Prochilodus magdalenae
GGTTCTGGATGTAGCTACATCAGTTTTCAGACACTCAGCGAACTGGTCAGGTGGTCCAGATTTGGTGGAGGCCTTCCCTGGCACAGTTCCGAGGAGAATTCCCTGTAGACTGGGATTTTATCCACTGCTGGTAGACCCGTATGACCGTACGCTTCCATACACCTGCAGATTCAGCTACTTCCTTCACACTATGGTCTTTGGCCACGCCCACATGCTCAGTCACTCTGTTAGCCAATCATTAACATCTGCTCTGGAGCGTTTTCCACACACGGAACCAGACATTCCCTGCACTGTAGCACCTCTTCCCAATCTATGGATCCCGTCACTCACACCCTGCAGGAGTTTATAGCCCCATCATCCTCGTGCAGCGCCATCTGCAGGAGCCTGGAGTTACTACCACCTTAAACACTGGTAAGTTTATTTGTACAATACATTTTTAAATATTCAATGTTGGTAAAATCTGTTGTCATGAATAAAACATGCTCAGCTACATATTACATGCCTATTTACCCATTCTTGTTTATTTACTAAGTGTATTTGGTACCGTTATACACAGTCGAGTCACATTATTATGACCACTTCTAACATTCAGCAGCAGCAGCGTGTAGCTCATGAAGGAAGTCAAGTTTCCCTGGCATTCTCTGGGACCACTCATCCACATGAAAGACACTCTTAACTGATCTGGGTATAAATCCATCCCTGCAGATCCCATTCACCCATACATGCTGATTGTCTACCCTGGGGCGGATGGGATCCTCCAGCAAGACAATGCCACATGCCACATAGCTCCAAATGTCCCACACTGGTTGGAAGAGCACAACCAAGACTTCCGAGAACCACCCTGGCCACCTAATTCCCCAGACTTGAACCCAACTGAGCGTCTGAGGGGCCACCTTGATTGTCCTGCTTGCTCTATGGCTCCTCCCCCACACCTCCTCCAGCAGCTGTAGGATAGACTACAGTCAGCATGGCTCCAGATACCTGTAGGGACAACCTACCAGGACCTTACTGAGTCACTCCCAGCCCGTCTACCTGCTGTCCGTGCAGCACACGGCGGCTACTCTGGGTATTAGCTGGTGGTCATAATAATGTGACTCGACTGTGTAACAGTGCTAGTGTGTGTAAAACATCTGTTTAGTGTTAAACAGGTGTAAACAGAGCTGAACAGGATGTAGGTATGTAAAGGTGAGCACCCAGCAGCATCTCTCAGTTTGTCTGGTGCCACTCTCTGCTGGAGTTTGTAGATCTGAGCATCATCCACACTGACAGTAGCAGCAGCCTTCAGGTTTCCCAGCTAGCTTAAAGCAAAGAGCTGGGAGAGCCCACTGCGGACCAGTGGAGGTGCACCCCAGGTGGGGCTAGTGGACGGCTAAGCTAGCTACAGGCTAAACGAAGGCTAAAGGCTAACACTGGGTCTTTCTGCTCCTCAGGATCAATCTGTACTAGCATTAGTAAGACAGTAAGAGCTACACAGCAGCAGCAGGTGCGTCATTACTGACTCAGCAGCTCAGACGTTCAGGTAAGCGGCTCGCCAAATAGTCCGGGTACAGATTTAGCCAGCGTCGGTTTTACTTCTGCTTGTCGTAGCACGCTGCTAACACGCTCTGTCTGCTGGTACATGCACGTGGTAGAGATGTGTACCTCTTTTGCAGGTGCTACTCTGTGATTTTATTGTCACCCGGATCCGCCATGTCCGTGTTTTCCTCTTTCCTCCCTTTAGAAAATTACAGGCCGAATTACCTGCTGTTTTACACCAAACCCCACAGCCGTCTGATGAATTCAGTCCCGTCTGGAGCCTCACCTCTGTGATTTCGGTGGATTTTCCAGGCAGATGTTTCATTTAGCTGAAAACCAGTTTTTATATTCTTCGTATTTAGTCTTCCAGTGCAGGCATCCACCTCGCTATCAGGATCACAAAACACTAGATGCCTTTGCAGACCTACAACCAGCTACTTGGTGTAGAATGTGGTCCTCTATAACGAGAGACTCCTCCAGGAGTCGTCCTGTTAGTGCAGCACCATTGGCAGACGGCTGCACATGTACACAGACCGTTACCACGACTGTCCTTAACACCACGTCACCGTCACCAAAGACTGCAGTGGTGTCGTACCAGACTGTCATGGAGTGACTCAGAATGGCAGCGGGTCATCTTCAGTGACGAGTCCCGCTTTAGTCTTGGTGGAGACGCCCAACGAGCATACTTTTTCTTATTTTTTTTTTTTTTTTTTTTTTTTTTTTAAATATTATTTTTTTTTCCGTGTGTGGAGGCACCGTGGTCAGCACCCAGATGAACGGTGTGTCGTCACACGTCCAGAAGACCTGGGGTCCCTCCACCTCCACCCCTACCGCACCATCTGCAGGAACTGTGTGAGGATGTTCAAGCTGCATGGGATGGATTATCACAGGACTCCATTAGGAACCTCTACAGCTCCATACCGAGACGTCTGGCGTGTTGGGTTAGCGAACACGGCAGCCCGACTCCACCATACTGAGAGACAGACTTCTGTATGTGTAGCTCAATAAATATTGATCATATCAGTCTAAATTTATCATCAGTTATTGATCCTGGTCACCTTTATCTTCCTTTCCAAAAGCACCGTACTCCCACACCTCCTTCTGGGTGTGGCTACTCTTTAGATGATGATGTATTTCCATAAGGAATCCATGATCCAGATTTGGAAACCTCCGTCCTAATGGGAAGCCCTGTATCACTGGAACCAACGGAACCTTGAAGTACTCGCTTCCAAGCTGCCATTCTAACCCCAAACAAAAACAGCCACAGAGTGATTACTGCGCTGCCATTGTTAGACAAGCCACGTAGCCCAGTAAAACTCTCCGGGCTGAGCTGCAGCGCTGCAAGCCAGGCAACTGAGATGAAAGGAGGCAAGACAAAGATTTGGGAGGCTAGCGAGAGGAATCACTCCTGAGTATTCTTTTAAATCATCCGCAGTTGTGTAACAATTCCTCCCGCTAATGGGAGTGTTTTGTTGGGTTTAATGGGCTTAATTGGCCGGGGCCCAGCGCCGCTAGCGAAGGTGGAGAATAATAGAGATACCTGTTCTCCTCCTCTTCCTCTGTTCAGCTGGAAGAGGAGAGAGAGCTCCCGGAGGAACAGACATTACCTTAACCCACAGGAGAGAGAGAGAGAGAGAGAGAGAGAGAGAGAGAGAGAGAGAGAGAGAGAGAGAGAGAGAGAGAGAGAGAGAGAGAGAGAGAGAGGGAGAGAGGAGGCCTTGTTTTTTTCCCTTTACCTGAATAATATCAGGTGATGTTTATGCATGATGCACGCTCAAACTCTCACATCCATGGGGTTTACTTTGAACTGGGCCATGACCGAGTTATTGTTAGGCTGGTAGGGAAACGGAATAAAGATTTATGGGCATCATCATAAAACCGTGCTAACATAGCAGCGATAGCAGCGATAGCAGCGATAGCAGCGATAGCATCTCCGCCACCGTTACATAACGCTGCCACTTTACAGTAAGAGGACACTCAGGTCCCTGGACAAGCAGCGAGTCCCCTCTGTGATGTTCCGGAGGGGGGTAATCAGGTGGAAATGGGTTCTTTGGTTGAGGTGACCCACGTTCGACCCACAGTGCCTACACTGAGCTGGTGTTCTGCTTTTTGCTCATCATCGTACAAAGGGACACAACTTTCCCATCCCGGTATTCCAAGAGGACAGCTCCCACAATCACAGGGCTGCAGATGTGACCGATTCACACATCTGGACTGGCCCTGCCAAATCCCCGGATTATAATCCTTTTGGAAATCTGTGGGAGCTACCTGGAACAACCAGTAAATACAATACAATGACATCCTCCTAGCAACACCCTAGCAACCAGCAGGAATACCATGGTACCGCCTTGCAATCAGTAGGGATACGATTACATCCTTTAAGCAACACCCTAGCAACCAGCAGGGATACCTCTAGCAACCACTCGGAATACCACAGAAACCTCCTTGCAACACCCTAGCAACCAGCAGGGATACAATAACATCCTCTTAGCAACACCCTAGCAACCAGCAGGAATACCATGGTAACTTCCTAGCAACCAATAAGGATACAATTACATCCTCTTAGCAACACCCTAGCAATCAGCAGGGATACCACAGCAACCACCTAGCAACTCCCTAGCAATCAGCTGGAATAACCAAGAAAACCGTCTAATGACACCACAGCAACCACTTGAATGACATTGCATTCTCCTAGCAAAACCCTAGGAACAAGGAGGGACATCCTAGGAACTGCCTAGCATGACCACAGCGACCAGCAGAGACACCCTAGTAAGCAGCAGAGACACCCCAGCAACCACCTAGCAACACCTTAACAACCACCTGGGAAACCACTGCAACCACTCAGAGACAAATCTGTAAATTGCATAAGCTGTGCAATCACTGCACGCTATTGCCATTCCTCAACTCCCAGTCTCCACTCTAATCCATCCCAAAGGTGTTCTATCGGGTGGAGGTCAGGACTCTGTGCAGGCCAGTCCAGTTCCTCCACACCAGACTCGCTCCTCCATGTCTTTATGGAGCTTGCTCTGTGCACTGGTGTGCGGTCATGGTGGAGCAGGAAGGGACCGTCCCCAAACTGTCCCACAAAGTTGGGAGCATGGAATGGCCCAGAGTCTCTTGGTCTGCTGAAGCATTAAGGGGCGGATCATAACTCCTGAACCACACCCCCACACCGTAATCCCCCCTCCACCAAACTTTACACTCGGCACAGTGCAGCCAGACCAGTACCGTTCTCCTGGTACCGCCAAACCCAGACTCGTCCATCGGATCACCAGACGGAGAAGCGTGATTGGTCACTCCAGAGGACACGCCTCCACTCCTTAGAAACTGGTGCCAGTATCTGTTTACGCCGTCCCAGCTGTACTTGGGGCACTCCGTCTCGGAGCATGACTGGTCTGTGAGTTTATCAGGTCAGGCATTGCTGATCTCCTACATCAGCATCCGTGACTTGCTGCTGCATTACGAGTTATCATCGAGAAGCATTCCCAACACAAACAAACAGAGGGAATCCGACGTGTGCTCGATCCTCCGAGTGGGAATGCTGCTTCCCCAGCGTCCTCGAGAGGGTTCTCCTCTCATGTATTGTTTTGTCTCGACGTAAATTGAATTGAGGCGACTACAAGCCCTGACACCCAGCCTGCGTCGCGCAGCGCAGGACTGTATGCGTGCTGGATATTGCCTGTTTATATGATAATGCAATTGCCATGCTGATGAGGGACCTCGGCCGCTGCCTGCCCTCTTATTACCATGCATCGTAAGATGCACGTGGAATGTAACGGCAGGCGCGTAATGGCCTAATTCGTTCAAGAGGCTCGTCCTTCCGTGCGAGCATCTAGCCGCGGTAAACGTCCGTCTTCATGCACTGCGAGCAGTAACGACCGCGCGCGCTCATCTACCCCAATTCGCTCGGAACAACAATGCCCAGGCGAGGTGAGGGAGGCTGGGCTACGGCTGGAGAAGGGACAGGGCTGGAGGAGCGCGGGTCTACGGGGACTTCTGGCAGGGAGAGACTGGGAATAGAGTGACGCTGGCCATATTGGGCCTGCTGCTCGACAGGGAATATAGGGGACTACTGCAGGACAATCTGTCACCCCCCCAACCAGGGATGCTAATGACAGATGATGTGTTCCCGGAGTAGTCCACAGAGAGATTGTGCGACAGAGAGGCAGAAAACAGACTTACCATAAGAGCAAGACTCGCCTTCGTTAGCCAACCTCTAGCGTGCCTTGGTTATCATACCTCCGCTAGCACCACGAGGATGAGAGATCTCCCCACTTTAAGAGGAAAGAGCCCCGGCTATACGAAGCCTGCTCTCTTCTGGCAGGAGCTCCAGGCCGCAGCAGTCAGCGGAAAGGCACGCCGAGGGCCAGGACCCGTCTAAAAGCCCAGCCTCCATCCCTCACGGCTCTGTATAACGCTGTGGACATTCAGCCTCCATTATTCCATATGTATTTACAAGCCAGGGGCCCAGGGCACATAAACAGGCTCTATGTTATCGGGCACATGAGGGCCTGGACACATACAACCACAGTGCGGATGAGCTGTAGATCTTCTTAGTTCAAACATGGAGCTGGAGGGCCAAACAGCTGCTTCATGAATGGATCAAGAAGCTAGCTGTACCCACACTGTGCCTGTAGTATAGGTGTGCTAAGCTAACATGGCTACCACTAATAAACAGGTCACTGAGGACAGCACTATACTGCCAATAGTCTTCGCTCGTCTGCCTTCACACGCACATGAACTCATGTAGGGTTTAACAGCTCCTACGCCTCTGGGAATTCTTTCCACAAGGTTAGGAATGTGTTGATGGGAATTCCTGACCATTCCTCCAGAAGCACATCTGTGAGGTCAGACACTGATGTTGGACGAGAAGGCCTGGCTCTCAGTCTCCACTCTAATCCATCCCAAAGGTGTTCTATCGGGTGGAGGTCAGGACTCTGTGTAGGCCAGTCCAGTTCCTCCACACCAGACTTGCTCCTCCATGTCTTTATGGAGCTTGCTCTGTGCACTGGTGTGCGGTCATGTTGGAACAGGAAGGGGCCGTCCCCAAACTGTCCCCACGAAGCTGGGAGCATGGAATGGTCCAGAGTCTCTTGGTCTGCTGAAGCATTACGAGTTCCTCTCACTGGAACTAAGGGGCGGAGCCTAACTCCTGAACCACACCCCCACCATAATCCCCCCCTCCACCAAACTTTACACTCGGCACAGTGCAGTCAGACCCGTACCGTTCTCCTGGTACCGCCAAACCCAGACTCGGCCATCGGATTACCAGACGGAGAAGCGTGATTGGTCACTCCAGAGAACACGCCTCCACTGCTCTAGAGTCCAAGACTGACAATTACCCAACTGAGGTCGTTGATCAAGCCAGGATGTTCAAACATGGCTGGTTCAGACATTACAGCATATAAGCAAAGTCATGTAGAGCTCTGGAGTCAATGTCCATCTGCTGGATTATTAATTTAACCAAACTCTGGACCAACACAGCACGAACGTATATAAGCAAAATGATCTTGAAAATGTAAAAAGTATATTTGGAAAAATATCTGGAAATGGAATCTGGAAAAATAGCCAGAAATGTGGAAAATATCGGAAGAACTGGAAAATGTATATGGAAAAATCTTTGGAAACTATTTATGGAATTATAAGATATATAAACTAGATAGAAGATCATTTTAGTAACCAAGATAGCATTTTTGGCAGTGAAAACTAAAACTTACATCAAGTTAATGACTAAAACGTGACTAAAATTAATCTACATGTAAAACTAAACCAAAGACCAGAGACTAAAACTAAACCGTAAAAAATATTCAGTCATATGTGTATTACAGCATATCCAAAACAGCTTCACAGCTCTACAACTTCCCATTACACGGCAGGGCTTCCTGTGGAAGCGGGCCGCCGCAGGTGGACCTTCCTTTAAACATGCGCTTAGAGGAAGCCGGGTCAGAGGTCGCCCAAGTGTGTTTACACCAGAGCCGTGCGCTG
>JAMWET010004405.1:82500-219017 GCA_024036415.1 Prochilodus magdalenae
CCACCACGTCAGTGTCACTGCAGTGCTGAGAATGATCCACCACCCACATCATACCTGCTCTGTGGTGGTCCTGTGGGGGTCCTGACCATTGAAGAACAGGGTAATGCAGTACACAGAGAAACAGATGGACTACAGTCTGGACCTGTAGAAGTACAGAGTGGGTATGTATGTTGGACCTGAGTTGGCGCCCGTGGACGCAGGTATCTTCATCTCTTATGCATCAAACAACACCACACGTCAAACGTCTCGGTGTCATTCCGCTTGTCTTCTCGCTTTCACACTCCTCTCTCTCTCATGTTCATATTCATAAACGACACACATGCACGCGCTCACACAACGCACAGAGCTCCATATATTACTATTTAAAAAGGTCACCGCGCTCTCTGGCTACGCGCCCTGTGCCTATCCATAATTTTATGCATAAACAAATGGCAAATTTGTGCCACATAAATATGTATTAGCAATTAATAATGTCCCTCGTCTGCGGCAATGCCAGGTGCATGCAAAATCGCCCGGGCCTCCGCGCCAGGGCTGGTGCCTTTGTTTTCCCGCTGGTCTCTCACAGGTCCTTTACAATGGGCAAACAATGGGGACCAGGAGCTGGGCACGGGGCGCTGGAAAAAGCCCCTGGCACCCAGAGAACGCCACCATCGCCTGGGCCATGCCAACCTAATGCAGGGAGCATTAGATGGGAGGGAGGGCAGCGGTACAGAAGGAGGTTTAAAGGGGTCTTTAAATGAGTCTTATTTGAGGGCTGGCAGGGCAGGGGCGGGGTGTGAGGTAGGGGAATGTGCGGGTATAGTATGCGCATGTGCATGTGTGTATGTGGTGCTTGTGTGGTTCTGTGCTGGGCTGGCAGGGCGATGAAGGTGTCTGCTGGCAGGTGGAGGAGCTGGCCTGGTCTCTCGTGCTGTTTCGGCAGCACCGAGCAGTGTACGCACAGGAGGCGGTTGCCGAAGTAACGCTGAAGGTCTGCATCAAGGCCGCCGTGCTGCTTTGCCAGCAGGCCCTCATGGCTGGTCGTTATCCTGGCTCCCTAGCTGCCGTCTCCTCTGCAGTCTTTGGCCAGGTTGATGCCACACTGGTGTTTGCAGTGGGATAGCATCTGCCGGTGGTACGGAGAGGAAGTGGCGAAGAGAACCAAACCTGGCTGCTGAGGGAGAGGCAGTAAGGGGCACCTGGACCTGGCAAGACCTGCTAGCAGAGTAGCAAGACGACCCGGCGGCTTTGGCTTTGGCCCTCCGGTGAAGAATCGGTGGCTGCATCCTGAGGAATGGAAGAGTCAGCGAGACTGTCTGAGGCGCTGGCATGAAGGCAGAGTCGCTGGTGCAGCTTGGTACACCAAACAGAGGATGTGGCCCCAACGGAAGTCTGGCAGGCTTGCGAGACCAAGCAGTGCCGTCCCGGCGGATTGTTTACCAGGTCGGTGAATGTTTTTAAATCCGTGCTGTGGAGACTTTCTGAGGTCACTAGGATGGCTCTCCTTGATTGGTTGCCCTACGTAACGTCTGCTGTCTTGCAATATCGTGGGACCACCGAAGGTCTGAAGCAGCTTCTTGGTCCACCAGGTCTACCAGGTGGGTTGTTAGGGGTCCCGTTGTGGCTCTTCATTTTCTAGACTCCAGGTTCGGAAACACCTGGATTATCTCCATGGAAATATCTCCAGGAACATCTCCGGACCATGAGGCGCCATGAGGAACCTGCCTCTTACTGTACTGACCAGCCTTCGGCCCGTGTAGCCAAGGTCGAGAGTCGGGGCTCCAGCACACACAAGCACCACAACGCAGAGGATGTGGCCCCACGGGAAGTCTGGCAGGCTTGCAAGGCCAAGGAGCGCTGTCCCAACAGGTCGTTTACCAATCGGTGAGTGTTTTGTTTGAACCCCTGTGGTAAGGACTTTGCGAGTTCGCTGGAACGGCTCTTTCTGATTGGTTGCCCTGCGTTGCGTCCAACTAGTGTCGGGGGACCGCCATAGCCATGCAGAGTGGATCTTTAAGGTCTGAAGCAGCTTCCTGGCCCACCAGGTCTTCCAGGTGGGTTGTTAGGAGTCCCGTTGCGACTCTTCATCGTTTTTTGGACTCCAGGTTCGGAGACACCTGGATTATCTCCTTGGAAATATCTCCAGGAACATCTCCGGAGCCATGGCATGTTCAGGATAGGAGAAGGCGCCATGAGGAACCTGCCTCTGCTAGTGCAGCTTACTATACTGACCAGCCTTCGGTCCATGTAGCCTAGGTCGAGAGTCGGGGCTCCAGCACACACACAATGGAGAGGACGTGGCCCCAAGGGAAGTCTGGCAGGCTTGCAAGGCCAAGGAGCGCTGTCCCAACAGGTCGTTTACCAATCGGTGAGTGTTTTGTTTGAACCCCTGTGGTAGGGACTTTGTGAGTTTGCTGGAACGGCTCTTTCTGATCGGTTCTGATCAGCTTCCTGGCCCACCAGGTCTTCCAGGTGGGTTGTTAGGAGTCCCGTTGCGACTCTTCATCGTTTTTTGGACTCCAGGCTCGGAGACACCTGGATTATCTCCCTGACACATGAATAACTGGCGCTCAATGGGCGCTTTCGCCCGCAGAGGAAGCCGTAGTGGCACTCGCAAACACCTGTTTCGCAGCCTCAGCACCCGGGAGCTACCGCCCTCACCTGAGGTCTCCACGGTGCCAGAGAGAGAGCAGCCCAACACACAAACACACGCATCCACGCGGCGTAGGGCCCTGGTGAGAAGATCCCCCATAATCATAATCCCATTATCACATGCACAGAGTGAGGAGGAACAAAAGAGACAGTCGCCCGATTGTCCCGCTGATGTTTAACAGGAGCAGATAAGCGCAGTCAGGACGATAAAGTATCTGACCTCCTAACACACAGAGGCGGCGCACTGTGTGTGTGTGAGACCGAGAGGGGATTGTATGAGCGCTTTGTATCAGAGAGGCTTATTTAGGGAGAGAGGGAGATTAACAATGACCAGCCTGGAGCTGTGGTCCACACGCTCATCTCTCTAATCACCACACAGATAATACCAACAGAATGCAGCTCCGCTAATCATAATGCCCCCGAACACATCTGCCTATTCATTTCAGCTCTAATACAATAATAGCATTGAAACATCTGTTAATGAGACTCGGAGCAATCAAGAAAGGGGGATTTGATACGGCATCTGTTCCCCAGAACATGAATAAGCCGGCATCTTCCAGCCGAGCGCTAACCGGTGCTCACTGACCCTGAAACCCACCCCCACCACACACACATATGGGGACATGGGGTCATATACGAACACACACATGCTCGCACACATATGAGGCTTATATATATATATATATATATAAATAAACACAAATAGAAATGGCTGCACCGCACACGACTGTCCTTAACACCACGTCACCGTCACCAAAGACCGCAGTGGTGTAGTACCAGACTGTCATGGAGTGACTCAGAATGGCAGCGGGTCATCTTCAGTGACGAGTCCCGCTTTAGTCTTGGTGGAGACGCCCAACGAATCCGTGTGTGGAGGCACCGTGGTCAGCACCGAGAAGAACGGTTCCTGAAGACCTGGTGTCCCTCCACTTCCACCTCCACCCCTACCGCACCATCTGCAGGAACTGTGTGAGGATGTTCAAGCTGCATGGGATGGATTATCACAGGGCTCCATTAGGAACCTCTACAGCTCCATACCGAGACGTCTGGCGTGTTGGGTTAGCGAACACGGCGGCCCGACGCCATACTGAGAGACAGACTTCTGTATGTGTAGCTCAATAAATATTGATCATATCAGTCTAAACTTATCACCAGTTATTGATCCTGGTCTCCTTTATCTTCCTTCCCAACACACCCGCACTCCCACACCTACTTCTGGGTGCAGCGGTTCTTTTGATGATGAGGGTATGTCCTGAATAAGAAATACCTCATATATATATATATAAAAAAAATTTACACCTACTATATATATATATATAAAATTTTATTATGTAGAAATTATATACACCTACTGTGTGTGTGTGTGTATATATATATATATATATATAGTAGGTCTATATAATTTATATATATATATATACACACACACACACATATATACACACACACACACACACACACACACATACATACACACACACACACACACACACACACATACACATACATATATATATATATATATATATATATATATATATATATATATATATATATATATATATATATGACAGTTTAGTTGTTCTCTGAATTTGAACAAAGACTATTCCTGTCATTGGGACACACACACACACACACACACACACACACACACACAGCTACTCGCCTCAGACAACCGAAGTCTAGACAGGTTGGAAAAGTCCAGACCTGAAGGGTTCAATTACCTGAGTACCCCCCTCACTCTGACGGGCTCCCCTCCCCCAGCCTCCAACAGACACAGACACTCTGGGGTGCTGCTTCCTGTCCCCAAGCCTGGAGGTCTAGATTGGTGAAGCGAGGTTGGCCGTGGTGGTGGTGGTGGGGGGGTCAATGGTACAGCAACACAACTCTCATGAAAGGGCCATTGTTCGCAGAGGTGGTCCCAAAGAGAGGCCGGGGTGGGGTTGGGGGGGATATGCGGGGGCGGCTAATCACAAGGCGGGCCGCGGCACGCAGTGGTAAATATTTATCTGGAGGGATGTAAACGGCCAGCCGGTGTAATTTAGCGACAGGCTGTTCCTTCCTGCGTGGTGATGATGTTTAGTCTCGTGGTGGAGAGGGGGGGTTGGGGGGGTGGTCAGCGGGATGGGGTCCTCTGCTCCGGATCAGAACCCGTCCACACCTCCACTCCGGACAAAGACGGGACTGACCAGCCCGCTAGCGTGTTGACACGTTCAGTTGGCCGGTGCAGGACGTCTCTTAATAAACACTGATCATACAGCGCTGTCTTTGGGAACGTCCCGGTGTTCCTCAGTAAAACTTCCCGAAGGCTGCGGGGGATGGCCAGTGTTCCGAATACGGAATTCCAGACGCTCCAAAAGTCTATAGACACCTGCTCCTCCAGCCTTTACCTACCTACATGAATAAGGAGTCTGTCCTCCCTGTGTGGCACTTTCAGCCTCTACTCCTCTGGGAAGGCTTTACACTAGATGCTGGCACATTGCTGTGAGGATTTGATTGAGCATTAGTGAGGTCGGGTATTGATAAAACATTGCTGTAAGGATTTGATTGAGCATTAGTGAGGTCAGGTACTGATGTTGGAACATTGCTGTGAGGATTTGATTGTTAGTGAGGTCAGGTACTGATGTTGGAACATTGCTGTGAGGATTTGATTGAGCATTAGTGAGGTCAGGTACTGATACTGGAACATTGCTGTGAGGATTTGATTGGGCATTAGTGAGGTCAGGTACTGATGTTGGAACATTGCTGTGAGGATTTGATTGGGCATTAGTGAGGTCAGGTACTGATGTTGGAACATTGCTGTGAGGATTTGATTGAGCATTAGTGAGGTCAGGCACTTCTGTCTGGGTGCAGCTATTCTTTTAATGAGTGTATGATCTCAGAAGACATGTGTAGGTTCCCTGTGGGTTTAGAAGTGTGTTCTAGACATAGAGAACCCTGGTTCCCAACACCACCACTGTAAAGATTACTGGGTCTCCAAGTTTCTCTACAATGGAGCGCTTCACACCTACCCACTCTGAAGGACTCTCTCAACTTGAATTATGCAGCACTGGTGGAATTCCCCGTTATCTGGCAGGACTTCCCGTGACACGGCCTAACCATGGGCAGGACTCCTGTGCTGTGATTGATTTCTATGAACCCACCTCACAAGCATATCAACACTCTCCGTGTGGTATCAGGTTAGCAGTGTTAGTGGTCTGATCCTCACTGTACCGGTGAGTGATGGTCTCTCGGTGTGGTATCAGGTTAGTGGTGTTAGTGGTCTGATCCTCACTGTACCGGGTGAGTGATGGTCTCTCGGTGTGGTATCAGGTTAGTGGTGTTAGTGGTCTGATCCTCACTGTACTGGGTGAGTGATGGTCTCGGTGTGGTATCAGGTTAGTGGTGTTAGTGGTCTGATCCTCACTGTACTGGGTGAGTGATGGTCTCTCTGTGTGGTATCAGGTTAGTGGTGTTAGTGGTCTGATCCTCACTGTACCGGGTGAGTGGTGGTCTCTCGGTGTGGTATCAGGTTAGTGGTGTTAGTGGTCTGATCCTCACTGTACTGGGTGAGTGACGGTCTCTCGGTGTGGTATCAGGTTAGTGGTGTTAGTGGTCTGATCCTCACTGTACTGGGTGAGTGACGGTCTCTCTGTGTGGTATCAGGTTAGCAGTGTTAGTGGTCTGATCCTCACTGTACTGGGTGAGTGATGGTCTCTCGGTGTGGTATCAGGTTAGTGGTGTTAGTGGTCTGATCCTCACTGTACTGGGTGAGTGATGGTCTCTCGGTGTGGTATCAGGTTAGTGGTGTTAGTGGTCTGATCCTCACTGTACCGGGTGAGTGACGGTCTCTCTGTGTGGTATCAGGTTAGTGGTGTTAGTGGTCTGATCCTCACTGTACCGGGTGAGTGATGGTCTCTCGGTGTGGTATCAGGTTAGTGGTGTTAGTGGTCTGATCCTCACTGTACTGGGTGAGTGATGGTCTCTCTGTGTGGTATCAGGTTAGTGGTGTTAGTGGTCTGATCCTCACTGTACTGGGTGAATGATGGTCTCGGTGTGGTAACAGGTTAGTGGCGTTAGTGGTCTGATCCTCACTGTACTGGGTGAGTGATGGTCTCGGTGTGGTAACAGGTTAGCGGTGTTAGTGGTCTGATCCTCACTGTACTGGGTGAGTAATGGTCTCTCGTGTGGTATCAGGTTAGTGGTGTTAGTGGTCTGATCCTCACTGTACTGGGTGAGTGATGGTCTCGGTGTGGTAACAGGTTAGCGGTGTTAGTGGTCTGATCCTCACTGTACTGGGTGAGTAATGGTCTCTCGTGTGGTATCAGGTTAGTGGTGTTAGTGGTCTGGTCCTCACTGTACTGGGTGAGTGACGGTATCTCTGTGTGGTATCAGGTTAGCGGTGTTAGTGGTCTGATCCTCACTGTACTGGGTGAGTAATGGTCTCTCGTGTGGTATCAGGTTAGTGGTGTTAGTGGTCTGGTCCTCACTGTACTGGGTGAGTGACGGTATCTCTGTGTGGTATCAGGTTAGCGGTGTTAGTGGTCTGATCCTCACTGTACTGGGTGAGTGATGGTCTCTCGGTGTGGTATCAGGTTAGTGGTGTTAGTGGTCTGATCCTCACTGTACCGGGTGAGTGATGGTCTCTCGGTGTGGTATCAGGTTAGTGGTGTTAGTGGTCTGATCCTCACTGTACCGGGTGAGTGATGGTCTCTCGGTGTGGTATCAGGTTAGCGGTGTTAGTGGTCTGATCCTCACTGTACTGGGTGAGTGATGGTCTCTCTGTGTGGTATCAGGTTAGTGGTGTTAGTGGTCTGATCCTCACTGTACCGGGTGAGTGATGGTCTCTCGGTGTGGTATCAGGTTAGTGGTGTTAGTGGTCTGATCCTCACTGTACCGGGTGAGTGATGGTCTCTCGGTGTGGTATCAGGTTAGTGGTGTGTGGGCTGTTAAGCTCTGGTGGTGGCTGAATGCAGTGAAATGTCCACAGCAGTGTGAGGACTTCAGGAGAAAGGTATGAGCAGACGGTGCGCATGGTGTACACCGTCTTCCACCTCCTCCTGGCCAGGAGCGAATCCAATCAGGTGGAAGCCGATTGGTCATTCGTTTTCCGGCGTAATGTGACAAATGGAGGCTGATCCACCGGGTTAATATTACAAAATTGAGTCGTACTGGCGAAACGCCAACAAGCGGCTGCTGATTTCTGGAGGGAAATTAGCTGGTCATTAGCTGCAAAACCAAGTTTTCTTTTCAATAACGTCAACCGAATCTGGTCTACCGGTGTAATTACGGATGCTCCGTCCTCATTGGTCCACCTCCCCGCCCTCTGCCCCCCCCTCCCCTGGTTG
This sequence comes from Prochilodus magdalenae, assembly GCA_024036415.1. Classification (NCBI taxonomy): domain Eukaryota; kingdom Metazoa; phylum Chordata; class Actinopteri; order Characiformes; family Prochilodontidae; genus Prochilodus; species Prochilodus magdalenae. The sequence continues at coordinate 90,459 of JAMWET010004405.1, forward strand.
TTGTTGCTGGATAAGCTTTACACGTGGAAAGCGTCCACGTTCAGGACTTTCCATGAGCTGGCTTGAGGTTCTACACCGGCGAGGTATGACTGCGGTTTTTCCGTCTCTCTCTCTCTGTCTGTACTCCACTCTCGGCCTCTGTCTCTCGCTCAAGCACACACGCGCTTGCAAGTGCAGGGAAGAGCGCACCCGCGCACATAAACACACACGGACAAACAAAGGTCTGGCGGGGGCAACGAGAACATCAGAAACTCGTGAAAACAGCGAGGCTGAACACAAACACGGCTGGTATGCGCTTCTCCTCGGAACGCCGTACAATGCTGCTGTTTGGGCCGGAGCTGGGCAGCAGATGTTGCTGCTAATGTCTTAATAAGATAAAAGCTTCCAAATGACTCACTTTGAGGGGGAAAAGAGAGAGAGAGAGAGAGAGAGAGAGAGAAATCATTCGAGTTGACATGAAAAATAAAAACCGAGTCTGACCTCAATTCAACTCACTTTAAAAATACATCCCTCTGCCTGTCTTTCTATCACACGCACCCCGAACGCCCAAGACTAAACAATGCTCGCCGTTGTTCAGACATCTCTCTCTCTCTTTCTTTCTTTCTCTCTCTCTCTCTCTCTCTCTCTCTACCTCTGTGTCTTACTAGCGCACACAAAGCCTTCACTGACTGACCTTTCTCCGGGGTTAAGCCGGACCAAATGAGTCTAAATCAAATCTTCTGAAAAGCTGCATAACTACAAAACAGGAAGCATAGCGACCTCTCATCTGCACCGTAACTACTGTTTAAGTGGAGGAGCTGCCACACCTGGTCCCGTCACATGGGACAGACATCAGCGTGGACAGGAACTGAGGCAGTCTGTAGGGAGGACATACGGACAACGCAAATGAGCTACAAACCCGAAAAAACACATGGTGCCTCTGAACTTACAGGGTGAACTTTTTAAAAATAAGTATCTTGTGCGCACCAGATACCATATGGTGAGTACCAGATACTGTCAGATGAGCACTACTTCGTGGTCAGTACCAGATTGGGTCAGGTGAGCGCCAAAAACGGTTAGGTAACAATCAAGCACTATGTGGTGAGCACCAGATACTGTCGAATGAGCACTAGGTAATATGTGGTCCTTACCAGATACTGTCAGGTGAGGACCAAATACTGCTAGGTGAGCACCAGATACTATTTGGAGAGCACCAGATATTACAAAATAAGCACCAGATACTGTCAGATAGATAGTTAGGTGAGCGCCAAATACTGTTAGGTGAGCATCAGGCAAAATGTGGTGAGTACCAGATACTGTCAAATGACCATAAGGTACTATGTGGTAGGTACCAGATACTATCAGGTGAATACCAAATACTGTCAGTTAAGCATTAGACACTATGTGGTGAGTACCAGATACTGTCAGATAGATAGTTAGGTGAGCGCCAAATACTGTTAGGTGAGCATCAGGCAAAATGTGGTGAGTACCAGATACTGTCAAATGACCATAAGGTACTATGTGGTAGGTACCAGATACTGTCAGATGAGTACCAAATACTGTCTGTCAAGTTTTAGACACTATGTGGTGAGTACCAGATACTATGAGGGGAAGACCAGATATAAGCAGATGAGCACCAGATATACACAGTTGAGTGCCGCATGCCGTCAGATGAGCACCAGATATATGTGGTGAGTATCAGGTACTGTTAGGTGAGGACGAGATACTATCAGGTGAGCATGAGATGTAACACACAAACTACTATGTGGGGACCACCAGATGTAACCAGATTAGCACCAGATACTGTTAGGTGAGCACTAGATACCAGCAGGAGAACACCAGATATTACTAGATGAGCTCCAGATACTATGTGGTGAGCACCGGATACTATTAGGAGAGCACCAGATATATTAGGAGAGCACTGGATATAGCCAGATGAGTGGTTGATACCAAGCATCAGATACCATCAACAGAACACCAGATAAAAGCAGATGAGCACCAGATATTATGTAGTGAGCACCAGATACTATTAGGGGAGCACCGGATACTATTGGGGGGGCACCGGATATAGCCAGATGAGTGGTTGATACTAAGCATCAGATACCATCAACGGAACACCAGATAAAGGCAGATGAGCACCAGATATTATGTGGTGAGTACCAGATATTATGTAGTGAGCACCAGATACTATTAGGGAAGCACCAGATATAGCCAGATGAGCGGTTGATACTAAGCATCAGATACCATCAACGGAACACCAGATAAAGGCAGAGGAGCATAAAAAGCAGATATTATGTGGTGAGTACCAGATATTATGTAGTGAGCAGTCGATACTAAGCACCAGATACCATCATCGGAACACCAGATAAAAGCAAATGAGCACCAGATATTATGTGGTGACTACCAGATTCTGTTAGGTGAGCACCAGATACTATTAGGAGAGCACTGGATACAGCCAGATAAGTGGTTAATACTAAGCATCAGATACCATCAATGGAACACCAGATAAAAGCAAATGAGCACCAGATATTAAGTGGTACTAGATACTGTCAGGTGAGCACCAGATACGACGTGGACCTATAAAGTACTGAATGTTCTTGTCATGCTTCATGGTAAGTGCAGCATGTAAGCATATCCAGTCTCTGATATGTGATATTTTCTCCATATCCTGTAGCTGAAGCACATGTGCGCTCGTGTGCACACATTTGAGCTCACAGCGTCTGGGCGGAGAGGCCGCACAATGGGCTTTCAGAAAGAGCCAGCTGAGCTGCAGGCTGTGGCCGTGACCTTCCGGCAGCTTCCTTTACCTGGCGAGGCCTTCTCCCACCGCCTGCCTTTCTCTTCGCTCGGCTCCCCAGCCGCTCGCCTCCCATTAAGGGAACCAAGAAGCGCAGGCGCTAATCAATACCAGCGCCTCTTCCTCCACTCCGCTTTGTGCCTAAAATCAAGACCTTTCCGAGCGACTATTCCTCTGTCTGCAAGGAGGCGTGACGCTAATGCCGCGGGGTCAGGTGGGAAGAAAATGCCGGGATGACCTCCAGTGTGGAGAAGGCTCTGTGCGCTACGTAGGACTGTTTTTCGAAGTGCACTTTCCTGGACTTGGTGACTTGGACCCTGTAATAGAATCGAGTGCAGTTTTTAGATGCTGTGCTGTACGTCCACGCTGAGCTGACCTCCTCTGAATGGCTATCAAAAGTCTACTTGTCGTCCCTGTCCGGTTTCTCCGCTGCTCCTAAACGAAAACTCCTGCTAAAAGGAAACGGGGCTGGAAAAGTGCACTCCTCAACTCCAACACAAACCAAAACAACCAACAAGAGTGAAACTCCACAGGGTTACGGGGAACCTTGGTTTTAGTAGCCTGGGTGTATAAAGAATAGTACAGAACCAGGGTTCTCAACCTCGTCCGACTTTGGCCCTATCCCAGCAACATGAAACGGGTTCTAATCCAGTTTGTGCACTCAAATCTCATGCAACTCCACCCACTCCACCGCCAAACACTTTGATTGACAATAAGCACTTCCTGTGATAGACCTCACCTTTCCGTCAGAATTCAGTCTGTAAAGTCTGTTTCACGTCCTGCTAATTGTTTTTACTTTTGTAAATTTGTTTTCTTGATTGTAATTTTTCTTCATTTGTTAATTTGTTTTTAGTTTTGAACATTTATTTTCTTGATTGTAATTTTTGTTTGTAAATAAGTTTTTTGTTTTGTTTTCTTGATTGTAAAGTTTTTTCATTTGTAAATTTGTTTTTATTTTTATACATTTATTTTCATGATTCTAAATGTTTGTTTGTAAATTTGTTTTTACTTTTTAAAAATTGTTTTCTTATTGTACTTTTTATGCTTGTAAATTTGTTTTACTTTTGTACATTTGTTTTTAGTTTAAAACACATTTGTTTTCATGATTCTAAATGTTTTTGTTTGTAAATTTGTTTTTACTTTTTAAAAATTGTTAAAATTTGTCTTATTGTACTTTTATGCTTGTAAATTTGTTTTACTTTTGTACATTTGTTTTCTTGATTGTATTTTTTTTTCATTTGTAAATTTGTTTTGACTTTTGTAAATTTATTTTCTTGATTATAATTTTTGTTTGTAAATTAGTTGTTTGTTTGTTTTTTCTTGATTATAATTTTCTTCATTTGTAAATTTGTTTTTACTTTTGTAAATTTGTTTTCTGGAATGTTATTTGGTTCTACACTTCTCCGTGTGAAACTCTCCCTTTGTGTTTAAGTGTTGATGTACAGTATGGGACATTAACAGAACTGTAATTGAAGGTGAACCTGTTTACACGGCGTTAGGTTAGAATTACTGAACACAGGTTTCAGCTTTGCAACTAATTATCATTTACAGGAAATATTATTTACAATGCATTTATAAAATTAAAGGCATCTTTCCCTGTTTGTGCCACCAGCGGGGCTTTTCATGTCCCTATCCGTATTAATAATAATAATGATAATATATTTTAAGTGGAGAGATTAAGGAATGTATTTATAAAAGTTATTTATCAATGTTAACTGAATCCTACGTTTAATAATTGAATCATTTAACATTCCAATAGTGAAAACTGTTGCATAGTGTAAAGTTTTGAGGGTGGGCATGGCCTACAGTGACAGGGGATGATATAGCTCCAAATTCCTGTCAGCGTCCCCATTAAAACTGTTAACTATTTAAAATCATTTCACATAATTATTTTTATTGTTATTATTATTTGACACAGATTTTGCATGACAAGGTTTCATAGCCCAGGACACTTACTATGGACCAGAGGACCACCAAAGGGTCAAAGGTGGCTTCATGGCTCACCTGTGCTCTGCATCCCCTAGTATTGGGTATAGTACAGTAGTTATGTATATGCAAAACTAAATAAAGCTGCAACTAAATAAAAACTAAATGAAAAAACTAAAATGAAACACATTTGAAATTAATAATTATATTTGAAAAAAATGAAATAAAATTATCATTAAAATACATATTAATAAACAGATTAAATGAATATGTATCCTTAAACCTTTTTAAATAAGATTTTTAAACATTGTAATAACCAGGGTCTCTTCTAATCTCAAAGAATCAGGGATTATCTGTCAGTCTACATTATTACTTCCTAGAAGTTTTAAAAATAAATATTTAAAATTAATTACATATTAAAATAAGTCATTTTAAATTCTCCCATAGTAAATCTCTGTTTCAGTAACTGTTCTACTGAATTCTATATACGTATATCTGAGTAACAGTGCTCTCTGTGTGCTGTGACTCCTCAGTTTACTCTGTGACTCCTCAGTTTACTCTGTGACTCCTCAGTTTACTCTGTGTGCTCTGTGACTCCTCAGTTTACTCTGTGTGCTCTGTGACTCCTCAGTTTACTCTGTGTGCTCTGAGACTCCTCAGTTTACTCTGTGTGCTCTGTGACTCCTCAGTTTACTCTGTGTGCTGTGACTCCTCAGTTTACTCTGTGTGCTCTGTGACTCCTCAGTTTACTCTGTGTGCTCTGTGACTCCTCAGTTTACTCTGTGTGCTCTGAGACTCCTCTGCTTGCTCTGTGACTCCTCAGTATACTGTGTTGGCTCTGTGACTCCTCAGTTTACTCTGTGTGCTCTGTGACTCCTCAGTTTACTCTGTGTGCTCTGTGACTCCTCAGTTTACTCTGTGTGCTCTGTGACTCCTCAGTTTACTCTGTGTGCTCTGTGACTCCTCAGTTTACTCTGTGTGCTCTGTGACTCCCCTGCTTGCTCTGTGACTCCTCTGCTTGCTCTGTGACTCCTCTGCTTGCTCTGTGTGCTCTTTGACTCCTCAGTTTACTCTGTGTGCTCTGTGACTCCTTAGTTTGCTGTGTTGGATCTGTGACTCTTGGCTTACTCTGTGACTCCTCGGTTTACTCTGTGAGCTCTGAGACTCCCCAGTTTACTCTGTGTGCTCTGTGACTCCTCTGCTTGCTCTGTGACTCCTCTGCTTGCTCTGTGTGCTCTTTGACTCCTCAGTTTACTGTGTTGGCTCTGTGACTCCTCTGTTTACTCTGTGACTCCTCTGTTTACTCTGTGACTCCTCTGCTTGCTCTGTGTGCTCTGTGACTCCTCTGTTTACTCTGTGACTCCTGTGCTTGCTCTGTGACTCCTCAGTCTACTCTGTGTCCTCTGTGACTCCTCAGTTTACTCCGTGTGCTCCGTGACTCCTTGGTTTACTCCGTGTGCTCTGTGACTCCTCAGTTTACTCTGTGAGCTCTGAGACTCCCCAGTTTACTCTGTGTGCTCTGTGACTCCCCTGCTTGCTCTGTTAGCTCAGTTTACTCTGTGTGCTCTGTGACTCCTTAGTTTGCTGTGTTGGATCTGTGACTCTTGGCTTACTCTGTGACTCCTCGGTTTACTCTGTGACTCCTCAAACCATAAAGACTGATAAAACCAACAGCGACAGTCTGAACACCCCTCTACATGTATCCCACCAACTCCACACTGAATACGTAATTCCCTAAATCCTATTTGGGTGTGTACGTATCTGTTTACCTCTCCTAATAGAAACAGAGCAGAAGGTACAACATGGCTTCAGTGTTGTGGGTGAAAGCCCACCAACATCAACAGCCCCCCCCCCACAACCTCCCCACCTCCTCTCTGGCCCACTTTAATTCCGGCCCAGCACAGTAACAAACACTCGTTAAAGCAGATTAATTCCACAAGAGGATTACACTCTATATTAGATAATGAAAGAAGAGAGAGAGAGAGAGAGAGAGAGAGAGAGAGAGAGAGAGAGAGAGAGAGAGAGAGAGAGAGAGAGAGAGAGAGAGAGAGAGAGAGAGAGAGAGAGAGAGAGAGAGAGAGAGAATAGTAATCAAATAAAGGGCTGATGGTGGGTATTTGATCTGGAGAACAGGGAGCTAATCCAGGTGAAACCCATCCAGAGCAGGCAGGAGAGCCGGGCATAGAAGCAACATCTGGATGGACCTGAGCCTTGTTAAGCGTCCACCGTCACAGAGCGAGTAATTATACTGAGCTATTATATAAACCCGGAGAAATTAATTAATTAATTAATTAATTTAATTAAATAAATAAATAAATAAATAATAACAAATAAATAAATAAATAAATAAGTTTCTGATATAGTCACAATGTCATGGGTTCCATGTAGCACCAAATAGTGTTCTATTGCTACACACTACACACTGACATCATGAACAGAAGAACCTCTTTGGTGCTCTATAGAATCCTGAAGACTCGGGCTTAAAAGGTTCTTTGCGTGGTGCAGTGGTTCTTCAGACTGATGGAGAACGCTTGTGCTATCCTCACTATTTTAAGGTTCTGTGCAGCACAAAAACAAACTACTTCTATTACACTCTCGACATTGTGACAGGCGAAGAACCCATTTGGTGCTTTATAGAACCTTAAACACTAATGCTAACAGGGTTCTTGCATGGCAAAATGGCTCTTCAGACTGATGGAGAATGTGCCGTATGTGGTTCTAAGGAGGACCCAAATGATTTCTGCTACTGTCAGTGTCACGCGTTCTGTGTAGCACCAAATAGGGTTCTTGTATTATTATTCTCCTGACACTGTGAGAACAAAAGAACCCTTTATGGTGCTCCATAGAACCACAAACATTAATGCTTAAACAATTCTTCCCATAGTAAAACGGTTCTTCCGATTTTGGGAGAATGTGGTGGGTGTGGTTCTACAGAGAACCAAAAAGGCTTGTGCTATTGTCACTATTTCCAGGGTTCTGTGCAGCACCAAAAAGGGTTCTTCTACTGTTATACTTTTTGACACCATGGCAACAGAAGAACCCTTTTTGGTGCTCTACAGAATAATGAACGCATGGTGGAATGATTCTGGGGACTGATGGAGAATGTGATGTATGTGGTTCTATACAAGATAAAGGTTCCTGCTATTGTTACAATGTCAAGATTACAAGAGTAGAACCCTTTTGGAGCTCCACAGAACCTTTTCAAAGAGATCATGCCAGGCTGAGGCGGAGACTGAGGCGGAGGCTGAGGCGGAGGCTGAGGCTGCGCTCCGCTCCGCTCTATGCTTATGTCTGGAGATGATGTGTAAATAAGCGGTTATGAGAGAAATGAACGGTGGTGGTGTTTTCACGTCGGCTCTATTCAGACAAATCCCCCCGTTAGGAGCGCTGGGTGGATCAGTGGACAATACGGCACATGTACATGAACTGACGACAGCTTCACAACAAGCTCTCTCTCACACAGTGGACCCAGAGCTAGGTACTGGCCACTTTGTTAGGTACACCTACCTCCAGCTCCACTGACCCTATAGGACACTCTGTAGGTGTACAGGTCCAGACTGTAGTCCATCTGTTTCTCTGTGTACTGTATTACCCTGTTCTTCAATGGTCAGGACCCCCACAGGCCACCACTGGCCCGAGAATCATCCACCAACCAAACCACCAGCATTACAGCGTCCTGTGGGGCAGCATTCTATAGGCAGCGTCCTGTGGGCAGCGTCCTGTGGGGCAGCGTCCTGTGGGCAGCGTCCTGTGGGGCAGCGTCCTGTGGGCAGCGTCCTGTGTCCCCTGATGAAGGACTCGAGGATGACCAACACTGCACTGTGCAGCAGCAGATGAGCTATCGTCTCTGACTGTCCATCTACAAGGTGGACCAGCAAGGTAGGAGTGTCTAATAGAGTGGACAGTGAGTGGACACAGTGTCTACACACTCCAGCAGCACTGCTGTGTCTGATCCACTCACACCAGCACCACACACACTAACACCACCACCACCACGTCAGTGTCCCTGCAGTGCTGAGAATGATCCACCACCCACACACTACCTGCTCTGTGGTGGTCCTGTGGGGGTCCTGACCATTGAAGAACAGGGTAATACAGTACACAGAGAAACAGATGGACTACAGTCTGGACCTGTACACCTACAGAGTGTCCTGTACGGTCAGTGAGTGTTCCTAACAGGTGGGTGTATTGATGTGCGGTATTGATTTGACAGTATAACAACAGGACTGTAATGTAGGAGGAGGTGAGTGAGATGGATACGTACGCAAAGTCTGTCTATTAGAGTCCAACTCGACACTGAAAGGAGTCCGAGTGCAGGCTACGATGGTGGGAGCAGGAGAGCCCTTGATATAAGGAGAACTCGGACCGAGCAGGCCCAGACAGAGCAGGCTTCATCACAACCACAAACACCAGACGAGCATAAGGAGCAAACAGAGGGGCACTGAAGCACCAGGGCTGACAAGAAACACCTGGGAAGGGGAGGGGCTATAAAATAGGGGCAGGGCAAGGAGGCAGAGACAGGGAGGAGCTAGAAACCAACATAAACAGAAGCACATGGCCAACGACCGAAGGAATAAATAACCAGAGGCAGGATCAGACGAGAGAGAGAAGCAGGACGAGGGGTGACCGGTGTAACCGCCGTTAGTCACTAAGCCAAAATAAACCAGGTACGATTAATCATGTGACAAACTAATCATCAGCTAACATTTCATGATTGTGACGCAGATATACACTGACCAGGCCTACAGTTATGACCACCTCCTCGTATCTACACCCCCTGTCCACTCTATCAGCTCCACTGACCATCACAGAATTCTGAACCACGGAATTCTGAACCATAGAATTTTGAATCACTGAATTCTGAATCACTGAATTCTGAACTACGGAATTCTGAACCACGGAACTCTGAATCACGGATGTCTTAATCACGCAATTCTGAACCACTGAATTCTAAATCACGTAATTCTGAACCACGTAATTCTGAATCACGAAATTCTGAACCACGGAATTCTGAACCACGGAATTCTGAACCACGGAATTCTGAACCACGGAATTCTGAACCACGGAATTTTGAACCACGGAATTCTAAATCATGGATTTCTGAACCACGCAATTCTGAACCCCAGAATTCTGAATCACGGAATTCTGAACCACAGAATTCTGAATCACGGAATTCTGAACCACAGAATTCTGAATCACGGATGTCTGAATCACAAAATTCTGAACCACGGAATTCTGAATCACGGAGGTCTGAATCACGGAATTCTGAACCACGGAATTCTGAATCACGGAATTTTGAACCACGGAATTCTGAATCACGGATTTCTGAACCACGGAATTTTGAATCACGAATTTCTGAACCACGGAATTCTGAACCATAGAATTTTGAATCTCGGAATTCTGAACTATGGAATTCTGAATCATGATATTCTGAATAATGGAATTCTAAACCAATTAATTTTGAACCATGGAATTCTGAATCATGAAATTCTGAATCACGGAAATCTGAACCATGGAATTCTGAACCACAGTATAATGAATCACGAAATTCTGAATCACGAAATTCTGAATCACTAAAAGTCTTTTTAAATAGACCAACCTCCATTAATTTGGTCCAGGTGGTAAATCTTTGTAAAGAGGGTGGCAACCCTAGCTGTAGTATTTAAGGTGGAACAGCACACTTAATAACCAAGCTGGAACAACAGTGTTGAAGGTTCACGGTATGTCGGTTCTAGGTACAGAACTCTCAGTACTCAATCATGCTATGGCATCTTTGAAGCCTCTAGGGAGGTTTGAATCAGAAGACATTCCGATGCCAAAACTGACAAACAAGGAACAGTAAAACCACCCGACTGTCGTTAAGCCATTAGGACAATCTGATGATGCTGTTATCACAGTGTGGGGGCTCGGTACAGAGAGACAGCCCCCTGCTGGACCCCCGGCCTGAGCTGCATGACTCTACAAAACCTTCTTCACTCCCACCCTCGGAAAACACCGCCACCCAACCTCCGCTCCCATCCACCCATACCAGTTTAGGCCCAGCTAATCAAATCAAGAGCCCCTTACCTCACATGCCCCGTCATGGGCTGGGGGAGCGAATGCACTAGCCAGGCAGAAATAATCAAATAAGCGGCAGGGCCTCTCTGGCCCAAATGAAAAGCTTCCTGTCACACAAGGTTAGGCCGGGAGTGCATTCCCAAGGCCATGACACACTTTCCAGGTATCCTTTCTGTTAGGGAATGGCGGCCCTTAAACACCCTTTAACATTTTTCACTGAGAACGGTAATTAATTAATCAAGGGTGAACGAATGCCGGCATTAAGTCCCAGCAAGACTGACACGACGATCGACCCACATGAGCTCTGGTACAGTTCTCAAGGAATTACACAGAGTGCATAGCAAGCAGATGCCAAACCCGTAGTGAAGAAGAATACTCAGTAAGTGTTAGTGTGCTGTAAGTAGTGTGTTGGTGTACAGTAACTCAGTAAGTGTAATGTGTTAGTGTACTGTAAGTAGCGTGTCGGTGTACAGTAACTCAGTAAGTGTAATGTGTTAGTGTGCTGTAAGTAGTGTGTTGGTGTACAGTAACTCAGTAAGTGTAATGTGTTAGTGTGCTGTAAGTAGCGTGTCGGTGTACAGTAACTCAGTAAGTGTAATGTGTTAGTGTGCTGTAAGTAGTGTGTCGGTGTACAGTAACTCAGTAAGTGTAATGTGTTAGTGTGCTGTAAGTAGCGTGTTGGTGTACAGTAACTCAGTAAGTGTAATGTGTTAGTGTGCTGCAAATAGTGTGTTGGTGTACAGTAACTCAGTAAGTGTAATGTGTTAGTGTACTGTAAGTAGCGTGTCGGTGTACGGTAACTCAGTAAGTGTAATGTGTTAGTGTACTGTAAGTAGCGTGTTGGTGTACGGTAACTCAGTAAGTGTAATGTGTTAGTGTACTGTAAGTAGCGTGTTGGTGTACAGTAACTCAGTAAGTGTAATGTGTTTCGTCTGTAGTAGGGTGTACGGTAACTCAGTAAGTGTAATGTGTTAGTGTACTGTAAGTAGCGTGTTGGTGTACGGGTAACTCAGTAAGTGTAATGTGTTGTTAGTGTGCTGTAAGTAGTGTGTTGGTGTACAGTAACTCAGTAAGTGTAATGTGTTAGTGTGCTGTAAGTAGTGTGTTGGTGTACAGTAACTCAGTAAGTGTAATGTGTTAGTGTGCTGTAAGTAGTGTGTTGGTGTACAGTAACTCAGTAAGTGTAATGTGTTAGTGTGCTGTAAGTAGTGTGTTGGTGTTCAGTAACTCAGTAAGTGTAATGTGTTAGTGTGCTGTAAGTAGTGTGTTGGTGTACAGTAACTCAGTAAGTGTAATGTGTTAGTGTGCTGTAAGTAGTGTGTTGGTGTACAGTAGCTCGGTACGTGTAGTGTGTTAGTGGTGTAAGTAGCGTGTTGGTGTACAGTAACTCAGTAAGTGTAATGTGTTAGTGTGCTGTAAGTAGCGTGTTGGTGTACGGTAACTCAGTAAGTGTAATGTGTTAGTGTGCTGTAAGTAGTGTTTTGGTGTACAGTAACTCAGTAAGTGTAATGTGTTAGTGCGCTGTAAGTAGTGTGTCGGTGTACAGTAACTCAGTAAGTGTAATGTGTTAGTGTGCTGTAAGTAGTGTGTTGGTGTACAGTAACTCAGTAAGTGTAATGTGTTAGTGTACTGTAAGTAGTGTGTCAGTGTACAGTAACTCAGTAAGTGTAATGTGTTAGTGTACTGTAAGTAGTGTGTCGGTGTATAGTAACTCAGTAAGTGTAATGTGTTAGTGTGCTGTAAGTAGTGTGTCGGTGTACAGTAACTCAGTAAGTGTAATGTGTTAGTGTGCTGTAAGTAGTGTGTTGGTGTACAGTAACTCAGTAAGTGTAATGTGTTAGTGTGCTGTAAGTAGTGTGTTGGTGTACAGTAACTCAGTAAGTGTAATGTCTCAGTGTGCTGTAAGTAGTGTGTTGGTGTACAGTAACTCAGTAAGTGTAATGTGTCAGTGTGCTGTAAGTAGTGTGTTGGTGTACAGTAACTCAGTAAGTGTAATGTGTTAGTGTGCTTTAAGTAGCGTGTCGGTGTACAGTAACTCAGTAAGTGTAATGTGTTAGTGTGCTGTAAGTAGCGTGTCGGTGTACATTAACTCAGTAAGTGTAATGTGTTAGTGTGCTGTAAGTAGTGTGTTGGTGTATAGTTCCTCAGTAAGTGTAATGTGTTAGTGTGCTGTAAGTAGCGTGTTGGTGTACAGTAACTCAGTAAGTGTAATGCGTTAGTGTGCTGTAAGTAGTGTGTTGGTGTACAGTAACTCAGTAAGTGTAATGTGTTAGTGTGCTGTAAGTAGTGTGTCGGTGTACAGTAACTCAGTAAGTGTAATGTGTTAGTGTGCTGTAAGTAGCGTGTCGGTGTACAGTAACTCAGTAAGTGTAATGCGTTAGTGTGCTGTAAGTAGTGTGTCGGTGTACAGTAACTCAGTAAGTGTAATGCGTTAGTGTGCTGTAAGTAGTGTGTCGGTGTACAGTAACTCAGTAAGTGTAATGTGTTAGTGTGCTGTAAGTAGTGTGTCAGTAACTCAGTAAGTGTAATGTGTTAGTGTGCTGTAAGTAGTGTGTCGGTGTACAGTAACTCAGTAAGTGTAATGCGTTAGTGTGCTGTAAGTAGTGTGTTGGTGTACAGTAACTCAGTAAGTGTAATGCGTTAGTGTGCTGTAAGTAGCGTGTCGGTGTACAGTAACTCAGTAAGTGTAATGCGTTAGTGCCGTAAGTAGTGTGTTGGTGTACAGTAACTCAGTAAGTGTAATGCGTTAGTGTGCTGTAAGTAGTGTGTTGGTGTACAGTAACTCAGTAAGTGTAATGCGTTAGTGTGCTGTAAGTAGTGTGTTGGTGTACAGTAACTCAGTAAGTGTAATGCGTTAGTGTGCCGTAAGTAGTGTGTCGGTGTACAGTAACTTAGTAAGTGTAATGTGTTAGTGTGCCGTAAGTAGTGTGTTGGTGTACACTAACTCAGTAAGTGTAATGTGTTAGTGTGCTGTAAGTAGCGTGTCGGTGTACAGTAACTCAGTAAGTGTAATGTGTTAGTGTGCTGTAAGTAGTGTGTCGGTGTACAGTAACTCAGTAAGTGTAATGCGTTAGTGTGCTGTAAGTAGTGTGTCGGTGTACAGTAACTCAGTAAGTGTAATGCGTTAGTGCCGTAAGTAGTGTGTTGGTGTACAGTAACTCAGTAAGTGTAATGCGTTAGTGTGCTGTAAGTAGTGTGTTGGTGTACAGTAACTCAGTAAGTGTAATGCGTTAGTGTGCTGTAAGTAGTGTGTTGGTGTACAGTAACTCAGTAAGTGTAATGCGTTAGTGTGCCGTAAGTAGTGTGTTGGTGTACAGTAACTCAGTAAGTGTAATGTGTTAGTGTGCTGTAAGTAGTGTGTCGGTGTACAGTAACTTAGTAAGTGTAATGTGTTATTGTGCTATAAGTAGCGTGTCGGTGTACAGTAACTCAGTAAGTGTAATGTGTTAGTGTGCTGTAAGTAGTGTGTTGGTGTACAGTAACTCAGTAAGTGTAATGTGTTAGTGTACTGTAAGTAGCGTGTCGGTGTACAGTAACTCAGTAAGTGTAATGCGTTAGTGTGCTGTAAGTAGTGTGTTGGTGTACAGTAACTCAGTAAGTGTAATGTGTTAGTGTACTGTAAGTAGTGTGTTGGTGTACAGTAACTCAGTAAGTGTAATGTGTTAGTGTACTGTAAGTAGCGTGTCGGTGTACAGTAACTCAGTAAGTGTATTGTGTTAGTGTGCTGTAAGTAGTGTGTTGGTGTACAGTAACTCAGTAAGTGTAATGCGTTAGTGTGCCGTAAGTAGCGTGTCGGTGTACAGTAACTCAGTAAGTGTAATGTGTTAGTGTGCTGTAAGTAGCGTGTCGGTGTACAGTAACTCAGTAAGTGTAATGTGTTAGTGTGCTGTAAGTAGTGTGTCGGTGTACAGTAACTCAGTAAGTGTAATGCGTTAGTGTGCTGTAAGTAGTGTGTCGGTGTACAGTAACTCAGTAAGTGTAATGCGTTAGTGCCGTAAGTAGTGTGTTGGTGTACAGTAACTCAGTAAGTGTAATGCGTTAGTGTGCTGTAAGTAGTGTGTTGGTGTACAGTAACTCAGTAAGTGTAATGCGTTAGTGTGCTGTAAGTAGTGTGTTGGTGTACAGTAACTCAGTAAGTGTAATGCGTTAGTGTGCCGTAAGTAGTGTGTTGGTGTACAGTAACTCAGTAAGTGTAATGTGTTAGTGTGCTGTAAGTAGTGTGTCGGTGTACAGTAACTTAGTAAGTGTAATGTGTTATTGTGCTATAAGTAGCGTGTCGGTGTACAGTAACTCAGTAAGTGTAATGTGTTAGTGTGCTGTAAGTAGTGTGTTGGTGTACAGTAACTCAGTAAGTGTAATGTGTTAGTGTACTGTAAGTAGCGTGTCGGTGTACAGTAACTCAGTAAGTGTAATGCGTTAGTGTGCTGTAAGTAGTGTGTTGGTGTACAGTAACTCAGTAAGTGTAATGTGTTAGTGTACTGTAAGTAGTGTGTTGGTGTGTACAGTAAGGTGTAACTCAGTAAGTGTAATGTGTTAGTGTACTGTAAGTAGCGTGTCGGTGTACAGTAACTCAGTAAGTGTATTGTGTTAGTGTGCTGTAAGTAGTGTGTTGGTGTACAGTAACTCAGTAAGTGTAATGCGTTAGTGTGCCGTAAGTAGCGTGTCGGTGTACAGTAACTCAGTAAGTGTAATGTGTTAGTGTGCTGTAAGTAGTGTGTTGGTGTACGGTAACTTAGTAAGTGTAATGCGTTAGTGTGCTGTAAATAGCGTGTCGGTGTACGGTAACTCAGTAAGTGTAATGTGTTAGTGTGCTGTAAGTAGTGTGTTGGTGTACAGTAACTCAGTAAGTGTAATGTGTTAGTGTGCTGTAAGTAGCGTGTCGGTGTACAGTAACTCAGTAAGCTGTGTGAGTCCTAACCATGAAAACTCCATCCGTGTAATAAAGCCAGTGGGGCTGAAACGTTCCGAGGCATCCCTATAAGGCCAGGCGGACGAGGGGAGTCTTTCCCGAGAGCTCAAGGGCCGTGTTTTACATCCAAGCCTACATGCCACGAGCGCAGCCATGTTAGCGAGAGAGGCGGCGGGGTGTACAGAGAGGCGTAAACACTGAACGTTCTCTCCCCAGAACAGCCTGGAATAAGGCAAACATATGTGGCTCAAGTAGACAAATGTTCACTCCGCAGCATTCAAAACTCGGGATGAAAGATGCACTGTCAAGACGAGGGAGGGAGGGAGGCAGGGAGGGAGGGAGGGAGCAGGGGAGAGAGGGATGGTGGAGAAATTGTAGCAGTAACTAATTGTTATCATTACGCATGTTTGAAAAGTGTTTTCAAACAAGCAATCAAAGTCTGCCTCTGTAATTAGCAGAAACAGCGGTGTCTGTGTTTCCCCGCGCCGTTCGGCTTCAGTCTGAGAGGCATTAGATAAATCAGATCCTTTTCCCTCGCCGAACAAAAACCTGCACGCCGGCCGCATTGTGCAGGAGAGACAGCTTGACTGAAAACAAACTGACATAAACCATTTGAAGCAGAAAAAAAACACACACAACAACCTGTCAGGAGCGAAATGCCTCTAATTTTTCTGTCATCTGCCAGCAGTTTAACAAGAGAGGAGCGTTCTGCCCCCTCAATTTTCCTCCCAGCCATCCGCACACGCGCTCTGAGACAAACAGCATCCACGGAGGGGAAGAAATCCGCTCCTTCTCTCTCTCTCTCTTTGTCCTCTACCCTATATTTTCCCTCTCCTCCTATTCATGCCATCCCCTCCGCTCGGAGACGCTCCCGGGCTGGACGCCGTGCGTCCCTGAGTGCGTACCGCAGGCCGCGCGGTGTTTACGTTCCAGAAGGCACGGTAACGCTAATGTGGCAGCGTGCTGGCTGCTGCGGCGATGCTGTTTATGTTAAAGACTTCTGCTCGCCGCATTACGCTGACGCTGCTGTCGGCTTGCGTTACCTCGGCTGCTTAGCCGCCCGGCCGATGGGCCCCGACAGCCCGACAGGGTGGATGAGGCGCTTAACTCGGCGCAGTTAAAGGCACAACAGCGGCTTTGTTCCACTAACCAGGAGGCTGACGGGCGGACGAGGGGGGTGGGGGGCGGGGGGTGTTTCGGGGAGATGGGGGTTAAGAAGTGTGTGCATGTTTGTTTTCATACACTATCAGGACAAACCCTGACCTGACCCTTGGTGGGCCCACCGTGCACTCCTCCTGCTGTACCGTGCTGTTTATGGTGTTCGCCTAGCTAGGACCCTGAGGTTGAGGACACAGCTCTACGTATCTACGCCTACACATGTACAGGGGCCCCCTATAGGCCCAGTTTGGCTTCTCTGCAGTATCGACAATAACCCTGCATCATATCGTCGCTGTCCAAAGAAAAACACGTGTCTCCAAAATGGCAACTTTACAGGAGAGGCCAAAAACCTCATGTAATTTGAATTGAAGTCAATGGAACCAGACGTCTTTCCAAGCAGATCTGGGCCATTTCTGTTAGTCCATTCCTCATGAAATTCCCACACAGTGTAAAGAGCAGATCATGTGATCAAACGAGCCATAAAAGCAAAAATCAACAAAAATGGAGATACATGTTTTTCTTTGGACAGCATCGATATATTATGGTTATGTTATACTATTATATAATACAGCATGCTAGTTCGTCACTAGCATGTTAGCTTGAGGCTAACATATTAGCATTAAATAAGGACTCTGCTTTTTAATTCTCGGCTTACCCACGCACACATGCACACACACCAAACAAAACCGGTCCAACCAGGTTCAGGCACACACCTTCACGTGGGTCCACATGGGGGCAGTGTGTCCAGCCAGGGTCAGGATATCCTAATTAAACCCTAGACAGTTTGGTGGTTTGGCTCCGTGTGTCATTGGACCTCCAGCGCCGTATATGGGCCCATGTTGGACTGCGGTCAGCTCTCGATCTCTAAACTCGGTCAGTAGCTGCATCGTTTTCCTAGATATCAGCACTTAAAAGCCCCCGAAGCCGAATCCTGTAAAGTTCTTAGCGCTGCCTCTGTAGATGGTCCCTCGCTCGGAGAGTGCGACAAAGCGCTTGCACTGTGATTCGTGCCATACGGTACCACTGCACAAGTGATAACAAGTGTCTCATAAGGATGTGAGCTCGGACTGGGAGTATCCTTTAACAGGCCCGTGCTTCTTAGCCATTCATTCAGAACATGGTCTCCAACTGCTCCGCCTGGGTCTTCCGGGAGGTCGGGCTTTCTAGTCTGGCTGGGCTTTGGCTTGGATCCGTGTTTATTATTGATGATGCAGGCTTCTGAACCTTCTCTGTCTGATGGCTGCAATGAAGGACCGGATGGCAAGCTGTGTGTGGATGTGAGTGGGCGTGTGGCTGGACAGGTGCTGGGACGCACGACTGCTGACACAGATGCTCAAACATTATAGTGTACACTATATTGCCAAAAGTATTCACTCCCCCATCCAAATCACTGAGTTCAGGTGTTCCAGTCACTTCCATGGCCACAGGTGTATAAAACCGAGCACCTAGATATGCAGACTGCTCCTACAGACGTTAGTGAGAGAACGGGTCGCTCTCAGGAGCTCAGTGGACTCCAGCGTGGTACCGTGATAGGATCCACCTGTGCTACAAGTCCAGTGGTGAAATTCCCTCCTACTAAATATTCCACAGTCCACTGTCAGTGGGATTAGAACACAGTGGAAGTGTTTGGGAACGACAGCAGCTCAGCCACGAAGTGTTAGACCATGTACAATGACAGAGCAGGGTCAGATGATGCTGAGGGTCATAGGTCACAGAGGTCACCACCTTTCTACAGAGTCCATCACTACAGACCTCCAAACTTCATGTGTCCTTCAGATCAGCTCAGGAACAGTGTGTAGAGCTTCATGGAATGGGTTTCCATGGCGAGCAGCTGCATCCCAGCCTTACATCACCAAGTGCAGTGCAGAGTGTGGAACGCAGTGGTGTAAAGCTCCGCCCCTGGACTCTAGAGCAGTGGAGGCGTGTTCTCTGGAGTGACCAATCATGCTTCTCCGTCTGGTGACGGATGGACGAGTCTGGGTTTGGCGGTACCAGGAGAACGGTACTGGTCTGACTGCACTGTGCCGAGTGTAGAGTTTGGTGGAGGGGGGATGATGGTGTGGGGGTGTGGTTTAGGAGTTGGGCTCCGCCCCTTAGTTCCAGTGAGAGGAACTCTTAATGCTTCAGCAGACCAAGAGACTCTGGACCATTCCATGCTCCCAACTTTGTGGGACAGTTTGGGGACGGCCCCTTCCTGCTCCACCATGACCGCACACCAGTGCACAGAGCAAGCTCCATAAAGACATGGATGAGCGCGTCTGGGGTGGAGGAACTGGTTTGGCCTGCACAGAGTCCTCACCTCCACCCGATAGAACACCTTTAGGATGGATTAGAGCGGACACAACCCCTACGCCTAGACGTGAACACGCAAAACTGAGGGGTAGGGCTAAGTGTTGGGGCGAGGGGTGAAATGGGATGGGGCCTTGGTCTCACAGTTCTCCTCCTGATTGACAGCTTCTGGTGCTCGATAAAAGCTCCTGGTGGTCTCCCAGTGGGCTTCCCCTTTAAAACCTACTGCCTACTTAGTGTTGCCAGAGCTCCCCTGTTGCTTACTCCACCTTACTCATGGTTGGGCCTCTTTAAGAACATGCCAGAACCCCACTCTAGTACCGGCCCTGCCCTTTGAGTGATGGTCAGAGCTTCTGCATCGGTCTGCGAAAGTTTGCCACTTCTAGCCCAGTTTGTACGAGGCGTGTAACAGAGGTTACCAACCACAGAGCGAAGCTCCGCCGAAGCAGGCCCGTGCTCCGCTTGTGATTATGGCTCTACCCGGTAACCTGTGTCGTGCTGTGACAGAATAGGAGCAGGCTGACTTAGGCTTGTGTTTTTACAGGATCACTGCGATTTCTCCTCTAATTTATGAAGCTCTGTAACCCGTTGGACTCGTCTGCTATACGAGCAGCAGGAAAATCTGCCCTATATAAGGTGTTGAGTGTGCGTTCGCGCACCAGGAATGATGAGCCGAACCAGAGCTTCGGACGACCCCCTAACACACATGCGGGTGCGTGCGCACACACACGTACAGCACGAGCTTCCCTCATCCCTCCTCTCCAGAAGCTCCGGGATCCGCTTTTCTTTTAAGGGCCCAAATCATGGAAAACTGAACTTCTTCTTATGATCCGATCTATTTAAATCCAATTCCCAAACTCAGCACCAGAAGAATAGCTGCGTCCGGAAGGAATCCATCGACAGGTATGGAATTTGGTGGGTAGGTCTGACATCGGGCCTTATCTCTGTACCTGACTGACCCAACAGTCGCGTGTCCTCCATGATCCCGTTAGTGAAGCACCATTGGCAGACGGCTGCACCACGCAGGCACACAGACCGTTACCACGACTGTCCTTAACACCACGTCACCGTCACCGAAGACTGCAGTGGTGTCGTACCAGACTGTCATGGAGTGACTCAGAATGGCAGCGGGTCATCTTCAGTGACGAGTCCCGCTTTAGTCTTGGTGGAGACGCCCAACGAATCCGTGTGTGGAGGCACCGTGGTCAGCACCGAGATGAACGGCCTGTCCAGAAGGCCTGGTGTCCCTCCACCTCCACCCCTACCGCACCATCTGCAGGAACTGTGTGAGGATGTTCAAGCTGCATGGGATGGATTATCACAGGACACCATTAGGAACCTCTACAGCTCCATACCGAGACGCCTGGCGTGTTGGGTTAGCAAACACGGCGACCCGACGCCATATTGAGAGACAGACTATGGTCTTTGGCACACCCAAATGGAGTCACACCTTTTAGCCAATCATCTGCTTTGCCACAGATTTCAGTCCTCCTGATTGACAACTTCTGGTGCTTGATAAAAGCTCCTGGTGGTCTCCCAGTGGGCTTCCCTTTTAAAACCTACTGCCTACTTAGTGTTGCCAGAGCTCCCCTGTTGCTTACTCCACCTTACTCATGGTTAGCGCCAATCATCTGCTGTGCCACAGATTTCAGTCTTACATCAGCTGAAAGTCCCAGATGTGTTTTTAACTCGGAGACCGGACCAGTTCATTAACAGAAGTGATGAGGAGTTGAGTCGAATCCAGTCATAGCTGTTGTTGGTGCTCGTGGAGGTGTGTCAGTCACAGGGGACTCCGTTTTCGCCTGGTGAGGTTATGTCCATGTATTGGAAGGATCTAATACGGCCCTGATCTCATAAACTCAGCTCCGAGTATGTCACGCAGATCAGCCCGGGTAATGGAAACACACAGAGCATCCTGAAGTCAGTCTTGGAGTCTGTGTGCGTATTGATAGTCTGGCCGTGCTCCACTGACAGCCTTCATCCTGTCCCTTTAACCTTCGCTGGCCCGCTCAGTGGCAGCTCTGAGGCTTAATCAATGCAATGGAAGTGACATGTGGGGCCAAATCAAATTACATGGAAATGAAGGCGAACTGCTGCGCTGCTTTAAGTGCTGTCCGTATTAACACACAGGTCAGAGAGGAGGCGGTCGTACGGAAACACGCACTGCCTGCTTATCAGACCTCAACTGTACCGCGACGCCTGCATCGCCGGCGCAGAGCCACACAGCGGCGAGGGCATCTTCGTTACTGTAGCGGGTAGACACGCACACGCACGTCCCGGGACTTCCACGGGTCCCTCGAGCCCCTTTACTCGTCCCATTTACCAGGCTCGGGAACACAGAGGCCATTCACGTGCAGAGGAGACCAGAACGCTCAAACACCTCTCGGTGATGCAAGCGCACACAAACGCTCACTGTGCACAAACAACATCCCGCTTTATCACTTCTCGGCTCCGTCTACGTTATTGCAGGATCAGCGGCCCGATAGAACTTAGCGATGCGGGCATTAACTCTAGAGGACTTGCCAGTGTTTGAAGACTGAAGCTTCCTGTGGGCAGTGTGACCAACACTGCACTGAGCGGCAGCAGATGAGCTATCATCTCTGACTGTCCATCTACAAGGTGGACCAGCAAGGTAGGAGTGTCTAACACATCGTTTCCCTGTTCTGTCCTGTCAGGACCCCCACAGGACCACCTCAGAGCAGGTATGATGCTGGTGGTGGATCATTCTCAGCACTGCAGGGACACTGACATGGTGGTGGTGTGTTAGTGTGTGTGGTGCTGGTGTGAGTGGATCAGACACAGCAGTGCTGCTGGACACTTGCGGGCAGTGTCCTGTGGGAAGCGTTGTGTGGGCAGCATCCTGAGGGACAGCGACCTGTTGGGCAGCGTCCTGTGGGCAGTGTCCTGTTGGGCAGCGCCTTGTGGGCAGCGTCCTGTGGACAGCGTCCTGTGGGCTGCATCCTGTTGGTCACCATCCTGTGGGCGGCGTCCTGTGGGGAGTGTCCTGTGGGAAGCGTTGTGTGGGCAGCATCCTGTTGGTCAGCGTCCTGTGGGCAGTGTCCTGTGGTCTGCGTCCTGTTGGGCGGCATCCTGTGGGCAGCGTCCTGTGGGAAGCGTTGTGTGGGCAACATCCTGTGTGCAGTGTCTTGTGGGGCAGCGTCCTGTAAGGGCAGAGTCATGTGGGCAGCGTCCTGTGGGCAGCGTCCTGTGGGCAGCGTCCTGTGCCCACTGATGAAGGACTAGAGGACGACCAACACTGCACTGTGCAGCAGCAGATGAGCTATCGTCTCTGACTGTCCATCTACAAGGTGGACCAGCAAGGTTGGAGTGTCTAATAGAGTGGACAGTGAGTGGACACAGTGTCTCAACACTCCAGCAGCACTGCTGTGTCTGATCCACTCACACCAGCACCACCCACACTACCACACCACCACCACGTCAGTGTCCCTGCAGTGCTGGGAATGATCCACCACCCACATCATGTGGGGGTCCTGACCATTGAAGAACAGGGTAATACAGTACACAGAGAAACAGATGGACTACAGTCTGGACCTGTACACCTACAGAGCGTCCTGTACGGTCAGTGCTGAGTATCCGGCTCACCTGGTGGTAACTGCTGAGTGTTTGTTATGGTGGGTCAGGGTTTAATTTCTGATTTAAGCGTTTCTGCATTACCTGCCGTGTTATATTCATGAGGAAACTGATCTACCGTGTGGATAAACACAGATAATCACTATCTGTTACGTTTTTAGGCTTCATTTTTCATGTTCTGCTGCCAACTGCGCCCTCGTTTCCACGCTCGGCCGTCACGTCTCGAGCATAATCAGCTTTTACTTTTCACTAATGTGAAAAAGTGAAAAAGGGCACCCAATAAACTTCCTTCGCCGTGTCGGCAGGCGCCAGAACATGAAGTCATCGCTGCCGTTCGGCTGATGCATAATTACGCCGTAATTACGAACAACACGCTTCACCTTTGGCGTTCCCTTCAAAACACACACAAGTGGTGGGTGAGGTACGCCGCTGGGTAGTAAATCCTACTGTTGATTTAAATTCCGGTTTCTTCCGGTAAATAACCTGCTGATAATGAAACGCAGGGAATACCGCGGAATACCATCGGAGCTACACCAACTGGCTTCACAGCCGTGACCATTAAAGGCCTATTTGGCCAACACTGAGCCTGACACTGGGACACCTCCACCAGCACCAGTAACAGCTGGGACTGGATCGGGCATGGACTGGACGAGGTTCTGGATGTAGCCACGTCAGTGTTCAGACACTTCCTTCACACTATGGCCCACACTGTTCCTTCATCCCTTCATTCCTTTATCCATCACCAACACTGTTCCTTAATCCCTTCATTCCTTTATCCATCACCAACACTGTTCCTTCATTCCTTTATCTATCACTGTTCCTTTCCTGTATTCCCTACACCAACACTGGTTCCTTTCCTTCATCCATTTCATGATCCCTTTCATTCTGTATCCCTACACCAACACTGTTCCTTCATCCCTTCATTCCTTTATCCAGCACTAACACTGTTTCTTTCATCCCTTTATTCTTTTATCTGTTATCAACATTGTTGCTTCATCCCTTCTTTCCTTTATCCATCACCAACTCTGTTTCTTCATCCCTTCATTCTTCTATCTATACACCTACATTGTTCCTTCATCCATTCATTCCTTTATCCATCACCAACACTGTTCCTTCATCCCTTCATTCCGTTATCCATCACCCACACTGTTCCTTCATCCCTTCATTCCTTTATCCATCACCAACACTGTTCCTTCATCCCTTCATTCCTTTATCCATCACCAACACTGTTCCTTCATCCATTCATTCCTTTATCCATCACCAACACTGTTCCTTCATCCCTTCATTCCTTTATCCATCACCAACATTATTCCTTCATCCGCTCATTCCTTTATCCGTACACTAATATTGTTTCTTCATCCTTTCATTCCTTTATCTATCACCAACATTGTTCCTTCATCCGTTCATTCCTTTATCCGTCACCAACACTGTTCCTTCATCCCTTCATTCCTTTATCCATCATCAACACTGTTCCTTCATCCCTACATTCCTTTATCCATCACAAACAGTTCCTTCATCCGTTCATTCCTTTATCTGTACACCAACATTGTTCCTTTATCCCTTCATCCCTTTATCCATCACCAACACTGTTCCTTCATCCCTTTATCCATCACAAACATTGTTCCTTCATCCGTTCATTCACTCTTCTGTGAATCTCAGTAAGTAAAGCCTACACTAATAGATGTTATTTACGTGTTGTGTGTTCACTGTAATTTGACGAGCGTTAAAACTTTAAATTAATAATATTTTTAGAAGTTTCTTGATTGTACCATGTCATAAATATGCAAGAAAATAAAAATAGAAGTTCTGAGTGGAGTTCACTACCGAGCCACTTAGTTCCTTAAGTGGCTCCTGCAAATCCGGTTTAACCCCCATCTCCAGAGATCATTATCTCTAAAATAATCATCTCATTTTAATATGAGGCTATATAAATCCATCACCGGTATGGACAAAGCCGCTTTGGCACCGCCATCAAAAGCCATGAAAACAGATCAGCGTATATCTCCAATAAGGCTCCACTCCACAAAGTTCTTCACGATGCATCTCAGCCAGTCGTGGTAGCTCCTGCCCACACACTAGGGAACATATGGACCGCACAGCACCTTTTGACCCCACAGCATTCAATAAGAAACTGAAACCATTTACATAAACTAACTACGTTTCTTCTGAGCTCTGTGAAGCCGTGCGATCTGATTCCAGGTTCAAAAGCTCTGAAGAAAGAAATCTTTCAGCCGAGCCTGAATGAAGTGAAGGTGGTGTGAGTTTCACTCTCCAAATGGTTCTGCCCCTTTCAGGTTACACCACCTGAATGCGGCTGTGACCGCTTCTGAGATATAATACCCAACACGGCCGTCTGCTCGGGATCGGGTCGGTCATTTTGGGAACGCCATAATATCCCACACTGCTTTCAAACACATTTTATCCATTAAACTTTGGGTCATCTCTCACCGGGATCTCTCACCGGCATCTCTCACCGGCATCTCTTTACCGGCTGAACATCAGTGTCAAAAACAAGCATATGGAGCGCTCCAGCGCATCTAACTGCAGCACCTCAGCGAACTAACCATACTGGTCTAGTTAAACTGGAATAGTCATAATGTATGTATGTACAAACTCATCCTTTATTTATTAACACATATACATTTATATACATTTACACTAAACCCTAACCCCTACATAGACACTAAACCCCCTAACCCCTACATTTACACTAAACCCCCTAACCCCTACATTTACACTAAACCCCCTAACCCCTACATTTACACTAAACCCCTAACCCCTACATTTATCCACACTAAACCCCCTAATCCATACAGTTGATTTTACACTCTTCTGTGAACCCTAAGTAAATTTCCTACCACTAAGAGATGTTATTTACGTACATTTTACACTGTAATTTGACCCTAACCCTACATTTACAATAAACCTAGAACCTCTACATTTACACTAAATGCAAGAAAATAAAACCTCTACATTTTACACTAAACCACCCAAACCCCTACATTTTACATCTAAACCCCCTAATCCCCTACATTTTAATTACACTAAACCCCTAACCCCTACATTTACACTAAACCCCCAAAACCCCAACATTTACACAAAACCCCTAAGGCTCCCTACATTTACACTAAACCGCTAACCCACTACATAGGGACCACTAAACCCCTAACCCCTACATTTACACTACACCCCTAACGTCTACTATTTACACTGTAAACCCCTAACCCCTACATCTACACTAAACCCCTAACCCCTACATTTACACTAAACCCCTAACCCTTACATTTACCACTAATGCGGCCCTGGAACGCTTCTGAGATGTAACTTTACCCAAAACCCCTAACCTCCCTACATCTACACTAAAACCCCTAATATCCCACCTACCATTTACACTAAACCCCTAAACCCTACATCTCTTTACATCTAAAACCCCCTAACCCCTACATTTACACTGAAACCCAGTGTAAACCCCTACATTTACACTAACTGCCCCCACCCCCTAACCCCTACATAGTTACACTGGAAAACCCCCTAACCCCTACATTTACATCCTAAACCCCTAACCCCTACATTTACACTAAACCCCCTAACCCCTACATTTACACTAAACCCCCTAAACCCCTACAGTTACACTAAACCCCCTAAACCCCTACATTTACACTAAACCCCCTAACCCCTACATTTACACTAAACCCCCTAACCCCTACATTTCCACTAAACCCCCTAACCCCTACATTTACACTAAACCCCTAACCCCTACATTTCCACTAAACCCCCTAACCCCTACATTTACACTAAACCCCTAACCCCTACATTTACACTAAACCCCCTAACCCCTACATTTACACTAAACCCCCAAACCCCTACATTTACACTAAACCCCTAACCCCTACATTTACACTAAACCCCCTAACCCCTACATTTACACTAAACCCTTACCCCTACATTTACACTAAACCCCTAACCCCTACATTTACACTAAACCCCCTAACCCCTACATTTACACTAAACCCCAAAACCCCAACATTTACACTAACCCCCTAACCCCTACATTTACACTAAACCCTTACCCCTACATTTACACTAAACCCCCTAACCCCTACATTTACACTAAACCCCTAACCTCTACATTTACACTAAACCCCCTAGCCCCTACATTTACACTAAACCCCCTAACCCCTACATTTACACTAAACATATTATTTTTGCTGATATAATTATTACTGTTATTATTTTTATTTTTATTTTTATTTTTATTTTTTTTTACAGAGTTTGAAAGGTTAGAGAAGAGTACCTGTAAAATAAGAACCGCCGTCCTCTGTGTGAGTAAAAGAGATGGAGACGGAGACGGAGAGAAAGATAACAATATGACATAAGACCTCAAACAGAGGAAGAGTTGTGTGCCAAGGTTCACCCTGACAGCTGTCACTGTACCCTGTTTCTCTCTCTGTCTCTCATACACAGACCTACACAGCACACACGCACCGTACGTCAATTAGGGGCAGGTCTGAGCCGAGGCGGCCTGATTAGACCCTCTCATGTTTGTAGCCTAAAGCCAGTGTCAGTATGATCTAAACTTAAACAAAGCTAGAGAGAAGCAGGGCACCTGTCCACAGCCCCCAACACAAACACGGAGCTGAAAGGCCTCCAACGGACGCGCTGGAACTAGGGCAGCAGCGCTGGACAACTTGGAAGCAAACCAACACACATAAAACAAATCAGCAAGTGATGCACACAGTCCAGAGCCAGGGGAAGATCTTTATTCCTGAGAAGTTTCTCTTTTATGGCTCGGGAGAGAGTAACACGGATTCTCCTGGAATTCCATAGGCTGGCTTTACAGGGAGAAACTTTCACCGAGCTATTCTACACAGTTCACAGCAGCTTCATTACAAAACAGGGAAACATGGGACTGTTTTCCAGAAATGAGCGGGAATTCCATTCCGATGTGGGATTTAGGTACATTCCTTTCAATAAAGAGTTTTCCGGTTAAGTATATTTTAAGTGACATGGAATAAGCTCACAAATAATGGGTCTATAAATCCCTGTGGGATCCATAGATTGGGAAGAGGTGCTACAGTGCAGGGCGTGTCTCGTTCCGTGTGTGGAAAATGGCTCCAGAGCAGATGTTAATGATTGGCTAAAAGGAGGGACTGCATGTGGGCGTGGCCAAAGACCATAGTGTGAGGAAGTAGCTGAATCTGCAGGTGTGTGGAAGCGTACGGTCATACGGGTCTACCAGCAGTGGATACAATCCCAGCCTACAGGGAATTCTCCTCGGAACTGTGCCAGGGAAGGCATCCACCAAATCTGGAACCACCTGACCAGTTCTTTGTAAGAATGTCTGAACACTGATGTGGTAAATTTATAAAAAGTGTTTGTGTGTGTGTGTCTGCATGTATGCGTGTGTGTATGTCTCTGTGTGTCTGTATGTGTGTGTGTTTGTGTGTGTCTGTGTGTGTGTGTGTATGTGTGTGTGTGTGTGCGCATGTGTGTGTATGTGTGTGTGTGTGTGCGCATGTGTGTGTGTGTGTGTCTGTGTGTGCATGTGTGTGTGTCTGTGTGCATGTGTGTGTGTGTGTATGTGTGTGTGTATGTGTGTGTGTCTCTGTGTGTGTGTTGGTCTGTGTGTGTGTGTGTGAATGTCTGTCTGTGTGTGAGTGTCTGTGTGAGTGTGTGAGTGTCTGTGTGTGTGTGTGTGTGTGTGTGTGTCTCTGTGTGTATGTCTCTGTGTGTGTGTGTGTGTGTGTGTGTTTCTGTATGTGTGTGTGTGTGTGTGTGTGAGTGTCTGTGTGTTTCTGTGTGTGTGTTTCTGTGTGTGTATATGTGTGTGTGTCCAGAGGAAGGTGCTTCAGACAGCTGGATTTGAAATGTGGTAGGTAATCCAACATCAGGCCCAACTGTGTGGTAATGACAGTGAGGTAACCGAACCAGCAATCAGAGCCAACACTGGGCCAGCAGAATGGAGAATCTCCCTAACCTGCAGCGGGTGGAAACCTCAGCTATTGTTGTCTAGATGGAACTCCAAAGACATTACGGAAACCTCACGGCACGTGCTTCCAAATCCCCGTGTTCTCATCGGATCACATCCGGACGACCTGAGAAATCAGCCACGGCTCCAGAAATCAATTCGCCGGCTCCGGCAAAGAGAGCTTTTGTTTCAGAGAGCGAATGAACTGAAGGCAGGGGAGAAAATAAAAAAGATGAAGACCCTCGTAGCAGATAAGGCCCCTTTGATTAAAGCGTCTGAAGAGCGAGATTCGCCCTTGGCCAAACGGGCCTTTTAATAAAAGGCTGCTTTATGCCTGTGTGTGGGTTTCTGAGGGAAAGAAGAAGGAGCGATACAGGAAGCCAGCTGCCCCAGTGGGCCTGAGCATGAGCTCACATCCTTAGGTGGCCAGCGCCGGACACCGGGCAGCACGGCAGCCAGCAGCGGCCTGGCTGAAAGTGAGAGGATGTGAGGAGGAGGAGGAGGAGAAGGAGGAGAAGCAGGAGGAGGAGGAGGGCGAGCGGGAACAATACAACAAAAGAGTCCGAGAGAGAGAGAGAGAGAGAGAGAGAGAGGCAGACAAAGTAAGTGCATTCATTAAAACCCATCAGATTGTCTTCCTGTCCTATCAGGCGGCATCAAAACCATCCGCAATCTAGAGGGGAACTACAAAGTGGATCCCGGGGCCTACAGAAGTGAGGTTTTGATCAGACTAATTAAAAGCCATTTTGTTTTAAACAAACAGACACAACTCTAATTGGCTCTTTTCCATAAGAAAGGGAAGATGTTGAAAGTGAAAGAACGTACAAGGAAGATCAGAGGGACGCTCTCAGGCAGAGGGGCTTACACACACACGCGCGCACACGCTTGATTAGACCCCATCGCCGTGTAGAGAGACGGAGCGCGCTCGCGAGCGTTCATCTGCACCGAGAACAATAGCGAGAACGCCAGAACATACAGCGAGCGTGACCAGACCGAGCACATCAGAACCCGGGTGCTGACGGCCTTCTGGATGGAACAGGCAGACTGGTTAAGAGGACGAGTGTCAGGGGGTTCCCCCCACCCCGTGTCTGATTGAACAGGATTACAGTAACTCGGTCAAACTAGGCTGCTACAGGGCTCTTCGGCTCAAAGCGGGCCGAGAACCGCCTACTTTGACAGGAAGGAGGTGGAGCAGGAGCAGGCTGGCGTCCCAAACAGCCAATCAGAGTGCTTTCTCACTCAGAACTGCATGTTCTTGGAATTCTGGGAGAGCAAACTTCCCTAGCTCAGCTCTTATCATGGCAAATCCCTTTCTGTGATGTCACGAGGACTAACTCATTCGTGCACATCCAACCACCTAGCCTACAGCGGTAAGGTGCACCTTAAATGATAATGCAACTGCTGTGTCATTTAAGGTGGAATGGGTAAATCGGAACAGGAAGCTAGTGGAAAAGAAGTCATGGACAGCTGAAAGGAATGTAAGGGGTGAGGAGGTTGCCTTGTTTCTGATGGACACGTGGGGACAAGCGGGGACAAGTTTCATAGAGGCTATTGGACACTTGCTAAGGCTTGTCATAGCAACTGGTTGGTAGTCCACAATGGTGGACTGGTTTAATAGGTCTGTTTGAATTATAATTAGATAGTCTAAGATATTGATTGGTTATTAGTTATTGGAGTTGATCACAGTTGGCTAGCTAGCTAGCTGACTGGTGTCATTTTCATTAGCCATTAGATTTTACA
Source organism: Prochilodus magdalenae (assembly GCA_024036415.1). Taxonomy (NCBI): domain Eukaryota; kingdom Metazoa; phylum Chordata; class Actinopteri; order Characiformes; family Prochilodontidae; genus Prochilodus; species Prochilodus magdalenae. Next base: position 120,873 of record JAMWET010004405.1, read on the forward strand.
TAATATGCTGCAACAAATAAAACGTGAATTGGGTGGGAATGAACTGCTAATATAAGAACGAGGGAATTCATAGAGACATTGTGGGGCCAGAAATCCCAAACGTTTAAATAATTAATAGAATAATGTGGGTTTATTTGTTAGCTTTGTAGCTTAGCTTACCTCTACCCATAATGCCAGACAGAGTGCAGATGTGGTATTACATCACTATTTAGCCGGTTTAGCCACTTTAGGCCAAAATTTGAACCCAAGTGTATGTATACACGTTCATACATGCACCCGTCTGGCTTATGAGCCTGTCTCACACACCGTACATCGGAATTGGTTTTCGGAATTGGAAAACTGATTTCCGTTTCCTCCTTTAACTCGATCACTGCAGTGTTTACTGCCACTCTATTCCAGGCACCGATCCCGATGCATCCGAAACGTGACATGGTGTCGATCAGGGGTGGCACAGACCTGTTGACTATGCTGCTCGGTGATGAAGCTTGAGGAACACTAACAACACGGACGCCTCAGAGAACGCCGTGGTCAGTCGTGGACTGGAGGTTAGGGAACCGGCCTTTTGGTCACTGGTTCGATCGCCTCAGCTGACAGGACATGACTGACGTGCCCTTGAGCAAGGGACCTAACTCGTAACTGCTCCCCGGGTATCGTAGATAGGGCTGCCCACAGCTTTGGGCAAGTTTGTTCACTGCCCCCTAGTGTGTATATGGGGGTTCCTCTATTTGCAAAATGGTCAATACTCGTATCTCACAGGTGAGCACTCACTGGAAAGAGCAAGCTGCATCTACTGATCTGTGGAGTTCGGTTTCATGATGGAAGCCGGATTTATGAGGATGCTTATTCCAGAGCATCCCCTTTTCCAACGGTGTTATCCCTGACCTCAGTAGTCATTAGGCAACGGAGCTTTGTCATTCCTAACATCACTATCATCCTGTTAGTGCAGCACCATCTCTACAGCTCCATACCGAGACGTCTGGCGTGTTGGGTTAGCGAACACGGCGGCCCGACGCCATACTGAGAGACAGACTTCTGTATGTGTAGCTCAATAAATATTGATCATATCAGTCTAAATTTATCACCAGTTATTGATCCTGGTCACCTTTATCTTCCTTCCCAACAGCACCGCACTCCCACACCTCCTTCTGGGTGCAGCTGTTGTTTAGACGATGTGTGTATGATTAACCTTGTAAGCTGTTCTGGATAGGAGCTTCAGCTCAATGGCATAAATGTCAATGTACTGATACGATGCATGCAGCACTGGGAACTAGGTGTTTGATATGGTCCACATACATACATGTTAGCATACACACACACATACACACACACACACACACACACACACACACACACACACAAGGACAGTAAATGTGCCAGTGCATCAAAAGGAGAACAGCATCCAGTTACATCAGGAGGAGCCCAATTGTTTAAAAAGACAAACGTGCGCTAGCATCAAAGACAACAGCACATCCCCCCCAGGACATCCGAAACTAAGCAGAGCTTCGAGAAATACCAAATGGGTGTCATTGATTTATTGGGAGCCATAATCCACAGTGCTTTTCTTCCTCTTGGTCTCAAGTAGGGAGGCTGAATTATACAGACGGCGAGCAGCACTTTGAGAAAGTCACACATGCGTACAAAGCACCGAGATTACATGACATTAGCCACAGCTAGTCATCTTCGAGCACCGACGTTCGGGTATCTATATGATAATGGGAGACGTCAGAATCGAACAATATGCCGCAACCAGACAATGATGCAAGAGGGAGGGGAAAAAAAAGGAGTCGGGGAACTCAACGATGTGCAACGCAATCTGCTCAATAGATGCTTCACGTCTTTGTTTGTTCAGGTTGCAAGACAATGAGCGTTTCCCAACAAAGCCCGAGTCGCCCTCCTTCGTCGCCCGGCCCGAGACGCTGGTTCCGCGTAGCGTTGTGTGGTTTAGCCGTATTGATATGCACACAGCGGTACGTGGGAGACAATGCAGCCCCGGAGAAGGTAAACATTGTCTGCGCTTGACTGCAGATATAAATCTATGTTTACCTGCCACATGTGGATTGTTGTCGCATCGCCGCCACATGTGGATTGCCGTGCGAAATCAACTTGGCGTGCCGTTCTGTGCCGCTCAGGAATTTAGCATTAACAATGCTATCGCGGCCTATAGGTTCTCGCGAGGGAGAACAAAATCCCATTTTCATGCCATAAACACCTAATTGAAGAGGATTATTGGTGCCCTATTTGGCAGCCAGACAATGCAGAAAAAGGGCTCTTCTGCTTTATCTTTAAGTGCCTCGTCATATACGGCTCTACGGCAACTCAATGACTGCCTTAAGCCTGGAAAAATTCCCCAAACAGAGGGAAGTGTAGGAGGGGAAAGTGAGCCGAATTTCGGGACTTCCGCTTACCTTAAAGCTACCGGCGGCGCTTTTTTCGGCAGGCGGCTTATGGATTTCGCATCCGCGGAGATAATGCATCACGTCCATCGCGGGGACGGAGGCGCATTAAACAATAATGTGCGGTGATTAAATGATTCAATGCTTTAATAAGTGTGTGCGCCGGCGAATGTGGGGCGCTCTTAGCAGGCACGTCCTCCGTCCGTCTCCGCCGAGCCCTTCCCTTCGGCCCAGATTCAGGTCAACAAGCACAACAATAACACATATCGACAGATCGTCCTTTCATCAGGCATTGTTTGGCCTGCGTCTTTCACACTGGGGAAACACAATCAGCGAGCCAGAAGAAAGCCAGGGGAGACGGAGAGGCACACCACAAAGGGATTTTCATTTTCTCTTGGCTCATAAGATGTATTATTAATCCAATTTTTTACATGGACCCTGAAATTTGGCGGAAAAGAAAAGAGAGACAGAGACCGAGAGAGAGAGAGAGAGAGAGAAAGAAAGAGAGGGGGAAAAAAGGCATGGAGCAAATTAATGAGGTAAACGTAATGATCTGAGATGATCAAAGGCAATCGGTGTTGAGCAAGTGTAGGCCACCAATTAGTAAAATAAGCCCAGGAACGGGCTAAAATATGCGCCACGGCAACAGATGAAAAGACGAGGTCAGTGAGAACGCACTAATTTCTCGAAATGAAACGGCCCGGGTTTACCGTGGTGGCGGCTCAGATGGCTGCGTGCGGGCAGGCACCAAAATAAGGACTCGAAAAGCGTCCCGGAAGACGGGGGTTGATGGCAAACGGGCCTTCCTATGGCCTCTTCCGGGTTCTTTATCAGCAGAACTGTAAAGCGAAACGTTCCAGCACAGTTTTGTGCCAAAGTTGTAAAATGAATAACACTAGCTTGAACTTTAGCGAGTCGATAACATTCTGCGAGGGAGCTTTCAGGGGCTTACAAAACACTACTGGCGCCGGAGACGTCTTCGTTGTCCAGAGAGCTCCTTTACTAGATGATGAATAGATGATCACGTTCGCCACCGCTCCCCAGTTTCAGTTTTAGCCGAGCCCACTGACTGAAACCTCCCTAACACCATGTAACACCACAACCAGCACCACCAGTAACAGCTGTGACTGGACTGGGCATGCACTGGACAAGGTTCTGGATGTAGCCATATCAGGGTTCAGACACTCTTACATCAAAGAACTGGTCAGGTGGTCCAGATTTGGTGGAGGCCTTCCCTGGCACAGTTCCGAGGAGAATTCCCTGTAGACTGGGATTGTATCCACTGCTGGTAGACCCGTATGACCGTACGCTTCCATACACCTGCAGATTCAGCTACTTCCTTCACACTATGGTCTTTGGCCACGCCCACATGCAGTCCCTCCTTTTAGCCAATCATTAACATCTGCTCTGGAGCGTTTTCCACACATGGAACGAGACATTCCCTGCACTGTAGCACCTCTTCCCAATCTATGGATCCCGTCACTCACACCCCACAGGGATTTATAGCTCCATCATCCTCGTGCAGCGCCATCTGCAGGAGCCTGAAGGTACCACCACCTTAAACAAGGTTGCAGGTGAGGACTGAAATTATCAACACACTACAGAAATAGCAGTGTTGACACAGTGTGTCAAAAACATCTATGTATGGTGTAGCATGCTAATCAGCTAGCCCTGGCCCATCCTGTCTCAGAGTACCACTTTGTACCTGTAGAGGTGATAGTGAGTCACTGTAAGGCTGTAGAAGAGGAATCAGTCCAGCATGAGAGGATAAAGAACTAGCGCTGCTGCCCTGAGGGCATATTCGACCATCCTATAGCCCATCAGGTAGCCAATCAAAGGAGCAGGAAACACAACGATGGCTAAAGCTTCTGGTGAGCAAACGTTGTCGCTGCCGCCCGCTACTGCTGCTGCTTTCCGCCGCTGGAGACACTCTTGGACAGTAGATGGGTTCCAAGTCAGATGCATTCTAAGTTCATCTAGCTTTTCCTTACGCCATATAGGACGTGTTCTAGCACATATGACACGGTCTCCCACCAAACAATAGGTCAATTACATATAAAGGGACATCCCTCTGTCTTGTTTGATGTGAAGATTATAGAAAAAGAACAAACAGCGCACGGCCTCATTCACGTGAGCGCACTCGTCCCCATCTCTCGAATGACAAACGCTGAGCAACATTGTCCTGAGCGATAAAAAGCACCCCAGTCTTATTCATCTTCAATTGATCAAAGTGTTGAGCCACCGTGCTCGTTCAGGCCTGGACCTTTCAAGTGGCTGTGTGAGGGTGAGAGGCATTGTTGCGCAGGCCACCACACACCTTCAAAGCCCAGGCAGCTTTCATCATGCACCCCACCAAAGCGTACAGTTTGGGGGACGCTCTGAATGGCCCGAGCAGATGTACAGTTTGACCGTGCGTGAACAGCGCACCGGCGAGGTTCCACTTCCTTTCGGGTAGAGAAAAGGAAATCCGAGTCACGGGTGATTCAGAGAACCTTACAGAATGCACTGTAAACACAGCTGTCCTCCTCCTCCTCCTCCACAGCTGCATCTTCAGCAACCCAGAGAAGCTGGGACGTTGACCTGAGTGGGAGAGCATCGCTGGACAAGGGCATTGTGACGGACGGCCCACAGCAGCAGCCCGACTGCGAGCTGGAGCCGCCAGGAACGCCACCCAACACGCTGGACGGCGACGGTCAGTTCCGCTCCAGCAAAACTCCAGCCGCCAATCCAGCCACAGCGCTAGATAGGACCGTCCAATCGGAGAGCGGCATGGGCTAAATTAGGGCAGCGAACTTGTGCTAGAAAGACACAAAGGCACAGCAGTTCAGGCACAGCTGTCCTGACACCCAGACCAAAGAAGCCGCTGGAGCTGTGCGGCCCCAGCACATGGCCGTACCGCTGCGGCTGCTGCCGCTGCTGGGTGCACGCGGTTCAAACCGAGCCCAAAAAAATCAGAAAAAAAGCTGAGAAAAAAAAAAAACTCACTCACTTTGTTCTCATTCTCTGTTTTTTTCATGATAATGACGTCCTGCCCCAGTTTCGTGGTTATGTGGAGAAACATATCACTTGAATGTCAAAACGCAATCACAATACACTTGGCAAGCCGTTTCGCCAGAGCGGAGTGAGGAGGGGGGGAGGGGGTGCGTGTTTAAAAGAGAGAAGAATCTCTCAATTTGCCAACAATTGAATATTTTATGGTTCCGTAAAGAAAGTTAGAGTGTCTTTCATCCATTCTAATCCTGACCTCAAAATGGGGGTATTTTGGTTTCCAATCTATTTCTGCCATTCTCTAAGCCAGCTTCTGCATGGTTAAGAACAGACAATGTTAGGACAAGCCTCTTAAGCCCATTAGCCTTATAATTCATATGTCTTGGCAAATGCTATTCAATGCAGTCCAAAATCTGCTAGCGCTGTGTTCTCGCTGGCTTGCTGGGGAGAGGGAGGTGGGAGTAGCTGTAAGCTTCTGTCTTCCCAGCTTGCAGCGAAAGGAGAGAGCGAGAGAGAAAGAGAGAGAGAGAGAAAGAGAGAGAGAGAGGGATAGAGAGAGAGATAGTCATGGAAAAGGAAAAGTATGCCCCAGCAAGTCGACACATGTTGAGGAATTTGTTTACCGTTTCCTGTCCTGTGATCAAGACCCAGTCGGGAACGGATGGCAGGGACCAAGCCGTAGAATGTCCCACCCAACTCATTTGTCCCACTTGCCTTCTTATACTTGTGCAGAGCGACCTTTTATACTGAAGGGTAAGGGAAGGTCCCATCCGAAACCCGAAGGGAGATAAATCTGTCCTCGTGGAGAAACAAACAAGGCAGGACGTGGACACGACAACGGCACTGAAAGTGTAGCAGCTTCACCCAACAAATCTTAGAGTGGCTAGTTTACCTGGTGCCAAAGTTGACCCGAGGTCAAGCTGATCTTGAGTAGCTTCTGCAGCTGTGAGAACTCTCCAGATAAGGGTTTGTAGAACTGTCTGGAATGTTCTAGAACTTAGGAGAACTGTTTAGAACTGTCTGTGACTGTCCAATAGTCTACATAGCAGTATAAATACAGGTGTGTTAATCCGCCGTTCAGGTGATGCTCCTGCTGAGTAAGTGGATACAGAGCTACAGGTCCTTTAGAGGGATCAGGAGGCTGCAGCATCCGGCAGACCAGCATCCTGCTCCGTCCGTGGACCAACTTATCTAGACCAGAGTGAGAGAGTACTCAGTGAAGGCATCTGCCAAGATGTGTGAGGCCTACAGAGTATACTCCAGCACGCCTGTCTGAGGCTGAGGCAAGCCTTGGGCACCTTGTTTCACATGCGAGCCCTGCAGGAGATCTCCTGAAGGAGGCGAGGTGGAGGGATGCTGCTCGCTTAGATGGTAGAGTTTTATTCTGTTCAGTTTTAAAGATTCATTGAAGTTTAAAAGTCGTTATTAAGACACTGGTCGCGATTTCCGACGTTCTAGCTGTTGTGACTGTTCTTTTATGTAAGTGCTGGTTCACTATTCCGCCACTAGATGGCATGTTCAGTGTTAGAGAAACCAGTGATTCTTGATCCTGATTGGTTAGTGTAAGTCACCTGATGAAGGTTATACGTCAATACAGCCATCTTGAATATCACTCCATGGCTGCGTCTGAAAGTACGTCATTACGCGAAAGCAGTACGCGAGAACAGTTAGTATGTCCGAATACGTAGTGTTCATAACACAGTATGCGAGACGTCCCGGAGGTCGTACTACATCGGGAGAGATTCTGAAGTATACGACCAGAGCACACGACCTATCCCATGAATTCACGAAATCTACAGAGACGTTCGAAGCGGTGAAAAAATTGGCGGGAAGCGGACAGCACGCTGTTTACGTTTTCTCTGACCTCCTGCTCGACGCTGCCTCCATGTGGAAGTGAGTGTTCATCGCAAACACTAACCACAACGAACGCCACTGTCGTTAACAGATGGTAAAAGGTTTTCCGAATTTTGGGGTTTGCCACTGTTACCTGACGTCAGGTCCGGGAGATCCAGGTCAAAGGACAACAAAGGCAAGATGGCGGATGCAGTGCGTCTGAGGACATGTGCATACCACGCACTCGCATACTAACAGTACATACTTCTTTAACGGCTGAACCGTACGTACTAGATCCAATTCAGTATGCCAGTTCGGAAGCAGTCGATATGTTGGTGCCGTTAGACTCCACCGTTTGGAAGTAAGAATTGGTGTATCATATTTCATTGTACATATACACAGAATATTTAATAACTGTCTTGAACTAATAATCAGAGTGAGGGATAACTTGCTTCATCCTGTGTCGTCAGTGTACGTCCATTTACTGTGCTAGTACATGTACGTGCATGGCGTTAGCCTACTGAAACCCCACAGCGCTGAGAATCTGGTATTGTTGTTGCAGTTTTACAAGATTTTGGAGAAGTAAAGAAACACACAAAACCAGCTATATATATATATATATCATAGTGTAGATGTACATATATGTGTTAATATGCTACACATTACTGAACACATAAAATACATAGCTTTCATTTTCCTGCTGTTATTATTTACGTTGGAAAAGAACACACAGCAGCCGGGAACGAAAGATTTCGGTTCTCTAAATTCATACACAGTCAGCAGTTTTTACACAGTACCAGTCAAAAAGCTCAGTCACCCCCCATCTAAATGGATGCATGGTGATCTTATAGACTCTACAGTGGTACACTGAACATCTCCACCTGATGAGAGTCTGAAGCAGTCCATATCCTGATACACCACATCTACTCCTGATGTACACAGTATGGTACTCCTCCATATCTCCACCTCTAATATATATTTAGTGGTGTAAAAACTTTGATCTCTTTTTCTGCACAGTGTAAAAGCTCTAGTTCTCCTTTCAGCTTAGTGAATATTCATGATGGACCGACCAATAGAATCGCTCCAAACCTGCTTAGTAATAAACCTTGTTCTATCAGCTCCACTGCAGGGTAAGGAAGCTGCTCCATCCTCCTGTACAGCTCCACTCTGGAGGGGTTTAAGGTGGACTGGATAATTCCATGAGGGCTAGTTCATATTTTTGGTGTCTTCACTTTTATTCTACAGTAAAGCTTTAAGATACACAAAAGGAGAACCTGCTATGGCGAGCCGTGTCTGAACTTTGGACTGGTAGTAAATGTGGTGTTGATGTTGGTAAAAAAAAGAAAAGAAAAGAAGAAAAAAAGGAGGATATCTAAAATGATCAAATTAATTTGGGGTGTTTCTATCCTTATCGCTGTACTCTGCATAAATGAGCTGAAAGAAACGACGCACGCTATGCCAAAACAGTGCTCAGACTCAGGCAGCAGATTTATAACCATGTTCTACAGTAACGTTCTGCAGGGGAGCTTTTAGAGGCATTAGAACACTAAAGACGACCGGCACCGTTTTGTAGAACCTTCCGAAATTAAGGTCTACCAGGCCACGATAAGATGCTGCCCAAATTCATATTACAGGAGCCAATTTTATCCCATCTCACAGCATCTGATCATCTCAAGCTATGAAACCCTGAACTCAAAGTCGCTAATCAACTACCACCATCGCTGTAATATTTAATCTGAGCAGTTTTCAAGGAGGTAATAAGCGGGGGACGGTGGAGATCATGTCTCTGGATAAAAGCTAACCACACACACACACAAAAATCTCTGTGAACGTTTAAGGGGTTAGTACCTTCAGGCTCCTGCAGATGGCGCTATAAGAGGCTGATGAGGCTATAAATCCCTGCGGGGTGTGAGTGACGGGATCCATAGATTGGGAAGAGGGGCTACAGTGCAGGGAATGTCTCGTTCCATGTGTGGAAATCGCTCCAGAGCAGATGTTAATGATTGGCTAAAAGGAGGGACTGCATGTGGGTGTGGCCAAAGACCATAGTGTGAAGGAAGTAGCTGAATCTGCAGGTGTATGGAAGCGTACGGTCATACGGGTCTACCAGCAGTGGATACAATCCCAGCCTACAGGGAATTCTCTTTGGAATTGGGCCAGGGTCATCCCAGATGTTATTGGTGCTGGTGGAGGTGTTAGACGGTGGTGGGGTGGTTCAGTCACAGGGGACTCATTTATTGTCCAGTGAGCTTAGTTATAGAGGACTCTGGAAGTTGGAAGTTGGGTCCCGCAGTTAGGACGGAGTTTGGGAAGTTTAGTCTGGTTGGAATGCGTGTGTAATACTGGGCTCTTATCTGGGGGGGAATGGAGAAGACTGTGACGTTAGGGACTGCTGTGCTGTCCTAAATTCAGTCTGAACTGAAGCAGACTTGAAGCAGACTAAACAGATACGATTTCAAAGTTGAGATGTTTCTGTAAAGGCATTTCACACCAAACCACTCCGCAGAACTCTGCTTACATCAGTTCATTGTGCCGAAGTTTGGAAAACAAGCGGAATTCCAATTTGAAGAAGGACAGTCACAACAAATGCTGGATCTTCGAGATGAAACACGGGTCACTGAAAGCGAAACCCAGCCATGGTTTAAAGGGCACGGGGATCTTCAGGGGCTGCTCTGGGAAATGAGTGGAGGAGGACAATCCAGCCACTATGGATAAACTGCGGACGACAGTGAGGAACGAAAATCCCGCTCGGAAAAAGTACGAGAACAGCGGAACGCTAGAGGAGCTACCACAGAACAAAGGCAATCACTCAGAAGGTCTCTGACAGTTCACATTATCATCATGCTGCTGTTCTTATGCTTCACTACAGTCCACAGATCACCCGTAGAGGCTCCTCCACACACTTCCCAACGAGATCTCAATGAGTTTTCCATCATGCCCGAATTCCTCTTGTCCTGTCTTGTCGGAATATCTGCCATTTGTTGTGGTTTTCCTCTTTTACGTGAGCAGACAGGATAAACCCATCAAAAGAAGCAGGTGCTGAACATCAACGTCTGACACGTGAGCGGTTCCTCCGACTGCCGGTGCACATGTGTCTTTAATGATGCATGATAATATCGTAGCGGTACGGACAGGAATTCTGCTCTGGACAGATGTTTAGATTCAGCCAACATTCGATTGGGTGACGTGGTTATCGTACTCTGCCCGGGGCCCCTGAACGCTCGGGTAACACTCAGTTGCTGCAGCAAACTAGGAAAGTGCCCTTCCTCAAGAAAAGAAAGAGCGACCGTCCAGCTTAAACTTGATGCTAGCACTTGTTGCTAAAAATGAATGGGAGTCTATGGGAGGAATGAGGGGTGAATAAACGACACATAGAGGAGTGCAGGTCAGTGTGGCTGTGGATTTGGGGACCTACCCTGAGTGAGTACATGCAGTTTGGTGGCAGTAGGTTAATGGAAACAGTAGGGTTTGAATGGGGGTGAAAATGAATGGGAGTCTATGGGAGGAACGAGGGATGGGAATAAAGACAAACAGACGAGTGCAGGTCGGACCAACGTGGAATTTGTGTTCAGGGGTTTACAGAGATAGTATATGATAGTAACATCTATTCATCCCTCGTTCCCCCCATAGACTCCCATTCCTTTTCACACCCCTTCAAACCCTGCTGTTCCCTTAAACCTACAGCCACCAAACTGCATGTACTCACTAAAGGCAGATCCCCAGACTCTAATCCACAGCTATACCGACCCGCACACCTCTATGTGTCATTTATTCATCCCTCGTTCCCCCCATAGAGTCCCATTCATTTTCACCCCCGTTCAAACCCTACTGTTTCCTTAAACCTACAGCCACCAAACTGCATGTACTCACTAAGGGCAGATTCCCAAACTCTAAACTACACCAATACTGACCCTCACTCCTCTATGTGTCGTTTATTCATCCCTCGTTCCCCCATAGAGTCCCATTCATTTTCACACCCGTTCAAGCCCTATTGTCTTCTTTAACCTACAGACACCAAACTGCATGTACTCACTTAGGGCAGATCCCCAAACTCTAATCCACAGCCATACTGACCCACAGCCTATGTGCCACTCATCCCTCCTCACATACACTCCCATTATTTCACATCCCGTTCAACCCTCTGTTCCTTTCATACAGCCACCCCATGCATGTACTCACTTAAGGCAGATCCCCAGACCTTAGCAACCGGCTTTTTTTTTTCAAATACGCTTTTATAGGCTTACTGTTATTACCGTCATGTTGTCCAAGATGTCAGAATGAGGACACACTAGTTAATCATGCCTGTAAAACTTTTTTGATGTTTATGTCATTGGGCCACAAGACGTGGTTAATATGGGGTCTTCCTAATGAAGCCGTTCTGAGTTTCTAACTCTACGTTTTGACTTCACAGAACCTAGCAAACAGATACCGGCTGGTTAATCTGTATCCATGTGCACGTGACTACAAACAGCCAATCGTGAGGCACCAAAGAGGGTAAAAAAAATAATGCAACTTAAATATGCAGCCAGTACAGCATATATAACACCATTTAGAACAATGTCAAAACCAGCACCACCTTCACTGACACCAGGGTAACAAGCTTAACATTAGGAGGCTAAGCTGGAAATACCGCACAGCGAGACAAAAGCCTGGATCCAGAATGCTGAGAAGCTTATCTGTAATTTAAATTGAAACTTATTAGAAACACAAACGAGCATCCAATCATCACCAGTAATTAGCCATAATACATAATTAACCAGTTATAGAAGTATATCATTTGGCTAGCTAGATGAGGGGAGCGCTTCAAAAACATTGCTTAGGGACCAGATTAAAGCAACATAGCAAAAACCTGTCACTGTACATGACGGACCCAACAGCCAGGATCATGGACATCCAGCGAGCAGTGGTGTCCTCCATGAGTCATCCTGTTAGTGCAGCACCATCGGCAGACGGCTGCAACACGCAGGACTACATGCACACAGACCGTTACCACGACTGTCCTTAACACCACGTCACCGTCACCAAAGACTGCAGTGGTGTCGTACCAGACTGTCATGGAGTGACTCAGAACGGCAGCGGGTCATCTTCAGTGACGAGTCCCGCTTTAGTCTTGGTGGAGACGCCCAACGAATCCGTGTGTGGAGGCACCGTGGTCAGCACCAAGATGAACGGTTTGTAGTCACACGTCCAGAAGGCCTGGTGTCCCTCCACCTCCACCCCTACCGCACCATCTGCAGGAACTGTGTGAGGATGTTCAAGCTGCATGGGATGGATTATCACAGGACTCCATTAGGAACCTCTACAGCTCCATACCGAGACGTCTGGCGTGTTGGGTTAGCAAACACGGCGGCCCGACGCCATACTGAGAGACAGACTTCTGTATGTGTAGCTCAATAAATATTGATCATATCAGTCTAAATTTATCATCAGTTATTGATCCTGGTCACCTTTATCCTCCTTCCCAACAGCACCGCAATCCCACACCTCTTTCCGGGTGCAACTGTTCTATTAATGATGAGGGTGTAATGATACTTGAAGTCATTGAAACACATATATCACAGTATTTCAGTTTTCTGTGGTAAGTTGGAATCCACAAAAAAAGCTCTTTACTGCTACAACAACGTCTAAATTTATTACAATAACAGTAAAATATCATTAGTGCTGTATCACCTCTTTCTAGAGACGGTCCAAACTTCCTGGCCATTTTATCACATGTCTAAAACAAACAGGTCATGGGTATATCTGGTCCAGCAATCCTGAGGAGCTTCAACCCAGCCTGAAGTGTAAAACTGGCCCGAGTGAAATCCCCCCAAGAGGAAGTTGTAGAAAATAAACTTTTATAAATACGTGATTCGAACCTTCTCTCGGAAAACACCTCTCGAAATTCCCCAAAACCTTCAACAACTAAGTGGGCTCTAAGTTTGGTTCTTTACACTGGACTCATTTAAACTGAGCGTTTCTCTGAATGAAAGAGGAAGAGAGATGAAGATTAGGCAGGAGCACAACAAGAGAAACCCAGAGAGAGAGAAAAAAAAGAGAGAGAGAGTATTCCTCATTCCCTTCTTTGCTGCTCGCCATCGGAAACCAATCCCTGATTCTAAGCAGAGATAAACACCGTACCACCAGCACAGCCTAAAATAACTGTTACTGTGAGATATCCACAGCCAGAGCATTTCTCAGGGGGCGCTTAAAAGCTCCAGAAGACGAACCCAGAGGCCAAAATCCAAGACATAACTGTGGTCACACTAAGCTCATTTGATATGGACAAGAGTCTGTAGTCAGTGAACAAGCAGAGAGTTCATCTCCAGTCCTGTGGAATACCGGGAAGGAGGGGAACGTAGGAACAATCATTATGCAAATGGGGACGGAGGAAAGCAGCTTCATACTGCAGAACCCAGAGATCTGCAAAAAAAAACTGAGTTCCTTCAAGTAAACCCTTAAACTCTGTACCTGAGTTAAAGTAGAGATCCCCCAAGTTCCTCCCTTTAGACCTCCACTGGAGTAACAGTACTAAAGTATGTCCCTTCAGATGTACTTAAGTATGGAGAGTACCAGTACTAAAGTATGTACCTTCAGATGTACTTAAGTATGGAGAGTACCAGTATTAAAATATGTACCTTCATATGTACTTAAGTATGGAGAGTACCAGTACTAAAGTATGTACCTTCAGATGTACTTAAGTATGGAGAGTAACAGTACTAAAGTATGTACCTTCAGATGTACTTAAGTATGGAGAGTAATAGTACTAAAGTGTGTACCTTCAGATGTACTTAAGTATGGAGAGTAATAGTACTAAAGTGTGTACCTTCAGATGTACTTAAGTATGGAGAGTACCAGTATTAAAATATGTACCTTCATATGTACTTAAGTATGGAGAGTACCAGTACTAAAGTATGTACCTTCAGATGTACTTAAGTATGGAGAGTACCAGTACTAAAGTAGGTACCTTCAGATGTACTTAAGTATGGAGAGTAACAGTACTAAAGTGTGTACCTTCAGATGTACTTAAGTATGGAGAGTAATAGTACTAAAGTGTGTACCTTCAGATGTACTTAAGTATGGAGAGTAATAGTACTAAAGTGTGTACCTTCAGATGTACTTAAGTATGGAGAGTACCAGTATTAAAATATGTACCTTCATATGTACTTAAGTATGGAGAGTACCAGTACTAAAGTATGTACCTTCAGATGTACTTAAGTATGGAGAGTAACAGTACTAAAGTATGTACCTTCAGATGTACTTAAGTATGGAGAGTAACAGTACTAAAGTATGTACCTTCAGACGTGCTTAAGTATGGAGAGTAACAGGAGCATGTTTTATTACGGCTCTAATGTTCTATTATCATTTCTGGAACAGGACTCTTCATCAGCTCAGTGTAGGTGAAGAGACTCTAGTGTCTCTCAGTCCACCAGTCTTTAATAGAAGCTCATTCATTAGTCTGACACCGACGTCTATTCACATCATCATCATCACAGAACACTGAAGGAGAACAGGTTCCATTAGCTAGAACCAAGCTCTGACCAACAAGCTCAAAACAAAGTGATTGCTGTTCCCTGATTTCACTTCATGCTTCTTTGGTCTGGACATGTTATGGGTAAATGATCAGATAAGCCAAAAGGAAGAACAGATTTGGCCATAACGTTGTGGAGTAGATCAGACATTAGACTAAAGAGTTAGTCTACAGACACCCGGAACAAAAACGCTGACTACAGATACACCAACACAGCTAGAATACCCAAGCACATTATATGTTCATGTGACATGACTAATAATGCAGTCCAATGTTTCCTGAGTGTCCTCATTAAACACGCAGGATTAGATCACTTCGTCCATAACAGACAGACAGCTGTAGACGTCCTGAGGCTGGAATATAGAGGTCAGACACAGGCAGGGTCAGAGCTGTAGCAGTGTGATGGGGCTGTGGTGTACCTGGAGTAAAGCTTTGTTTGGTATAAGATGTTAGTCTGCTGTAAAAGCTGTTAGACTGCTGAAAG
Source organism: Prochilodus magdalenae (assembly GCA_024036415.1). Lineage (NCBI taxonomy): Eukaryota > Metazoa > Chordata > Actinopteri > Characiformes > Prochilodontidae > Prochilodus > Prochilodus magdalenae. Next base: position 136,081 of record JAMWET010004405.1, read on the forward strand.
CCAGACTTGTAAAGGATGTAAAGGCTGTTGGTGGTCCAGTGTAAAGGCAGTTAATCTTGTGTAAAGGCTGTTGGTCTGGTGTAAAGGCTGTTGGTCTGGTGTAAAGGCTGTTAGTCTGGTGTAAAGGCTGTTGGTGGTCCGGTGTAAAGGCAGTTAATCTTGTGTAAAGGCTGTTAGTCTGGTGTAAAGGCTGTTAGTCTGGTGTAAAGGCTGTTAGTCTGGTGTAAATGCTGTTAGTCTGGTGTAAACGCTGTTAGTCTGGTGTAAATGCTGTTAGTCTGGTGTAAAGGCTGTTAGTCTGGTGTAAAGGCTGTTAGTCTGGTGTAAACGCTGTTAGTCTGGTGTGAAGGCTGTTAGTCTGGTGTGAAGGCTGTTAATCAGGTGGAAAGGTTGGTAGTCCGGTGTAAAGGCTGTTAGTCTGGTGTAAACGCTGTTAGTCTGGTGTAAAGGCTGTTAGTCTGGTGTAAATGCTGTTGGTCTGGTGTAAAGGCTGTTAGTCTGGTGTGAAGGCTGTTAATCAGGTGGAAAGGCTGTTAGTCTGGTGTAAACGCTGTTAGTCTGGTGTAAAGGCTGATAGTCTGGTGTAAATGCTGTTAGTCTGGTGTAAACGCTGTTAGTCTGGTGTAAAGGCTGTTAGTCTGGTGTAACAGCTGTTAGTCTGGTGTAAAGGCTGTTAGTCTGGTGTAAAGGCTGTTAATCAGGTGGAAAGGTTGGTAGTCCGGTGTAAAGGCTGTTAGTCTGGTGTAAAGGCAGTTAATCTTGTGTTAACGCTGTTAGTCTGGTGTAAAGGCTGTTAGTCTGGTGTGAAGGCTGTTAATCAGGTGGAAAGGTTGGTGGTCCGGTGTAAATGCTGTTAGTCTGGTGTAAAGGCAGTTAATCTTGTGTAAACGCTGTTAGTCTGGTGTAAAGGCTGTTAGTCTGGTGTAATGGCTGTTAGTCTGGTGTAAAGGCTGTTAGTCTGGTGTAAAGATTGGTGGTCCGGTGTAAAGGCTGTTAGTCTGGTGGAAAGGTTGGTGGTCCGGTGTAAAGGCTGTTAATCTGGTGGAAAGGTTGGTGGTCTGGTGTAAAGGCTGTTAGTCTGGTGTGAAGGCTGTTAATCTGGTGGAAAGGTTGGGGGTCCGGTGTAAAGGCTGTTTGTCTGGTGTAAAGGCTGTTGGTCTGGTGTAAAGGCTGTTGGTCTGGTGTAAAGGCTGTTAGTCTTGTGTAAAGGCTGTTAATCTGGTGTGAAGGCTGTTAATCTGGTGGAAAGGCTGTTTGTCTGGTGTAAAGGCTGTTAATCTGGTGTAAAGGCTGTTGGTCTGGTGTAAAGGCTGTTGGTCTGGTGTAAAGGCTGTTAGTCTTGTGTAAAGGCTGTTAGTCTGGTGTGAAGGCTGTTAGTCTGGTGTGAAGGCTGTTAATCTGGTGGAAAGGTTGGGGGTCTGGTGTAAAGGCTGTTGGTCTGGTGTAAAGGCTGTTGGTCTGGTGGAAAGGTTGGGGGTCTGGTGTAAAGGCTGTTGGTCTGGTGTAAAGGCTGTTGGTCTGGTGTAAAGGCTGTTAGTCTGGTGTAAAGGCTGTTAGTCTGGTGTAAAGGCTGTTAGTCTGGTGTAAAGGCTGTTGGTCTGGTGTAAAGGCTGTTGGTCTGGTGTAAAGGCTGTTGGTCTGGTGTAAAGGCTGTTAGTGCATGTAAGCCAACAGGTATGTGGCAGCGCTGCTGTACTTCAGGGCAGGATGGTAGCAGTTGCACTTGATTGGAGGGTAACGGGCTCTAATCCCAGCTGGGTTATAATACAGAGAGAGAGAGAGTGGGGGAGAGAGAGTAAGAGAGAGAGAGAGTAAGAGAGAGAGAGAGAGAGAGAGAGAGAGAGAGAGAGAGAGAGAGAGAGAGAGAGAAGGAGCGGGAGCCTCGTCCGATCTCTCCTCCTCGCGCGCCGCAGCCCATGCTGCTGCTGCTGCTCCGCGCACAACAGGCGGTCGCCCCTCGGTCCCTCAAGCGCACGCGAACACGCACGCACGCACACTCACACACTCACACGCTCTGAGCGAGACTCGGCGCGAGAGACTTACCGATCGCCGCTCAGGGCTTGATCCGCGCGGGTCTCGCGCACGCTGCAAGGGCGGGACGGCGCTCTCGAGGACAAGGTGTGATCCGCGGGCCGGTCAGCGAGCAACAGCGGCGCGAGAGCAAATTACAAACGGCGAGGGACTTGACGGTGGGGTGGTGGTGGTGGTGGTGGTGGTGGTGGTGAGGGGTGGGGGGAGGAGAAGGAGGGAGGGAGGAGAAGTCTCTGTGTGTCTCGTGTTCTCTCAACAGGCTGCGAGCCAAAGCGCCGTTACCGGAGCGTCAGTCATCAGTACCGGGCTCGCCCGTGCGCGCTGATGTTAACCCGCGCGACAGGCGAGAGGTGCTGAACGCGGAGCTCGTTTATTATTATTATTATTATTTTTTTATTTTTTTGGTGGAGTAGGTTTTCTTTTGGCGCGCTTAGAAAACGGTCCCGAGGAAAACTCTGGAGTCCGGGGACTTTACCAAACTCACCGAAGGAGGTGGGGAAACGGGAGTGGGGGAGGGGGTGCTTATATGTCACATAGCGGACGCGTTTTTATCATCATCATTATTATTATTATTATTATTATTATTATTATTATTATATAATATATCAAATATATATAACCTGATGTTGCCTATAATTATATATATATATATATATATATAAGCGCAAACATGAGCTTATGTACTGTACAGGTGTTGCGCACGAGCGAACCGCCGTGTCCTACTGTACACAATCAGCTCGCGCTCTGTGTGCGCTGCGCCGTTCCCCGTATGTTTTTCATTCACCTGTCAGTCAAGCAAGCGCACACACTTACCAAATCGCGTGCACTTGACACACAGAACACACAGTACAAATACAATACATATATATATGTGTGTGTGTGTGTGTATATATATATATATATATATATATATTATTTACTCGCGCGACAAACCTGTAAATAAAATAAATAAAATTCAGTTTACAAAAAAATCAGACCTTCCATAAACGGCGTCTGCTCTGATCTCCCGCTCTCTACAGCCAACAAGCCGTGCATTATTCGATAAGGCCTCCTCTTATATAACCGGGAAATGATATTTCATGGAGCGTTTAGTCCTGGTAGTGTAGATCTATTAACCGATAAACAAAGAGGGCTCCTAATTCCGCTCCGTCGTGCTGTATTAATGTGTTGTAGTGAAAGGGCTCGTTTGAGGTGAGGCTTCAGTTCTGAGCACACATATCTAGAACAGAGCGAGGACACGGTGCTCTGTACATACAGTCCATATGAGCGTTATGAAGTGATATGGGCTATTCAGCTGGATTCCTCATTAAAGACTGGACTGCTAGGGAAGTCACCCCACTGTTAGCTTACACTGGAACGATCAGCTTCTGGGCGCGGAACACCTGAGGGATGGACCCCCGTGTTAGGGGGAGCTCTATTAGAGCAACACCTAGCTCCACTGGATGGAGACGAGGGGCCATGTATATTCCTCCCCAGCTAATATAAGTCCATTAACAAGCAATCTAATAAACACACACACACACACATATACATACATTTTATATATATATATATATATTCAATTATAAATATATTAATATATTATAATATATGTGTATAATATACTAATTATATATATAATAATAAGGACCATATATCTATGTGTATATATATATATACACATACATAGATATATGACAGATAGACAGATAGATATATAGATGGATGGATAGATAGATAATAAAATAACTTTTGTTTTTTCCCTCTTATGAGACTTTGACTGACTCAACCCTCGTAACCTAAACTAAGTACCCAAACCCAGTTCACCACCTCTCCTACCTCCTCACATCCCTACACAGTCAATCTGCCATCTTTCAATCACACAAGCCTGAGAGGCGCTACCAAAGCTGAGCGGGCATTACTGACCTCTAGCGGCGGAGACGTGCCACTGCAGACAGGCTCCACTACTCCAGTGCTCTTGATGCAGAGCTCAGACCCAACACACTGCACACTCTTTTTTCCCTCCTCCTTATTTTGTGCAGTTATGTGCTGCCCAGCCTCGGAAAACGTGGACCCAGTCCAAGCTAAAGAGTGAAGGAAGTAGCTGGAACAAAAAATAATGCGCATATGAGGGAAGTAGGAGGCTCGGAGTGACGCTAGACCCGAATCAGTCCGTTTGGGTTTTCTTCTGTTCTGCTCTGAAAAAAAGATATTTTTTTTTATTTTGGAGGCTTTTGGCATATTCAAGCTATCCACTCGAGTGCACGCTAAAGTCGGTTCTCAAATAACGGATCACAGATCACTGAGAACCAAAACAAGCAGACACAGGAACGGTTTCTTTTCACAAGCCGTCAGAACTATAAACACGTTTACCCCAGACAAGGTCTCAGTGTCTACACTCTCTTAAAAACACGGTCCTTCAAGGGTTCTTTAGGAAAGACAAAGGTTCTCTTTGGGATCATTTGGAGTTCTAGAACTGTAGAACCATTCACAAGCCAATGGCAATGGCTCAGAGTGACGGAGAACGTGCTGTATATGGCTCTAACACCAAAAGAACCCTACTGATGGTTAATAGAACAATGTTAAAAAAAATAATACTGTGCAATATTATTAACACTGCAATATTAACAATGTGCAGTATCAAGAATGTGCAGTATTATTAACACTCGACTGTTAACATTGTACACTATTAACAATGTTGAATATTAACATTGCAGTAGCAACAATATGCAGTATTATTAATGCTGTGCACTATTAACAGTGTTCACTATTAGCAGTGTTGAATATCAACAATGTGCAATATTAATGTTGTGCACTATTAACAGTGTGCAGTATTAACAATGTGCAGTATTAACATGGTTCACTATTAACAATGTTAAATATTAACATTGCAGTATCAACAATGTGCAGTATTAACAATGTGCAATATAATTAATGTTGTGCACTTTTAAGTGTTCACTATTAGCAATGTTGAATATCAACAATGTGAAGTAATATTAATGCTGTGCACTATTTACAGTGTGCAGTATTAACAATGTGCAGTATAGACAATGTCCACAATCAACACTGTTCAGTATTAACACTCTGCATATGAATAATGTGCACTATGTTTAGCAATTTCTAATATTTTAATCCTGAATGCTATTAACGATGTGCAACATTATCAACACTGGGTACTTTAGTAATGTGCACTATTAACACTGCCTTATTGACAATGTGCAGTATGCACACTATTATTAACACTCTGTACCATTATTAATGCACATTAGTATTAACACTGCATCATTATTAATGCACACTACTTTAACACTGTGCATCGTTAACAATGCACACTATTATTAACACCGTGTACTATTAGCAATGCATACTAATATTAACACAGTGCACTATTAACAAGGCACAGTGTTAACAATGCACACTATTATTAACACTGTGTACTATTAGCAATGCATACTAATATTAACACAGTGCACTATTAACAAGGCACAGTGTTAACAATGCACACTATTATTAACCCTGTGCACTATTAGCAATGCATACTTAACACAGTGCACTATTAACAAGGCACAGTGTTAACAATGCACACTATTATTAACACTGTGTACTATTAGCAATGCATACTAATATTAACACAGTGCACTATTAACAAGGCACAGTGTGCACTATTAACCATGTGCAATACCATTAAACCTGTGGAATATTAACAGCATACAACATAATTAACACTGTCAATATTAAGAATGTGCAATATCATTAACAAGGTGCACAATTAACAATGCACACTAACACTGTGCGGTATTAACAATGTGCAATATTAACAATGTGCAATATAATTAACACTGTAATATTAACTATGTAAAATATCATTAACAATGTGCACTATTAACAATGTGCAATATAATTAACACTGCGTAATATTAACGATATAAAATATCATTAACACTGTACACTATTAACAAAATGAAATATCATTAACACTGTGCGGTATTCACAATGTGCAATATAATTAACACTGTAATATTAACAATGTGAAATATCATTAACACTGTGCAGTATTAACAATGTGCAATATATTGAACACTGTAATATTAACAATGTGAAATATCATTAACACTGTGCAGTATTAACAATGTGCAATATACTGAACACTGTAATATTAACAATGTGAAATATCATTAACACTGTGCAGTATTAACAATGTGCAATATACTTAACACTGGGTAATAATAACAACGTGAAATATCATTAACACTGCGCAGTATTAACAATGTGCAATATAATTAACACTGTGTAATATTAACCATATGAAATATTATTAACACTGTGCAGTATTAACAATGTGCAATATCATTAACACTGTGTAGTATTAACAATGTGAAATATTATTAACAATAAAAAAATATCATTAACACTGTGCAGTATTAACAGTGTGCAATATAATTAACACTGTGTAATATTAACAATGCAATATCATTAACACTATGTAGTATTAACAATGTAAAATATCATCAACACTGTGCAGTATTAACAATGTGCAATATAATTAACACTGTATAGTTAAACAATGTGCAATATCATTAACACTGTGTAGTATTAACAATGTGAAATATTAACAATGTGTAATATCATTAACACTGTGTAGTATTAACAATGTGAAATATTAACAATGTGCAATATAATTAACACTGTGCAGTATTAACAATGTGAAATATTATTAACAATGTAAAATATCATTAACACTGTTTAATATTAACAATGTAAAATATCATTAACACTGTTTAATATTAACAATGTGAAATATCATTAACACTGTTTCAGGTGCACACCACAGTTATTGTAGTTGTATTTGTGTTGAATGTGCTGCGAGGCCAGTAAATGGACTGACTGACTGATTGATCGATGAACCTGCACACTGTATGTGTTTTATGGATCTATATGCCGGAAATGCATGTAAATATGATTCATAATGTGGAAGAGTGTCCTGGTCCAAACTGTGAATGACAACGGGCTAAAACTGTATTTAACACACACACACTGTAAACACTGTCCTCTCTGTGTCGTTCTGGAAATGACTGTGTAATCGGGTTGAATCAACAGCGTTTCTTTGCAGATGCAGCTGAAATAGTTGAGCAGGTCCAGCACGTCCCTGCCCATATCTGCGTTTCTGTAATGACCCTGCTCACACACAGAGGCTCCGCTCCGTATCTGTGCTGGAGGAAAGGCTGATTAATGCTGGTGCGGATTTGGTAAAGAGGATGCGGAGCAGTCAGTCGCTCATCAGTCCTGTGGAATGTTTAATATATGTGAGTATTTGGTCCCCAGCTTACATCTGTCTGCTTAAAGGTTTATTACTTAAGAATCATTTGGAAAGGGAAAACGGGGGGAGGGGGGTGAAAAAAGCATCTCTCGATAGAGTGAGTGACTAATAACTAAAGCCGACAGCAAACGCAAACATGCTCTTGCATGAGCTCGCGTTCACATGCGCGCACAGTCGCGCCGAACAGAGCGCCAAGACGGTTCCATGCTTAACAACAGAGGAGTCAAAACGTGACACTTTCTTGCTGGCGGTGGGATAAAACTCAATCAACCTAAACCGCCCCGCGCCCCCACCTCCTCCTCCTCCTCCTTTGGAGGAAACACGCTCACACATATACACAAACTGATGTCATCCAAACAGCTTTAGAAGATGGATAATAATAATCATAATAATCATTTTTTCCTCCGCTCCTGTTAGAATATTATCCCAGGGATGGACACGGTTTGTTGGGCGGCAGCTCAAAGGGGAACGAGGGCACTTTGGAGATGGAGATGTTAATACGCATGCTGAAATGCATACCAGCTAATACATGAAGGACTTTATTAAGACTCTCGTTTAAAAAATAGACTCGCTGTCAAAAGAACAGCTGCTCCCAGAAGGAGGTGTGATGGTGCGAGTGTGTTGGGAAGGGAGATAAAGGTGACCAGGATCAATAACTGATGATAAGTTTAGACTGATATGATCAATATTTATTGAGCTACACATACAGAAGTCTGTCTCTCAGTATGGCGTCGGGCCACCGTGTTCGCTAACCCAACACGCCAGACGTCTCGGTATGGAGCTGTAGAGGTTCCTAATGGTGTCCTGTGATAATCCATCCCATGCAGCTTGAACATCCTCACACAGTTCCTGCAGATGGTGTGGTAGGGGTGGAGGTGGAGGGACACCAGGCCTTCTGGACCAGCCATCTTGGCACTGACTACGGTGCCTCCACACATTCTGATTCGTCTCTCACATCTGATGACGGTTGATTCCTTCTGGGTGCAGCTATGCTTTTGAGGATGGGTGTAGTTTGATGTAGTATGTGAACACTGTTAAGTATCATCCACTCCGCGGTTCATATGCGGCCCCGCCCATTCACAGTGAAGTCATATGCTTTATATATAATGCTTTTCAATGAGGCATGTCACAAGGCAGCCAATCACAACAGAGCTCATTTCGCAGGAAACCTAAATCTGATATTTTCTACATGGTTCGTATTTATTTGCACTGATATAAAACACATTTTGCATTAAAATTCATGCTCTCTGCACACGATTTGGTAACTTAGCACTTGAAATCAACAAAACACGACGAGGGCTGCGCAAGGATCTGCAAGGGACGGAAAGAAAAACAGCCTGTTTGTTGATAATTGGCCTATTAGAAATTAATTCTTAATTCTTCTTCCTCTTATTATTATTATTTAGTACATGAACCCATACAAGTGGATTTCAGGGGGGAAAAAAACCCAAAATGTTTTTAAAAATTTTAATCGAAAAGTAAACCTTATACAACAACTAGTCCCCTTCCTAGAGGGGGCGCTTCATAGAGTTTTGGAAACCGGATTCACACGAATCGGATGCTACGATATCATTAAGGCAGCTCACCTGCTGTGTGCGGCTAGATCGACGGCTGCTTCTTCTCGGCCCCAACCTCCTCCATTTGAAGGGCACTGCGCTTCAGTTGCTATGTAACATAACTGTGTGGCCAACAGCCAGGACACAAGGACACACATCTATAAACACATCAGATTATTCAATCGCTCCAAAGGTCTAGCAGTAGGTTAGAAAGAAGAAAGTGCTGTTGTTGGTCCCATTTCGCTTAACCAAGTCATTTATTTCCACCCAATAGCTGTTTACTTACCTGAATGCAGTAATAACGCTGCTGTGGTACATCCTTCCGCCCTTACCTTAACCTGTAACCTACCGATTCTTCAGCACCTAATTGAGAACTGTGCATGGCTCGGACGAATAGGAGGATAGTTTTGTTTTTTGAAAGGCATCAACTGGGGCAAGAATGTGCACCACTATTAAGTAATCCCCACTCTCGGTCACGACGCTGCACCTTCTAGAGCAGCCATGATGCTCCGAGAGAGGTGCAAATGAGACAGCGAGTGCAGGGTTTAATCCCCGTACAGCTTCCTGGGTGCTGGATACTGAAGGGGGATGTTATATGTGGCTGGAACTCCAAAAGTATAGCCCTCTATTCAAACCATACTAGGGCGAGGTGTCTCACGGCCCAGCCGTTATCATCACAGGCCTTCTAGGGACACGGGGATTTGCATCTCTCTGCAACCCAGGTTGCAAAAGGTTAAAGTTCAGCAGATTAAAATCAGTCTGCGGTGTAACTACGAAATCCAACACCCGCGGTCTGATCCAAGGCCAGAGGTAAGGTACACAGTGCACAAGACACGAACCTTCGGCATAATTGAATGGTATTCCTCTCATGTGTAAAAGCTTTGACAACAGCTGTTGTGTCGTTTGATTTGTCGGTACAGCTCCACTGAGCATAACGGTACTTAAACGTACTACGGTGGTGCTACCACGACTGCAAACTCAACATTTGGCTCAAAACAACATTTCAATCTGATTGGACAAACAACAACATAACGCCTTGTTTATGACCTGGCCTCTCTCTGGCCTCACAGCCTTTTTTTTTTTTCTCGTTCTTGTTTTCGCTCAGAGGCGCCACAGCCTCGTCAATCTTTCATCATTCAAGCTGGTTAAAGGTGGACGATTTATGGGCACTGCGGCTCAACGACCGGAGCTGAGGTCACTCCGTATCAGGCGACGACAATGGCCATTGTTCCTGAAACCAACAGGAAGTGGCTGCGTGGGACTTCCTGCAGCTGATACGTAAGGCCGAAGGGGGGCTGGACAGGGCAGAAGGACATTGTTCCAGGTAGGAGCTCGGCACTGGGTCCGTCTCTTGGGATCTCATGTTTTCCAGAAAAGGACTCCAGTCCCATAGCCTTAATATAGAGCTGAATACAGCCCCGTCGGAACTAACCTAGTCAAACAGTCTGTGCACGGGACTTAAAATAGCGTGGGTGCCCAAGGAAAGCAACGTGCACACATGTACGTGTTTACTCGCCGACTCGCACGGTCAAAAGACTTATCTGCATCCACGAGATAAATCCATATACCTCCGTTTACAAATAGACCCCGCACACACTGTCCCCTGTTTGCGTTACTGTAGGCTGTTTCTTACCCCCCTCCTCACTGTTGTATGTATAAGTAGCCATGCAATCAAGGAAACATCCGGCTGAATGGGAAAATAACAACTTTGATCATTCCTTTGAAAGGAATTCCTGTATTCACCGGATTTTTACCTGAAATGAAGGAAAATTCGAAGCTTCCCTCGGCGGCGGGGGCCTTTTGACCGCAAAAGCGTCAGCCGGTATAATGCTGAGAGGCTTTTTTGACCCGCAAAAACGGGGTTTTTGTTGGCAGATTGCGGCTTTCACACCGGCATTAGCTGCAACATGCGGCTCCTTGGCGGAGCCACTCAAGAACAAATGCCCAGGAATTTTCCCAAATAACCCCTCAGTCTGCAGCCATCCCGGAGGGGATATAATAGGGCCTCTAAGACATATTTACTGCCATCTCCACTGCGGGGCTTGTGGGAGGCATCATCGCTTTGAAACAGTGCCTTTTGTGGCTGCCGGATTTCTATTAACCTCTTCCCGCCGGTAGGGAATGGAGAGAATGGGACAAGCAGGCTTCGCCGCCGGCCAGGATTGGTGTTAACGGCGTGCGACAGATGTGTAGATGGAGCGTTATACAGCTGGAGATCAAGAAGAGGCAGTAAGAGAGAGAGAGAGAAGGACGGAGGGAGGGAGGGAGATGCTCAAACAACTCCTTCCTTTTCTAACTCGTCCAATCCGGAATCCGCTTGTCCAAAGTCTGACTGACACTCGTGCAGGAGCTGCATCTGATGCTTTAGAGCCGCCAGATTTCCGCCAGCGTAAAAAACGCGACTTAATGAGCCGAGATTGGCGAGAGGAAAAAGATCAGGCCTCACGTTCGAGCTGCTGTGCCCGAAACCACCTCTAGAAAGCACAATAGTGTCGACCGTGTGGGCCACCGCACCCCCTCCGCACAACTGCTCATAAAGTATCTCGAAATAGTCCCTCAGCTGATTCATTTGACAGAAAGATTGGTGTTATTAATGGCATAACAGTCCACATCTGTCAATTAGGCACGAGTGAGTCAGCTTTGACTATATATAGTATTGCATCGGACTTGTCCAAGGGTAAACATTCACCGGGTTTGTTTGTCATACCTCGGTCTAAATGGGGTAGAGCACTTCTGTAGTAGAGCGTCCTCGCTCCGTCTTCGGGACCCCTGCCAAATGCAGGGAACTAAATATGGCTGGCTGCTGTCACAATAATTCAGTTATGGCTGCATTAACATACAATCAGCCTGATTCACTTAAGGGCATCTCGACTGGGAGAATAAAGCATGATTCACTTAGGGAACTCGCAAACGCCGTGATTCAGCTGGCTTTCCTGAAGGTGCTGTACGTCTGCGAAAAAGGGCATCGGTTGAAGACGGGCACGTATGGCTGGAGCCAAAGCTCTGCTGGGTTCAGTGAACTTGGGGTCAAAGCATTTGCAGCCGGCCACGTTTGCGCTTCTCGGGTGGCGTTACCTAATCGCTCCCATCAAGCGAATAAACTGTGTACTCTGCGCTCGCTCTCAGACGAGCTAGCCCAGAGGATGAGTACGAGTACGGATGTGTGTGTTTGTATAACAGCGTTTAACGATGTTTAGCCCAGCTGCAGGTGCGGCCTGGACCTCTTACCTGCCCCGCAGCTCGGCTTCGAGAGGTCGGAAACTGGCCAAACTTGCTGCCTCGGCGTTTGAGCGTTTGCTCCAGGACTGTGAGGGAGGACGCGTGGCCAAGGCCGGTGGAGTGATGTTGTGTTTCTGGGCAAAGCCCTGCTGTCGGTGTCTGGTTGGGTCTCTCTCTGAGTCAGTCGGGCTGGTGTTTAAGGGGTAGTGAGCCGCCCCAAGCCCTGAAAGAGCCCTTTGTGCCCTGCTCTGTTTTCACAGGAAATGACTGGCCCTTTCTCCTCCGGTGGGGAATATGAAGCTGTGATCACCTAATCAAACTCAACAGAGAGACCAGAGAGTGGGGCGAGAGAGCAAAAGCAAGAGAGGGAGACAGACGGAGAGAGAGAGAGAGAGAGAGAGAGTGAGGGGAAAAGGAGCAGTTAACCCAGAACACACGGTTCAGTCAAACACACAAGCACAATGGTTCATTTATATCCTTCTCCTTTTCCTTGTTCCCCCCCTCTGTCTCTCTTTCTCTCTGTGGCCCACGTTCATAAATCCAGCCACGGCGACAGCCTGTTGTTTTAGTGACAAGGTAGATAGGTATGCAGCCTTAATTTAAACATCAGGAAACACTGGGGGAGGCTTTTTAAAAGCCTGACACACACGTAGGCACATTCAGATACAACCCACCCCCCCACCTCCTTTTACTGAAAGCGAGACACCTTCTGATCCCGCAGCAGGGATTAGAGCAGCAGATTCAGACCCTGGGATTAACAGCCTGCCAATCCAGACACAGCCAGAAAAACTGAGAGCAGGATAGGGAGATGGAAAAAGAGAAGGGAGGCGTATGAGGAAGAACGACGGGTTGTTAACCGCGGAGAGGCTGGGCCGGAGTGACGGCACGTTCCGATGACCATCAAGGAAAGCTGCAGAGCTAGGCAGGAAAGGCTGTCGCTGTTCAGCGGCTGACCCCCGCAAGCTGAACTGGACAGCGAAGGGAAAGACAAAATAGGCAAGGCCGTGCCGAAAGTGACCCCACGACATCATTCACGAAGCCGTAGTCTACGGTGAATAAAAAGCTTTGCTCTCCCCCTCCTGTCCTCGTGGCGGCTTTGACCTCCCGTCCATTCCCTGCTTTCGTGCGACAAACCCGGAGCTGCGCTCTCTCCCTCGATAAAAGAAGCTAAGGGATTTTTCCCTCCAGCAGACGCCGAGCGCCGCGAGAGTGCAGGCTGTCTAAAACGAGGTCACGCGGGTTATTCATTTGCTAATCAAAGCATCGGCTAAGAGGTTACATCTCTCATACGTACTTCTCTTTCAGCGCTCGCCGCGCTGGAGTTCACTTTCCTGACCTTTTAATTGGAAGTCGGCAAGCATTGTCTGGCGCTGACGTCGTGGTGTGCCGATTATTTTAGGAGAGGCACTGAAGGTGCAAGAAAGCGAGGGGTACAGGCGAAGAGCAGGGAGCAGGAGAGAAAAAAGAAGAGGGGGGAGAGAGAAAGAAAAGATGGATGAGGGGTAAAAAATAGTGGGTGACGAGGGGCCGGAGTGGAAGATATGCGCTGATGAGAAGAATGAAGAGGAGAAAAGAGGAGAGAGAGTGCGAGCCAGCGAGAGAGAGGTAACCCAGAGTCCCTCGGCTGCCCCAGGGCATGGTGCAATATTGATGGGACGGATGAGAGACCTCACAGACACCCACTCAGCACCTGGGGCTGGGACTGCAATCTCAGACCACTCTTTCTTTAACACATACACATAACTGCACACATGGTGCCGGGCCTTCTCTGTACTCTGCAGAAGCAATTATGAAAAAAGGAGCTGTTTCGATTCGCTTCAAGTTTTGCACGCACCAGGTATAATGTGGAGTTCTGCCAGCTTGAACAGCCTTTTAGAGTCGCTTCTGCCTCCCTCCCTCTCTCTCTCTCTCTCTCTGAAACATACTTAACAAACGCTTCTACACGCATTAAACCCACATATGTCATCCTGCTGGAAACGTGCGACACGTGGCACATTCGCACCTGTGGAGGCACCTCACTATATTACCTCTCGTGCTCGTGCAAGACGAGCCGCTGGCACCTTTCCACGCAGAGCTTCCTTTTTATAGTACCTGGATTCGATTCAGGTTGGCTCTGATTCAGGAAGACTTTCCCTCTCTCTCTCTCTCTCTCTCTCTCTCTGTCCCTTCATCTCTCTGCATGGGCTCGCAGTCTTGTTCGGCAGGCCACTGCCCGTGTGTGCGGACTTGTACAGTCATTTGGAGAGAGCTAGAGAGCTCTGAGAGTCCACCGAGAGGAGACGGGAACAGAACACTGCCTCTCCTTTAAACCAGAGTCTTGAAGACGTGCCTGGTTTAAATGGGCAAGCACAGAGTCACCGTCTTCCCATCCATCAGGGTCCTGTCCGGAATCTCATGGCTTGTCCTCCTTTTCCTTACATCGTGGCTTTTCCTCCTATCCATCCAGGTGACAGTCACATCCGGTATTTCCCTTTTTTCTGGTAACTGGAATCGTAATTTTTAAGTCTTTCTTGTTAATTAAAACAGCTTTTAGTTTTTTTACTCTGTGACTTACTCGGTAACTTTCACTCGCTCGCTCACGCACACACATCTTAAGATGACATCTGTTGTCGGTAGACTTTGGAGTCAAGGACACCGTTTAGTTTGACACCAGCACTGTTGATTTCCACCGCCAATTCTCACTTTCAGATTTCAGTCCCGTCCAAATCTGCCTTGTCCATCTGTTTTGATGGGCGGTACTTAAACGCGTCTGTTAGGATTCCAGGTTCTTCTACCTACAGCAACAGAAAGACCCCAGGTCACATTAATCCCACGTAAAGCGATGCTGGAAAAAATGCTAATCTATTCTCTGGAGCTTGTTTACATATGGAGAGCATCAAGGAAGCATCTCTGAGTTCTCTGTTGCCTAAATCAACTCAGTATTCCACCTGTACGACCCTGAACATTAAAACTGCCAGGAACAATTGACTGCAACGTCTGACTTTTCTGGCTGTAGCTAGCTAAGCCACTGATACTCAGCGTTCACCTGTAACAGCTTAGATACGTATGAGCTGAATGAAATGATTTGAGGTCTTCTGCAGGGCATTCATTTGGTGATATGGAATTTATAACTGTGCACAGAAGAAAACATTAAACAGACTCTTTAATTTCTCCTACTGATTATGTCTCCTCCTAGATAAGGTCCATGTAGGTGCTTTTACATAGGACCTTCAGAATAAGAGGAGAAAAAATGTTTATATTATATATGTTCATATTTATAATTTAATATTATTTAGTTTTCTTGTAAATATTCATAATAATTAACTGTATTTCTCTGATTTTTATTATTGTAATAATAATAATAATAATAAAACTACAAATTAGAGATTAACATTAGATTCTGATACAAGCAAAATCTCGTGAGCTTACATTTACATGCTTAAATTCAGGTCATTTTTACCTATTTAACGTTTAATTAAAAATATTTCAGGTTAATTTTAAGGCTGGCAAGGATTCCATTTTATTTTATGACACTGATTATGATAATGGTTATTAATATTATTATTAGGTTTCCAAAAGACATTTATTTTATTACATGTGCTAAATTTCATTACAGCTATTTACAGGTTACTATGCTATGCTTTATCTGAAGCATGTTTATCTGAACAATGCACAGCATTTCATTTTTTACCATCATTTCCAACATTTATGTTTCTGGAGACTCCATAATTTATTATTATTATTATTTTATTTTTGGCGTCCGTATTTCATTAAACCTTCACTTGACGCTAGTTTTATGTCTGCATTTACGTGGCATTTCTAGCCCTGCCTTGTGTTTCGAACCTGCTGGCTTGCTTACCTGTTATCTCTGATGATTGTCCCCCCACAACATCCCTTGCACATACATCAATCCGCCTGGCTCTCGCACTCTTTCCCTACAGTGGGTATCAACCAGCGTTTGTGTAAAAGAGGCGATGACCAGCCTCTCTGACCTCTCCATGTGGTGCTAAGTGCTGCAAATCGACACAATGTGATATCCGGGCTCTTACTTTCCAATTTCTGTCATAAAACGAGTGCTTCGGTCTGACCTTCCCCTCCCCGCGTGGCTGCTGCCTTTTAAAGACAATAAGCAAAGCTGCGGCCTGCATGCAAATAGTTCAATCAAAAGCACTTAGCATGTGTTTATGCCAAGGGAGCGGGAGCAGGCGCTAGTGGTTAGCATTAGCTAGCGATGGAGCAATTAGCTCTCCAGCTCAGAGAGCGGGGCCGCGCTCCTGTGCTGGCACGCACCGGTATGTGGTGGCGCCCGCTGCTCAGAGTGCCCGCTGGCTGACTGACTGGCATAGCGGAGGCTCGCTGGGTGGCTGAGCTGGCACCGAGATGGACTCTGTGAGTCACACACACACACACACATACATACATGCATACATACATATACACCTGCAGCAAGACGGTCTGTGCCAACACCCTGGAGAGGCTTAGTCACCATTGAGGCCAGTCACTCCCTCTCTTTTCCTCTTTCTCTGCTCACATGCACATTTATCCATGTAGGTCCAGTGCAGCACGTCCCTCATGATCTTCAGTTTTCCTTCTCTCTCCAGAAGCTGACGGTGGCTGGGCTACAGTCAAGATCAAAAAGCACTTTATTGTCATTCCAAACATACAATTTTTTAATTTTTAATTTTTTTTAATTTATTTTTTTTAAATAATTTAAAAATGCCCACTGAATCCATGATGAACTGACCCAAATAATAACAACCCAAATTACTTAGAAAAAACTATAGGTACACTGACTTGCAGTAATTGTGAAATTTTAATTTGAAGATTTGAGGGTTTCGGTCTGACAGCATTGATATGCAAGTATCCAGTGGAATAAAATATGCAGTAGAACAAAAAAAAACCCCAGCAAATTATAACACAGCAACACTAGACTAAAAATGGCCAACAACAACAAAAACAACACAACATACCAAAGCAGTAAACGGCGATATGAGGAGGTGATAATAGCAGCAATTAGTAAATAATAAATGCTGCATTTATTGGACCTCTTAAAAGCCATTTAGTGCACAAAAGTAAAGATAGCTCCATCTGTAATTATCAGTTTATTATTTTTTGTTTATTGGTTATTTTATTTTTGCCTCATATGTGTGGAAAACAGCGACTTGGCGAAGAATAAACTGATATGAATTTAAAACATTAAAAAAACTGATTTCAAAACCATTTTCTTCCATTTAAACCACACCACTACGGAACTCCAGCCGCATCCGTGCCTTGCCTAATCTGACGGGCTAGGTCATGGCTCTGTTCTAAAACCATAAACATCATCAAAACAAGCAAGGACTGTACGTCATTTAGTATGAGCTGGCCTCTCATATGTACCTCAGGTACCTGGTTCTAGCTTGTGTGGTTCTTCAATTGCTGTAACACTGTAGACTAGTTAATTAGTTATTAGTGCATATTAGGTACATAATGAACTGTGATTAATATTCTAACCTGGCAGGTTCAAGTCCACTTGGATTTGGTTTATGTTCTGAATGTTTTGATGTTAAGGAATGAGGCAGATGTAAAGGAAAAGCTTTTCCATCAGCCAAAAAAAAAAAGAGGGTATGTGTGACAACATTACACCGCATGTTCTACGAGCACTAATGCACTGGAAGTTCAGAACCCGCACTATAGTGATTCACTCCACGTCTTTATCGGTACAGACCATAACAGCAACTTCTTAGTAACCCTAGGCAAACACAGATGGGTGTCTGTGATCTATCTACCATACGACCCTAAATGAGGGTCACTATAGCTTTTTCGGAACACCTAAAGCAGGTAGGAGGGGGTCTGCGGGGGCTTTTACTACATGCAAAATCAAAGGAGGGCTTTGTGATGCACGTTATACGTTTAATCTCAGTGACACAAATGCACAAAATAAGAAAGTGGAGCGTTTTGACTATACTCAGGCTTGAAGACCTCAAGATTAAAGTGAGTGTTTTCGGTAGACAGTCATCAGCTAGCATCAAACTCCATTTTGCACATTTTCATATCTGCTTCAAACAGTGTGTCCGCATGGCATTTGACACAAATGACTAAAAGAAAAAAAAAAAAAGAAGAAGAAATATCCCAAAGCGACAGACAAGGGATTGAGGCTCTGTTCCCTGATGGAATTCTCTGGAAATGAGTGAAGTGTGATTTCCGTCCCTCCATTACAGACAGGCCCTTAAGCCTTTAAGCGTGGCTGTGTTTAAAAAGAAAAAAACAGGGCTAAAACTCGGCTGAGGCAGATAACACGAGCGAGGCGAGGATAAACCAACATCTAATGTCACCGCGCCGCAACTGACACCCAGCGTCCGCCCGGCCGGGCGAACAAAACCGCATCCGGGGCCCTGTCTGTCAAGCCTGCGCAAAGCTGCTCTTAATCACACCCTGTTATTTAAATGTTTTTCGTTTAATGCAACAGTGGAGGGAGGAGGCAGGAGAAGATGATGATGATGATGTTGATGATTTGCGATTAAATGATTTCATCACTGTATTAGGGGATTAAGACGTCCGTGGAAATAGATTAGTTCTACATCCATTTTCACTCTGACTGGCAGGGATCCAAAATGCTCAGAGATGAAGGAATGAAGAAAGAGACAAAGAGAGAGGGGGCCGTGTTGTGACAGATGGAATGGAGGGACTTGCTGGGCAGCACTAAGGATGCTACTGCCACCTGGCGGTGGACAAGTGAATAGACGTCCTGGTTAAAGAACATGCTTCCACTCAGCGTTCCTGAATCTACTCTTACCAAACTCCCTCGTAGCTGCTTAGCCACGATCGTCTTGATTCAGCGACGACTGTTTAGATTCCAGGACACAGTGCGAATGCTCATGCAACTGAAAAGCCCCGTGATGCCCCACGGCAACAGCTGGCCTTCAAGAAATGCGAGAACGCGATTCGGTCTGAACCCAACGACGCACTAAAAGACCACCATTAGAGGATCGTATCTCCAGTGCTCATCCTTTCAAAGCCATCAACAATTACTATCTCAGGTCATTACGCCACCACATGCTCTCAGAGCAAGGTTTAATTAGAGGAGCATGGCCCATCATCAACCTCCAGCGATAAGATCTGTCCGACCTTCAAATTCCAGAAAACGAAGAAATGATGAAGAGAAAAGACAAATAAAAGACGAACCCTGCAAAGCAAATAAACAAGTTAGGCAAACGAGGAGCGGTGGAAAAAAACAACAACACAAAGTGACGGCAAGTTCATTAATTAGAATTTCAAATTGGACAAACTCAAGATGACAGCGGCACACTTGTCAAGTCAGATCATGGCTTGGTGGAGCGCTGAAGAACATCCTGCCCAGAGCACAAAACGCGGGAGTCGTTCAGCACAGGCAACGGATGTGTGCGTGTTAGACGACTGCGGCGTCTGAGCTCTTCATCTTCTCTGAATACCATGGACCGCCTCTCTCCTTGCCCAGCGATGTCATTCTCCCTCCGAATGAAAAGTGACAAAACGTTCTCTTGAGGCAAAGGCGCGATGCCAGGGCTGCCAGAGAAGGGGGCAACTAGAGGGCCAAGGCAAGTGAAGGGAGGTGGAGTGCGCTCCCAGACTCTTTGAGGCTCTGTGGGCAGGGCACCAGGGGTTAAGGTGCTAAGATGGCCCTCTGCAGGCACTGCACTCTTGGGTAAGGCGGAAGAAGATGCGGTCTTACTAGCAGACCAGAGGGTGAGGAAGTCAGGGAGGAGATAATGACAGGGTGGGCCTTCGAGGCAGGCTTTGGCTGCCTGGGTTTATACCAAGGAGAGAGAGGGAGGGAGGGAGAGAGAAGCAGGCTGTCTGGGCAGTAGACCAGGTCGGTCAGTGGGTAGCTGCAGCCAGACTGCTCAGGCTTCAGACAGCCAGCCAGTGCCCTGCCCTAAAGAGCCTCTCGTTTAGGAGTAGAGCCAATCAGAGCAGAAGAGCCATCTCAGGTAGTTACCCAAAGTCCTTAAAACTTGAGCAGAGGTCATTTCTGAGATAGGTCACACAAAAGGACCGGGGAAACGAGTGCAGTGGAACGATTTTGAAGGAATGAAATTACCCTAGTGTGAAGCGGGGAATGAATAAAGATGCAGGGCTACCCAACAATAGAAATCACTCAACCAGTGATGGATGTCTAGTCGATCCCGGACTAAGCGACATACATGGTGTCCGTTCCATGTTGCTAGAAGAGAGATATGCAGGAGTGTGCAGACCGTGACGGCCCGTGGGCACGAAGCTGCCAAGCGTTCGCAGCTTTAATCTGATCCATTATGCTGACGGGGTTTGACTCCGTTCCAGGACCGTTGGTGCCTTCACACTCAGAGAGAGAGAGAGCGTTCTGGCAGCCACCGCCGTCACCTGCACCGAGCACAGCGACACTTTGTCAGTCAGTCACACCTGATCTGAATTCCAACGCGGTTCTGTTCACACCCACCCAATTCCCATTTTTAATCCCCACGGCGTCACTGTTGGAATAAAACCTTAATTGTCAAAATGGTAACTTTTTGTGAGAAGGCGAAAACATTCATAACTAACAGGAGTACGTGACTAAAAACGCAAGTTTTTCCCCGAATAATTTTGGAGATTTCTATTGGTTATTATTAAAATAAAAGGCAACTAAAAAAAACAACACATCAAAATGGAGATATAATAGTTTAACTAGTGTACAATTTGAGTGTATGTATTATTTTTTAGGGATACGGTTTACACACGGCTGTTTACACTTGTGCACCTCCAAATTATAGTATATTGGTAAATTAAATTATCGCAAATTTAGAGATTTTTGCGTATAAGATCTAATATTTTAGCTAACACATGGGAGCTAACTGTAGAGCAAATACGGCATTTTTAAATTTTACTGCACAGCATTTATTTCTGTTGCTGAGTTTGCCATATTTGGAAGAATTAAAGCACAAAGTGTATCATAACTTTAGCACAATTCAGATAAACAGCAATCGTGCATTACATTCAGAAGTGTGTTCTCTTTGCCAGCTTGTGCATACAACTACATGCTAGGCACTTGCTTAGATACACCGATCAATACAGTAAGATCATTTTGCGTCATAAAACAAGACCTCTAGAGACAAGATCTGATTATTACAATTGTCCGAAAATATTAGATATATTGACTAATTAAAGACGCCATTTTCCAGTGTGCTCGTGTGCATGTACAGGTGGGCATGTGTTTGTGCGCATTGTGAGGCTCTTGAAAGAATTAATGATGTTTAACGCAAGTAGGCCATGTGGAGATGATGAATAAGTTTGGGACAGAGGAAGAGTAGGGGAAAGCCTTCAGCCCTGAGGGCTGCAACCACACCCCCCCAAACCCTTTCTAACAAACCTACTCATACATCATTACAATACCCAGTCCCAGTTCACGCTCTCGCTCAAATTTACACACACACACACACACACACACACACACACACACACACACACACATATACACACACACACACACACACACACACACACACACACACACACATATACACACACAAACACACACACACACACACACACACACACACACACACACACACACACACACACACACACACAGGGACCCCTTTTTTGCATTCTGTGTAGCGAGGCTGCCGGGGTCTTTCTGCACACTTTCCATTAAACTCAAAAAGCACATATTGGCTGTACACTACTATACCGTGCACTGCACACTACAGTTGTATGTACTGCACACTGTATACGCCCCCCGTGTGTGGTATACAGTCCAGTAACAAGTTCCAACCTACAGTGCAGTACACTAACAAAGTCACATGACCAGTTACCTCACATTTACCTCAGAGCTGTTATTACTGTATCCACTGTTTAGAACTAGCTGCTGCTAACGCTGCTCAGTTCACCTGAGATACGGTTAGCCTAGCTGTTAGCTCCCCTCGGCTAGTTCACTCTAAAACTGATCGTTTATTAATCTTCAGACCTGTATATTTAACTTTCTGAGGCTCATTCTGATGAACACACACCCCACTACAATCACTACACCCACAGTTATACTCGGAGTGGGCTGCGTTTAGCCCCCCAGTGTTACCCGCCGCCATTTTCTCTGGGTGGAGCAGGCTGAGAGCTGGTGAGGCCGCAGTGCATGATGGGATACAGTACACCATGAAGATAGCTCCACCTGTACACTAGAACCTCTGACTGGAGTAGAACACCATCAGCGTATCTTTAGTGACACTCGGAAATTATTAATTTAGTCTCATACTGCACACTACCTTTAGGTAGACATAGAAGGTGAGTAGTATGCAGTATGCCATTTTGAATACAGTCTTTGTTCTCATTATGCAGGTAAGATGGACAAACTGTTGCTTAGCACATTTATTTAAGGGATCAAGGACAACAGGAAATCTCTAATGAGCGTATTATACTTCATTGACAACTGACAACAAATATAGAGGCATCTACAGTAAAAAACATAGAACTACGTTTAACAAATTGTGCTTTGTCT
Organism: Prochilodus magdalenae; assembly: GCA_024036415.1. Taxonomy (NCBI): domain Eukaryota; kingdom Metazoa; phylum Chordata; class Actinopteri; order Characiformes; family Prochilodontidae; genus Prochilodus; species Prochilodus magdalenae. The sequence continues at coordinate 158,624 of JAMWET010004405.1, forward strand.
TCTAGTCACTAAAACGTCATTCAAGGCAACACGGGTCTAGAATTCTGAGGGTAAGACATTTAAACTAAAGCTACGTTTGCTGTGAACACATTGGTATTATGAACAGATGAATATTCCCTTTGAATGCTGAAAGTGTGAAGCTCTTAACATCCTAACGAAGTTTTCTTTAATTATCATTATAAACGTTTTCATCAGCAAAAGGTACTTAGTTTCAATCATTCTCCGGCCCTTATGCCCTCCAGAGTGTGTATCTGAAGCCTCCATAGTGCACACAATACCTTCCTAGGGCCAATTAATGTTTGTGCATGTAGTGCTTACGGTTTTGTTTACATGTGGCTTTTTTCACCGTCTACTATCTAAGATAATAAAACTTAGCAAAGTAAAATCACATATCATATCACATCATATACCACAGTCATTGCACTTCACCAAACAATATGTAAGGAATGTGTTTCTTATGAACCCTGTTAGCCTTTGATTCTTGTCGCTCAGCAGTGCTAAAATTTCAAATTCCAAACTGAATTTGGAAACGTTGATCATCAAGCAACGATCATCATAACTTAGATATAGCTCTCTCTGTGCGTTACGGAGCAGTGAATCAGACTACACGTTAAGTGCAGATTAATGGACATGATTCCAAGGCCCAATCCCATTTTCCCCCTTGCCCCAACACTTAGCCTTTACCCCTCCGTTTCGCGCATTCACGTCCAGGGTAGGGTTGTCCCGATCGGTGTTGAGATGGAGGGGTAGGGCAAAGTGTTAGGGATACATGGTTCGTCAATCAGAGTGTTATGAGGAATTTCCCAGAATGCCCTGCGACTCCTGGGCAAAATGCCTGCACAAGCAACCAGAGAGACCCATAAATATGAGTATGGTCTCTTTTAAAGCCGCTGTACTGTAAGATAACCACTGTAAAAGCGTTTTATGGTCATTTTCTCCATAACTTCATAACCCCGTAAAAATCACTAGTAATACGCTTGTGTCTCGGGGCTACCTAGCAAAATTTCCCGTTCCACCTTTATTGATGCAACGTTAGGTACCAGAACGTAACTGCTGCACCATTTAATGTGTAACGAGAAATTTTGCTAGGTAGCGACCGAGACATCAGCGCTATTATTATTTAAATTGGAACGGGAACATTCGATAATGAAGCTGGCGATTAAAAAGCTGAGCTTTGAAGGATTTTCCCATTTCATACGGGGAAGGTTTCGACCACTATCCCTTCAAACTCAGTTGCATGGGGGAGCGTTACACACAAAAACAAGGCGTAGAGGGAAAAACAAGAAATGGGGTTGGGCCCAAGTCTCACCCCTGTGGATCCACATGTGATAGAGACACATTACTGCATTACAAGAAAAGCGAATATTGCTATTGAGGAACACTTATTGCATACTAAGAATTCACCTACATGGTTTGTTTTCCTGTTCATCTTCAAGTTTCTGTGCATCAGTATGTGGGTTGCCCAGTCTAAATCTCTGATCTGTGACCCCTAATCTGTAATGCTCACTGAAGTGCTCAAAATCATCACTGTGTGGCTGCGCAAGTGTGTGAAACGCAGTAATGAGGGTGTCCGTCAGCTCCAGCCATTTCTATGGTTGATACTGATGTCAAACTCTGCAGACTAAATGTGTACTACTTGATCTGTCGAGTGGTATTTATTTGTTTAAAATTAATCTTAAATAAAATAAATTCCTCAGCAGCCTGCCTCCCATGCAGATACTCTGGAATTCTGCACCAGTGGCTCCCAAACTGGGGTACACCGACCTATAGGGGAACTAAACCAAATTCATTTGATGCTTACGCTTTATTTAACCTTTACTTAGTTACAGCAGCCGGCTGCTTCATTTCGTACCTTCCCAATACAAACAACACGAACAGCTCTGTCAGCGCTGCACCTCGCTCACCAACTCCTAAACAACAGAGCCTCACTATCAGTGGATCTTTGAAACTTTGAATGCAAAAGCTTGTGTACAGCACATAAGAATTTAGGGACTTTATTCTTTATGTATTGTTAATACAATAAAAGTGCACGCCCTTGCGTGCATGGATTTAGCTAATTAAATTTGATTACTTGCTTTGTTAGTATTATAATTATTATTATTAATATTATTAACAAAAAATACAATGCCATTACTCTGTGAGGATGTTAAAGGGTTAAATATCCAAATCACACATCATAAGCTATAGCTTACGACATCAGCAGTTGTTTAAATGTATTAGTCTCACTGTTGGTGCAGACGCAGTCACTGACATTTTTATTTGTGAATGTTTTGAGAAATCCTCCTTTTACAGAGCCCACTGTCACACCTTTTAATATCTAAAGATTCGAATACAGCTCCGTTTAAAATAAAGAAATGTGAAGCTGTGATTGAGATATAAAGACGAAGAAACTGGAACCATTGCTAAGCAGGGGTTAGAGGAGAAAGTGAACAAGATGTACTATTTACTATTGTTAACGGATGTTAAGGCTTGTGTGACCTTGTTAGTCAAGCCTGGATCATTCGATGTGTCTTATGAGTGTGTGTACAGGCGGCTTCTACAAGCAATAATAAGAACGCTGTTTTGACCAAAATATTTTTAAACTTTACGGCTGGATGATAATCCTGACGTCTAGGTCTTTCCTAAACATCTTGTTCGCTTTCTCCTCTAACTGCTGCTTAGCAATGGTTCCAGCTTCTTCGCCTTTATATCTCAATCACAACTTTACATTTCTTTCTTTATAAACGGAGCTGTATTCGAATCTTTAGATATTAAAGGGCGTGACAGTGGGCTCTGTAAAAGGAGGATTTCTCAAAACATTCACAAATAAAAATGTCAGTGACTGCGTCCGCACCAACAGTGAGCCTTATACATTTAAACAACTGCTGATGTCGTAAGCTATAGCTTATGATGTGTGATTTGGATATTTAACCCTTTAACATCCTCACAGAGTAATGGCACTGTATTTTTTGTTAATAATGATATTAATAATAATAATAATTATAATAATAATACCAAAGCAAGTAGTCAAATTTAATTAGCGTAGCTAACCTTTAGGTTAAAGAAACAACACGTTTTTTGAAAACTATTATTTTTTGTTGTATAAAGTTACACAAGTCTGCTCATCGAAACCTCTGAAACTGTAACATGCTAATAAACTAAGCTCCCCTAAATCCACTAAAACAATCCACATGTGTGGAGTGAGTTACTTGCCGCTTGCTTCTTCTATTAATGAGAGCAGTAATGGCGTATCTCTTAAAGGACCCTGTTACCTCTAGTGTTTTTTTTTAGCCTAACATTCTCTGCCGATTGGTAGAGATGCCACAATCAGGTTGAGGTAAGTTCAACACCTTGATGTAGTGCCACAAAATGGCTCCACCAAAAGTTGAACAGAATGTTAAAGGGTTAAGTTTGGGTTTTTAAGATGATGGTGTTTTCTTTATCTTTATTATGTGCATCTCTCAGCTGTTTATGTTCTCTTTATCTGAGTTAATGTGGTTGTTTTAAAATGTATGATTTATAGGTAATTATTTTGTTAAGTCATTTTTGTAACACATGTCTGTCACGCCTTCGGGTTCTCCTCCCACCTCCAACCTCCCAGACGCCATTTCTCACTTTGCTTAGCATCAATGTTCGCTGAGTCTGTGCACCTCAATCTTGAATCAAACTAGTTTTATTTTTATTTTGTGCTAAAGCTCAAGTCTATTCATCCTTACAATAAAATCACTTTACTAGAACTTACATTTCAAGTTCTGAACATTTCTGCCATCTTATAATGTTAACCGTTTGGAGATACTTGTGTTTCTTTGGACAGCTACAATATGTGTCCATTGTCTGTGTGGTGTCTTTTAGATTACTCCTTATACTCTTCCTTGCAGCTTCTGTGCAGCTCTCCAGGGTGACACCCGTCCATAACAGAGGTCCAACATTTTTAAATTCAGTATTATTCAGTATATATAGTATGATGTGTCAACACATCAAAATAATATTTGATATTTAAACCATCTCACATATGCTTTGTGGCAATATCTGCATATGTGTATGTGTAAAAACTAGGGCTGCCCTCTAGAAGTCGACAAGTCGAATCGTCAGTCGGAGACCCTTTAAGTCGACTGAGACCCTTCAAGTCGACTGACAACAGCGACGAGTTATTTTTTTGTAAAACAGGCTAAAGCTTACAGAAATGCACAAGAACTTTAAGAACTTAAATATATTATTTATATTATAATATTTATAATATTTAAAATATTTATAATATATAATTATATATAATTTAATAATTATTAAAAGGGGAATAATAAATATATATTTAAGTTCTAGCTGGGCTATGACGCATGCCCCGTGACAACGTGTGCTGGCGGTTCACCACTGAAGAAAGATAAAGCTGTGAAGCTGAGAAACACGAGTGGAACGACGGCTCAAAGAAGTCTGGAGGAGCTTCTAAAGAAGAGAATCTGAACAAATTAAACCTAATTCTGTTCGTCATTTAGTCAGACATCGAACACTGCTTCCAACGAGGGAGCTGACTTTCGTTTTAGACATAATGGCTGTTTGCAATAAAGGAAAAACGGACCGAAGACATTTGTTTTATTATAATTCCATTATTTTAGAACCTAAATTACATATATTTTTATTTATTCGTCAACAGCTAAGATTATTTTTATTTAAAGATAAGTACATTCACTTAATATACCTGCCGATAAACGAGAGATAATCATTTCAGCGAACGTAATTAAACGGTTTCAGGTCCACCTTTCTTTTTATCTAAAAATAATTTAATTTGGTTTTATTTAGCAGTTCATTATTTATGAGAGATGAAAGAAGAAGCTGTTAGAAGTGAAATTAAAAAGACTATAAGCGCTAATTTTTAGCATAAATACGCGCTGCTGCCCGACGCTGTATTCTGTAAATAAATCAGGCTCTAATTAAGATCGTTTATCATACGCCACGTCTCTTTTAGTTCAAAAATATGTTCCTGTGACTCCGCTGACTTTCTAAATGAGGAGGACATCTGATCTGAAACGTATGTAGATTGATTTACTGATTACTAGATAATGTACATGGAGAAAAAACGAATATTCGAATCGTCGGCCAGGACGGGCGAATCCGATTCGACTGAAAAAATTCTGAGTCTGGTACGGCCCTAGTAAAAACCAGGGGTATGCAGCGGGTTTAATGTCTGAGAAGGGGTGAGGGACTTCTGCATTCCGCACAAGCGCGCCCGCCCCCCTTCAGCGGAGACAAATGGCAGAATTAGAGCCCTGTGCAATGCTAAGTCGGTGTGTAACCAAGTCTGGAGAGGACGAGAGATTTAGACTGGGCACATGTGTTTATGTGCATGTGTACGTGCAGGTTAGTGTTTGTGTTGTTTCATCGCGTCTCCACAACACCAAGGGTCGTCTACACAAGGATGGTCCAGTCGCTTGGAGTCTGTCCATACTGCAAAAAAAAAAAGGGAAAAAGGGAAAAAAAGGAAAAGCGATATTAGGAGGTCAGAGGTGACAGCTCCCCCTAGCACAGCAGCAACAACACAAGCAGAAAGAAGCCACAACAACTAAATATCCATAAGCAGATCTGTAAATGTGGGGACTACAAGACAATTCAAAACAAAATGTTCCCCAGTCCATGACAGGCATACAGACAAATCCAATTATTTGCGTCTCATGTTGCAAATTTGTTCTAATGGACGGAATGGGAGAATAAATAAGCGCCCGGGTAAAGAAACAAAAGGACGCGATTTCTAATTAACATGAAAGAGAAACGGAGGGACGTGTTAGTAAACCCATCTTTCATCCCTCCACTGCAGCCTCGCAACCGACGCATTTGTTTGTGCCCAATGTTGTGCTCCAGTGGGACACATGCTTCCATTGCACCAACAAATTAAATGTCAACAGATTTAACATCGCCTCACACTTTTTTTCCCCCTCGCTTCCTTATGCGTTTTGTCGATTTTATTGTTCATTAAGCTTTTTTTTCCGCGTCGTGCAACTCTCAAGCGGCTTTATTTGTCACGTCTTGGCTTTGAAGATCACAAAAGGCTGGGACAATAATTAGGTTTAGTGTAATTACGGGGAGAGCGTAATGAGTGCTTTCAGGAGAGATGTCTGGCCCTATCTGCTCGCTGCCTCTCTATGGGTAACCATTAATCCCACATTAGCCCCGCGCTGTCAGCCTCATGACCAGAGACAGAGCGAGAAAGGGGAAGAAGAAGAGATTAAGACGCAGAGTGGGAGTAACGTGGAGGAAAAAAGAGAGATAGATAAAGATATCATAGTCATAGGCCGCTTACACGGCTTTGCACTGGCCCAAATGTTCACAAAGAGAAAGAGAAGCCTTGTTATTGTTTAAAGCTGGCATATAATTAAAATACAGATTATCTATTTGATAAAAACGTGTCTCAACGCGACGCTCTAGGCATGCAGAGTTGTTGTTTTTTTTAAATAGGCTTAACGCTGATAAGAGATATACCACATTAAAACACTGAATCATGGTGGCACGTGAGCTGAAGTTCCCCCCTTCCAATAAGAACACATGCACAGCTGGGACCACCAACATGAATCCCAGCTGTAGGGCACTGTCAGTAAGAAAATTACTGGCAAAGTTCATGCTGTGGGAAAAGGACCAATTATTACAGCTTTGAGTTTTGTCAAATTAATGAAACAGAGCTGTAAAAAAAAATGGCCTCAGAGCTACAACCCTCCACCTGTTCCCTGGATCCAATTCCAACAGCTATTTTCAAAAACGCTTTTGACAACATGAGATGTCATGGCAGCATGCTCCTTTATAAACAGTTGGCTTTGCAGATTCACTTGGATGCTTGGTTATCAAACCTTTCATTTTACAAAGAAATCAAATACATAAACAGACTTGGCTCCTATTTTTTAGCATCTTTTGACCAGGTTCCAGTCCTCTTGTCTCTAGAGTTGTTCCTTAAACGGAAGCTACGGCAAACCAGCAGTAGGGAATAGGGGCCAAACTGTTAAAAGACTGACTGAGGAATGAACTATTTATCTTCCAGAAATCGACTGAAAACCTGAGCTGGTCTGTCTGGATAATACCTTTACAATGGCTAACTAGTGTTAAGTAAACATGTAACAACTGAAACATGGAGTTGTTTTATGTTTACTTAAGATTAGTTAAGCACTGCAACCATTAGGGATGCACCGATCCAGCTTTTCCGGTTCAGATACCAGCACCGAAACCAACATCTGATACCATACAGAAAGGTTGCACATCTGAAGATACCTGATAGAGATCCAATACTACTTTCGAATGAATGAAACAAATACTTGACCATGTTGGAGCGAAGTAATGTAATTCACCTTACCGTCGTGTAAAACTGAAGTTGTGAATGAACTGCAAGCGTCTGTGCTTTTTGTCTGTTTACATAAAAGCCACTGATGACACCTGATGATGTATCTGTTTCTTAAAGGGTTGTTCTATTTCATAGGGGGAAGATTTCAACCACTACCCCTTATAACTCAGGGGGAAGAAGGGTTGCACTTGAAAGCACGGGGTGGGGTAAAAATAAAAGATAGGACTGGGCCTTAATCAGCTCAGTTTAGGTGAAGAGACTCTAGTGCCTCTCAGTCCACCAGTCTTTAATAGAAGCTCATTCATTAGTCTGATACTGACGTCTATTCACATCATCATCAGCACAGAACACTGAGAGAACAGGAGAACAGGTTCCATCAGCTAGAACTACAAAATAACTTTTAGCAAACAGGCAAAGTTTCGGTTTAAGATTTGTTTACAACTTCGTTACAGGTTTAAGTTTATAAATATGTGAAAACTTTAAACACACGTTAACAAATGAGCTTTCCTTTACTATATTGCATCCGTTTTTTAAGCGCACATGACAAAAGGAACAACACATTTCAGAGCGTAGAGGAGTAAAAAGTAAGATATTAGAGTTGAAGTACAAAGTCGTCCAAAATGGAAATACTTCAGTACAAAAAAACTACTCAAGTATAGAAACCAATTACATTTACTTCCTTAGTGTCCACCACTGTTCTTTACTAACAAGTGATACAACACTCGTCTGCCTCAGGGTGGCGCTATGGCAAACAGCTTCACCCAGTTGGTCCTTCATAGCCTTCACAGAAGCTATGCTCAGGTCGCCTCTGAAATTATTCTGGCATATCCAGATTATATGCAGATTTATTTTTGAAATGCTTTTCCAATCGAATTTTTATTGATGTCTGGACGCTTAGATCAGTCCCTTTGGCATCCCTGTCTAAGCAACAAGCAACAACGTCAAGTCCAGAGCGATAAAAGTGCTGGGGTTCAAGAAGACCTTCACCTAACAGTGAACTGACTTGACAGAGCAGAGGGTGAGGCACCTCTGTCTTGCCTGCTTCTGCATATGAAAGCCACGTCATCAGCACGATTGAAACCAAGGCAGATCCACTGGTGATGTTTGGATACACAAATCCGATCTGATCTCTTGGGAACAGTAGTGTGGACAGTCGCCTCAAAAGATTGGATTTGTGTTTATTCATGTCCAGTAAGAAAGGACTCAAAGGCCAAAGAACTTCTCCAGTACAGGTTGAACACCAGCTGTCAGCTTTTTACGCTTTTCAAGTTTCCTCTTTTTGGGCGTACTTTTTCAAATAACAGAGCTGAGAGTAAACTTCAAGGTCATCACTATGATCACTATGAGCTGCAACATAATGAGATAACGTCCATGATCGACATTTAGACTGAACTCTGAACAGAGCATCCAATTTGACAAGTAGTTCCAGCACTGGGAAGCTAGTCGCTGCCTGTCATATCATATTATTAACTCATTACTCATCATTATCTCCAACTTCCTTACTTGTAATTAGAACTTTCAAGACTCTTTCATGTGTTCATAATATGTGACATTTCCAACAGCACTTAAATTCACGCTTCTCATATCTCAAATTTATCGATGTTAATGTTGAATATGACCGAGATTAATTTCTTTCATGTTAACTTCACATCTCTCTGTTTGCAAATATAATGCTCCACCTTCAGTCACTATAAACTTGTGATCAGATGGATAGACAGATACTTTATTGATCCCAGAGGGAAATTCAGAAAAGGGGGAAATTCAGACCACAGATCACTTCCTTTTCCTGTCACCGAACATGCGGAGAGAGTGTGGGACAGCTGATAGATTTCTTTTAGTTATCAGGCTTCAATAGTTTAAAAGGTAAAATGGTGTCACGCCTGCTGGCTCTCCTCTCATCCCCGATCTGCCGATCTTTAATTCTCCTAACCCACAACCCGATGATGACACCATCACATGTAAGCAATCCTCCAATCCCGTTTCATTCTCCAGATCTCCATCCCCGGAATACTGATTACACACACCTGATCTTGTGTAGTCTGTGGTTGGTGTACCTCAGGGGATAAGACCACTACCCGCCCCAGAGCCAACACCACACGTGGGAGACTGGGGTTCGAATCCCAGTCTAGGTGAGTATGCTGTGCTACACCAATAAGAGTCCTTGGGCAAGACTCCTAACACTACATTGGCCTACCTGTAATATGATTAACCTTGTAAGTCGCTCTGGACAAGAGCGTCAGCTAAATGCCATAAATGTAAATACGTCTCTCTCACACTGCTCATTGCAAAGTTCTCTCTGTGACTACTATTTTTTGCTGATCTGGTTTTTGACTTTAGGCTGAATTTAGGCTGAATCCCATTTCACCCCTCGCACCGAACACTTACCACTACGTTTTGCGTGTTCCTGTCTAGGGGTAGGGTTGTCGAGTATGGTGTTGAGATGGAGGGGTAGGGCGAAGTGTTAGGACTACATGGCCTGTCAAACAGAAATTTGTTAGAGGCACACTCAAAACGGAGTGCCCTGCGAGTCATCCACAAAATGGCTGCACAAGTGTCACTCTCTTGGATCTTCCTGACACCGCCGATCCTCCAGACTCCCCTTGCCAGAGTGCACTACCCGATGACTCACACTCACATGTCCCCAGTCTCCCAATCATCCCCGCTCTAGGTCGCCCGAGTTTTAGCACAGCTGTAAAGTTTTGCCAAACCTTTGTTTGCGATTCTGAGCATTTCTCCCTTGTCTTTGGCATGTATCTCTGGTTTTGATCTCTTTCTGTATTCAACTCACTCTCTTTTGCTCTTCCCCTTTTTGATCTGTCGCTTGATTGTTTTGACTTACTGGTTATCAACCTCTTTCTGTTTCACTGTCTTCGACCCTGCATAACCCCTTCTGTTATGACTGCCTTGCTTGGTTGTTGTGTTTGACTATCGACGTGTCAAACAAACCTCCTTTGGCTTTTAGCTCTGCACGCATCGAGCCCAGTTCTTTGTCCGTGACAACAAACGTCCAAAGAGACCCATAAATATGAGTATTTTCTCTGTTGAAGCCGCTCTACTGTAAGATAACCACTGTAAAAGTGCTTCATAGTCATATTCTTCATAACATGCGTAAAAATAGCTAGTAATACACTGATGTCTCAGTGCTAATTAGCAAAATTTTCCCATTCCATGTTAAATGGTGCACCAACCCCAGGTACAGGAACGTAACTGCTGCACCATTTAATGTGGAATGGAAAATTACTCTAGGTAGCGCCAAGACAACAGTGTATAACAAGTGATTTTTACGCTTGTTATGAGAAAAATGACCATACAACGCTAGGTGGCAACATTTCCCTGTCCACTTTAAATGGTGCAGTAGTTACGTTCTGGTACCTGAGGTTGCTGCACCATTTAGGGTGGAACAGAGTCGATCTCTGCACTGAAGCTATGTTTATTTATTCATCTACAGTTATGACTATTTTTATTTAAGGATAAGCACAGTCACCTAACATGCCTGCCGATAAACGAGAAATAATGATTTCAGCATGGGTAATATAATAAACGGTTTCAGGTCTACCGTTTACTTTTCATCTAAAAATAATTTAAATATGGACTAATTTGGTTTTATTTAGCAGCTCATTATTTCTGAGAGATGAAAGACGAAGGTTCATCCTACTGAAGAAGCTGTATCCTGTAACTAAAGGCTCCAGTTCAGATCGATCATCATATGTCTCTTTTAGTTCAGAAATATGTTCCTGTGACTCTGCTGACTTTCTAAATGAGGAGGACATCAAATCTGAAACGTATGCAAATTGATTTACTGATTACTAGATAATGTACATGGATTATTTTTCACTCATAATAAACAAGGATTCTCTGTGATTCTTTTAAAGATGTTATATATGTTTTAATACTGTTGATAAGTATGAGATTGAAATATTTCATTACTGGACTGTGAATACTCATATAGTTACATCCCAGCCACGCTTACAGAGGGGCACTACACATGTATTGCACCACAACAGCGCTCATGTCTGTGTGAGGATACGTGTGTGTGTGTTGCTTTACCTGAATGTCCGTGAGTTCCTTTCGCAGCCTAGAGACCAGTGGGGGGCAGTTATCTTCACAGGGAATTTGGAGATTCTATAGAAAGATAAACAAGCAAGTAACTTACATCTCCTTTATTCACACTGACTTCAACTAATTAACATAAACCAAGCATAAAGACTGGGAAACAGTATTGACTCATGGCACGGTAATAAAGTCCTACTCATCCTACTCATTTAGAAGCCAAAATAAACAAAGAAATCAGAGCTGTAGGTTCTAGGAAAAGAGGAAATGAGTGGAAACATTTCAAAATGTGCCTTTACATGATCAGTTGGGGGTGGAACTCTCTAGGCATCTCGGTATTTGGTTACATTTCCAGTCGGATCAGGAATCCAAGATGTATTAGACAATTATTGATGCATTTTGATTTCTTTAGCTTACATCCTTACTATCCTGCACAAGTGACCAAAGAGACCCTCAAATATGAGTATGGTCTCTGTTAAAAAGCCCCATGGCATCAAGTTTCATGGTATTTTTTTTACAACAGGTGTAGAAATCTGTAGTAATACGCCGATGTCTCTGCGCTACCTAGTGAAATTTCCCGTTTCACCTTAAATGGTGCAGCAGTTACATTCTAGTACCTGAGGTTGAAGAAAAACAGAAAAAGAGAAATCTGATCATGAAGCAGGCGATTAAGTTCAGCTTCATATGACTGAAGAATTCTTGGTGGAGAAAATAAGTAATGGCCATCCGCCTCTTTGAAGTCATATGATGTCCTAAATGTATTAAAGCAGTGAGCTTCATGATTGATACAATAGTGATCTTACAGTACAGCGGCTTTAACAGAGACATACTCAAATTTATGGGTCCCTCTGGTCGCTTGTGCAGCCACGCATCTTGCTGATGAAATCTCAGTTTAAAAGGCCATGTAGCCCTAACACTATGCCCTACATCTCAAAAGCACTCATGACAAACCTACCCCTAGACATGCATGAGCAAAACATAGGGGTACGGCTAATTGTTGGGGGCAAGAGGTGAAATAGGATTGAGCCTTTCTCTGTCCTTGTTTTGGTTGCCTGATTATTTACATCTCTGGTCTTCGACTGTCCTTTTGTCTATCTGAACACTCTCCTGGATTACCAGTTTGGATCTGTTTGCTGGTCTATCTGATTCCCTGGTTTCAACCCTGGCCTGTCTCTCTGTCTTTGACCCTGCATTCCCCTTTGGTTATGTTTGCCCGGATTTTGCTGTGCTCAACTGTCAAACTGTTTAATAAAACTCTTGTGAGCTTGAGCTCTGCTCATGTCGAGCCAAGTTCTTTGTTCCTGACAATAATAAAGTTTTAAAAAATTAAATCTTATTTATAACATGTTAAACTGCATATGTGAAGGTGTAAACTATGTTTTAAGTGTGTCGGGAGGAAAAATATTATATACTTGTGCTTGCTGCAATTTTTACAGTCAGTTTTTTAAACACGCCTTATAACTGAAAGCGGCTATAAAACGAAGTCAAATTCTTACACAGGGTCATGTTTTCTAATGTTTCAGCCAAATTTCTGACTAATCTGTGACTGTAAACATGTAAACAGTGAGATCCTCCTTCCAGACAGGATGTGCCAAAGCTTTGTGAATTGATTCCGAATCTTTCAAGACTCCAGATACATCTAAAACTGCATTATTATCTTTTTTTTTTTGCAAGGCAGCGTTCTGTTATAAATCTAGGCACATCCAACAAAAGGGCGGTAGCACAACACATCATGCAAATGTTAAAACATTTATATTTATATAGAACATAGCCGTTAATCCTTACTTATGAATGAAAAAATGTGTTTCTGCAATGTTGTTTGCTCTTAACACCACAGTAAATTTGGCAGTGATCAAGGGAATTAATAAGGAGTTTGTCCTCCATTTGCGGCAGTAACAGCCTCTACTCCTCTGAGAAGGCTTTACACTTGGTCAGCTAGCTGTGACCAGTTTGGCATGCAATTCTCTCAACCTCTTAATACTACTAAATTAACATAAATAAGTGCAAGTGTCCCAAAAGTGTTTAATAAGGTGATTTCCTTTCATAATGGCAGCAGTCATCGTGGCTAGATGGAGGCAATGTCCTCACACTGAGAAATATTTACCAACAGCATAACACGATCTCAACTTACTAGGGCACACACAAGAACGTGCAGTGCAAACTGTGCTGAACAAAGTGCATGTTATCATTTCCTAAATTTGGGGGTTTAGGCTGGAGTAGAATTACACCCCAACAGAATGTTTTAGTGGGACAGAACTGTCTGTATCTACTAAATGTTTGCCACAGCTCTAATGGATTTTGTGTGTGCGTGGATTTATAAGCCTTTTTTTCCGAGGTTGCCACTGAAGTGCAGGGTTAGCCCTTCATGAATATTCATTTTAGAGCCTTACTATAATTAAGGCAGTGCATTAAATAAACTACATACAGTCATCGACAAAAGAACAGCTGCACAAAAAGTTGCAGACAAAAAGACGCCACCCACCGGAATGAAAACTTGTGGGTACGTTTGACATCTTGGGACATGCAAATGATTCAAAGAAGGACGGGCCTTATCATTGTATCTGACTGAGCCAACAACCATGATTGCGGACATTCAGCGAGCGGTGATGTCCTCCATGAGTCATCCTGTTAGTGCAAACCATTGGCAGACGCCTGCCCTTAACACCATGTCAAGACTGCAGTGGTGTCGTACCAGACCGTCATGGAGTGACTCAGAATGGCAGCGGGTCGTTTTCAGACCGGCTTTTGTCTCTGAGGAGACGACCAACGAATCCGTGTGTGGAGGCACCGTGGGCAGCACCAAGATGAACAGTTTGTTGTCACACGTCCACAAGGCCTGGTGTCTCTCCACCTCCACCCCTACCGCACCATCTGCAGGAACTGTGTGAGGATGTTCAAGCTGCATGGGATGGAGTATCACGAGACACCATTAGGAACCTCTGCAACTCCGTGCCGATACGTCTGACGTGTTGGGTTAGCGAACACGGCGGCCCGACGCCATACTGAGAGACAGACTTCTGTATGTGTAGCTCAATAAGTATTGATCATATCAGTCTAAATTTATCATCAGTTATTGATCCTGGTCACCTTCATCTTCCTTCCCAAAAGATTTGCACTCCCACACCTCCTTTTGGGGGCAGATGTAACTTTGACGATGAGTGTATTTTGTAGAATACACATACTTTAAATGATGCATGTAACAAATGTAACATAGGTACATACACAAAACTGCAGAACTACTGTCCTTACGTTTCTTCAGACCGTCTTTGAAAGGCCAAGTCAACATTTGTTTATATAGCTCCTTTTACAACAGATGTCACAAAGCAGCTTCACAAAGAACTTGGTGTCCGAGAATCCAGTGAGCAAGCCAAGGGCGACAGAGACAAGGAAAAACTCCCTCAGTTAAAAAGTAAGACACCTCGAGAGGAACCAAGATTCAAAAGGGGAACCCACCCCCCTCGGGTCAACACCAGATAACGTGACACGATATTCTGTTTGAGTAGGATCCAAGAAGAACCTTTACCTTCTAGTACTTTCTATTGAATGGTCAAGCTATATTCCTTTTTTGATTTGTTTAGGAATGTGCTGGTAGATCTAATTACATTTATTTCTTCATGAACTGCTCATCTTTTAGCTGAAGGGTCACACCTCCTTAATAAAAACTTCCACTACTTCCAGACAGAATTTCTTCTATTCGTCTATAGAGTTATTCTCTGTTGGTTAGGTTAACTTGGATCTATATATGAGCACCTCCAGAATTCATAGCAGATCAGTCACAAATCTACAGTCAGCTGCTAAAGATTTTGAACGCGTTTTTGTAAATACAGTCTTCAGTGTGTTTCTACTTATCATTAAGCTTTCGCTTTCTTATTCTGCACTTGCTAAAGGGTTCATTATTTAGTACCTGTTCGTCATAAGCACACAACCCCTCCCCCCACACACACACACACCACCACAGTGAACTAAACTTTGATATTATGACTGCACAAAGGAACAGTCTGTCCTGCAACATCATGCACACTTGATGCGTATGTAACACGCAAGCACACTAAGCTTACCTCTCCCTGGTACAGCACCCTGCCAACTGGACTGACCACACATGCTGTCCCTGAGCCAAACATCTCCTTCACCCGGTTCTCTTTCAGAGCTAGGATCAGATCAGCCATGGTCAAGTACCGCTCAGACACTTGAAAGTCTCCCTGTAGATTGGGATATTAAAGGAAAACCATACATGTATATGGGAATAACATGGAAAAAGAGGTGCAGAAGTTAGAACAACAAACACTTTGGTAACATATGTTACATGCGCTCTACTGGGAACACACTTTTAGAGCACTATGTTTATTTATTTGCTGACTAAGTTTTGCACAGGCCATAGTTTATTGTTTCCTGGCTAAAATGTTGCATTTAATAATAAACAGCAATTTGCATTAAAACCTAATATAAGTAAGTCTAAGTAAGTCCACCAGTCTTCACTTCAGAACCATCAACCATATAGGACACTCTGTAGGTGTACAGTTTCAGACTGTAGTCCATCTGTTTCTCTGTGTACTGTATTGCCCTGTTCTTCAATGGTCAGGACCCCCACAGGACCACCACAGAGCAGGTATGATGTGGGTGGTGGCTCATTCTCAGCATCGCAGTAACACTGAGTGGTGGTGGTGTGTGTTGTGCTGGTGTGAGTGGACCAGAGACAGATGAGCTATGGTCACTGACTGTACATCTACAAGGTGGACCAGCAAGGTAGGAGTGTCTAATAGAGTGGACAGTGAGTGGACACAGTGTCTAAATACTCCAGCAGCACTGCTGTGTCTGATCCACTCACACCAGCACCACACACACCACCACCACGTCAGTGTCACTGCAGTGCTGAGAATAATCCACCACCCACATACTACCTGCTCTGTGGTGGGCCTCTGGGTGACCACTGAAGAACAAGGTAATACAGTATACAGAGCACAGATGGACTACAGTCCGGAATTGTACAACTACAGAGTGTCCTATATGGTCAGTAGAGTATAGATAGAAGAACTGGTGCTCAGTGAAGTGCTCAGTGAGCGTCATAATGTCAGAAAGAGAACAGCTAGATTAATGCCTAGTCACGTACGAGGATTGTGGCCATCAAGCACTTGCCCTATAGTAACTGTCCTGAGGAATAGCTGGTACCTCTTATTGATGAGAGTGTAGTGTGACCTAGAAACAAAATTACACAAGGGGCCGTACTAAATGTTTGAACTTCATGTTTTTCCATGTCTAAATTGGCTTATTAGATGCATATTTACAAATGATACATAGTCTGAAGAATAGTTAACCTCTTAATGCTCAATAACTTAAGAGTTGTGGTGTACATGAGCATGGGGCATGTAATATCAGGCTCGATTAAGTCAGAGAAGGGTACACTCGGTTATGTCCCAGTGGTTAATCAGAATCTTTACCCAGCTGCGTGTTAGCTCCAGGATGCTCTGCCGTGTAATGCCTGGAAGGATGATCCCATCAAGAGGAGGTGTTGCAAGTTCTTCCTCTGAAAAAATAAAAATTCAGATTGTCTGTGATGCAGTGTCTCACTTGAGTTATTGTAGGCCGAAATCACCTGAAACCAAACAGGTTTTTAACTCCAGTGGCCCTATAGAGCCAAATATAGTCACCCCATGTTTAATCATGAGGCATCCCACTGTAGCTGTTTGTTCATCTGAATTCACAAAATAGACATTTTACATTTGGTGTAATAAGAACACATATACATGATGAAGTTACTAACTCTTTACTAGTTTTGCATGTAAAGTTTTGAGGAAGCTGTGGAATCTAGCCTTAACATCATCTTACTGAACCACGACCAAGGTGTTTTATCTTGATTTGTGACTAAACAGGCGACTAACAGATAAGGGGAAAGACATTTTGAAATTTTTGAAATACACAAAACATTTGCTCATGTCAGTGAAGTAAGATGGGTCAGTGACTCATATGCTGTGCTCCTTTTTCTCCACACATACTCAGATTTTCTTATATGTGTTGACCACTAGAGGTCACTGGTGTACAGCCAAATGAACACCAGCCAACAGACTTTCAACAAAGGTTCATCCGGTCTCATTTATTTCATTTTATACCAAGCGTTTTTTCATTAGCCACCACTGAAAAGTAGGAGAACATATTTCGTGGCACTCTTCCAAAGATATCCACCTACCATCCATATGAGCCACTGCACCAGTCTTGGACTGTCACCACAAACAAATGCCAGATAAGACGGCTCCAATCACACATTAAGCTGGAGTTGGGTTAACAGCAAAAGCATTACCTCCTTTCTCATTGACCCAGTAAAGAAACAGGTTCATCGTGCCAACCTCCGTGATCTGATGGTCATCCCCGTACAGCCACAGCACTTGCTGGCAGCCGTAATCCACCGCCTCATACTGAGCACAGATAGAAGCACCATAGTTCCTGAAAATAAAGAGGCTTTGTATGCAGTGTCACAGCTTTCTTCATGCCATTGTGCCTTGGTTCCCTCATCATCCTCCTCAGTGACTCTGCTGCCCCATCACTTTGTGAATCTTTACGAGGTTTTGATGTACTTTGGCAGCTCTGAAAGTGAGCACCAGTGTTTCACCAAGTGTTTATTTATTCAGACTAATTTTTGGTTGGACAGAACGAGACAGTAACATGCGCATCCTGCCTTCTACAACAGGAGCAGACACTACCCTTTAAGAATATTGAGACAAGCAATGATCAAATTTCAGACCTGGTAGGTTCAGCTAAACCCTGAATAGCCTGGTCATTGATTTTGCTGTTTTTTTATTTATTATTTGTTTTTACTCTTGTGCAAACTACTTCTGAAAGACTCCTGGTGGGTAAATATGGTCATATTTTATGCATTTTCACAATTTAGGACATATCCTGGTGATTTGCTTTACAGACAGTTGACATCTGTAATAGGAGAGGAATACTTACAATAATAATAAAAAAATATATATATATATATATATATATATATATATATATATATATATATATATATATATATATATATATATATATATATATACTTAATATTTATACTCTAGGTGTTAGTACCTGTAGTTCGGGAGCTCGAGCAGAGTAAGAATGGCATTGTACAGTGCATAGCTTGTTTATCTGTGCCTATGACAATAAATGCTGGAATTTGGTGTTTTTTCAGTAATAGAATTTTATAAATGTTTCCAAATAGTCCACTTAATATTATGAATAACATGTAAGTATCAAAACCTGGTAGTTAATTTTAATTACTGCTGAAAATGCAGACATTCCTTCTTGTAGACCTTGTAGACGTTTACGCTTTTCACTGTAGCACACTACTGCTGATGATACATTCCACTGGTTAAAATATATTCATTCAAATAGAGTAAGACAGTAGGGTCATTTCCCTTTTGACCAAATAATATGACTAGGCCTTTGACAATAGCAGTACTAACGCAATTCCACAGTGTAGTGTGTCGGATATATCAATGTTTGTGTATGAGCTAGAACGGAACCTGCACTGTGTGCAGTCCTGGGAAAGGGTTATCATCAGGGTTGTAAACCTACAGGTTATAGGTCAAACACCATTAAGCAATAACTGGTTAGGAGAGCTGACCATCTGGTAAAGCAACACAGGAACACAACCTCTTTGTACCTTAAGTGGGGGTACTCCTGGTTCTACCTTCAGTGCAAGAAAGTAAGAACCAACTTCAGGTACTTATTTACCGTTCTCACTGTTTTGTTTTGCTGGTTGGTTTACCATCATTAATCATACTTGCCATCAGTTTACTACCTAACAGCTCTCTCTCTCTCTAGACTGTATTGTAATTGAGATCTGTTGATCTAAAAGACTGATCTGATTGTATCTACCGTGGTGCCGGTATCTTACCGCTCCAGACTGAGTTGAAAGTGTTCTGGTTACACTGATAGTTACGACTGAAAGGTGTTCAATCCATCAAGAGCTGCACCAACAGCTTTAGCTAGTTACTTTGAACTAAACTCTCTCTGTTTTTGGCTGTAGGCCTTCTTTTGTAATTCATACATCTATAATTAGAGATGCAGCGATATTGTATTTCTTGGGCCAATACAGTAACCGATTATTAGCATATTTTTGTTGCCGATAACAATAGAAAAAAAAACGATAATTTAGCCTTTTAAAAAAAGGAAAGGGGTCAGTCGCTAACTTTCCAATGACTGTTTAACAGACACAATGGTTGCTGCTCCCGTTTTTGTTCTAATGCTACCTTTAGTTCTGTAGTTCTGTATACACTGAAATACCTACAGCAGAAATATTCTCTATGCAGCGTGTGGGCTGCGTCAAAAAAAATAATAAGTAATAAAGTAATGAACAAAAAGGCTTAAAGTTATTGAGTAATTTCAGCAAAAATTCTAGTATCGGGCTGATAACGATAACTGAAATAAATACATAGATAGGCCAATAATGTGCATCACTATTTATAGTAGAAGTGATTAATATAAAAAAAAACGAATCAATACTATGTTTACATCAAAAGGTTAATAACAATAATTAAAATAAAAGTAAATAATAATGTATTTTGCACTTCTGGTTGGATGCTAACTGCATTTCATTGGCTTTGTACCTGTACTCTGCACAATGACAATAAAGTTGAATCTAATCGAATCTAAATCTAATCTAATTTTATCGGTCCCAATACTTTTGGAAAAGAGGTCTATTAGTCTAGTTTAGTTGGTGGCCCAGAAAGTCCTCGATACATTAAAGATGCCAGGTTGTGGGAGATGAGAGTTCAGAATTTAGAACTGAATCTCAATAACCTACTGGTAAAAACAAGTTAAACTCGCTGTAATGTTTGAGATTTTGTTTTCCTGTGTTAGCCAGGATGGAGATTACGGATGGCTTACACATTAAGCTGGGTTCATACACTCCAATTCACTGGCTTAATCCCAAGCAAGGGCATTTAAGTTGCAACAGAGCTAGTGGATGTTGAATCAGGATTTGGCACTCATGACGGGGCAACATCTTTACAGAAAATGGTCAAAGGAGCATTATTACATTACTAAAGATTTTTCACTCTCTCGTTCTCACCCTCCCATTTTGCAGTCGCCTGTTCCTCCTCTCCAGGCCCTGATATATTTGGAGTCAGCCCACAGAGATACAGGTTTGGTTCCTGTGCTGAAGTATGAGCCAACAGGACTTAGGATCACAAACAGCAAAGCGTGTGAGGGCTTCTTCACACCTAAGGACGCCTGTAGACAGTCACAGAAACACAAACAGGTGGTTCCCCTTGAACATAAACTGCAATACACAGACACACACACACACAAACACAGAAACACACACACACACACACGTAGAACTGTACACAAACATTGATGCATGTACACTGCATAGTTTAAATAGCCAGATATATACATAACATTTAACTACATTGCTCCTTGTTATTATCTTAATGCTTTGTATGCTTTGTAAAATAAAATACAAAACATTACAAACAAAATAGAACAAAAAGAAGTAGCAGGTCACAAAATGGAGGACGTATAAAAGAGCAGTATAGCAGCAAGTAGGAAGAACCCTACTTATATACATATATAGATGTATAAAAGGTGTATAAAACCGAGCACCCAGTCTTTAAGACTGCATTAGTGAAAGAATGGGTCACTCTCAGGAGTTCAGTGAATTCCAGCGTTGTACCGTGATAGGATGTGCAACAAGTCCAGTCATGAAACATTCCACTAAACTGTGAAATTTTATAACAAGTTGGAAGTGATGGGAATGACAGCAACTCAGCCATGAAGTGGTAGGTCATGTAAAATGACAGAGCGGGGTCAGGGGATGCTGAGGTACATAGTGCACAGAGGACTTTCTTCAGAATCAATCACTACAGACTTCATGTGGCCTTCGGATCAGCTCAAGAACAGTGTGTGGTAAGCTATATAGAATGCAGAGCGTGAAATGCAGGGATGTAAAGCGCCACCACTGCACTCTAGAGCAGTGGAGACGTGTTCTCTAGAGTGACCAATTACGCTTCTCTGTCTGGCGGTTCGATGGACGAGTCTGGGTTTGACAGTTGCCAGGAGAACGTTACTTGTCTGACAGCATTGTTGGTCATGTCTGTTCCTGTACCAACATGATTGCACACCAGTGAACAAAGCAAGGTCCATAAAAACATGGATGAGTGAGTTTGGTGTGAAAGAGCATGACTGGCCAAGGCTCGAGACCATTTGTGCGAAGGCAGACGAGCAGATATATATACATATACACATACACACACACACACACACACACACACACACACACGCTCACACACACACACATGCTCACACACACACTCACACACGCACACGCACACTCACACACGCACACGCACACTCACACAGTGTAAAGAGTAAGGTATATTTATCTATTTATCTATATTATCTAAAAACAAAGGGTGGCCTCATACAGACTGAGGTGGAAAGAACAAAACTCACCTCAGTCCCCACATACGTTGGGCGGATATAAAGACTAGCAGAATCTGACTGAGGAACCCACTCTTGATCCACTTCTATCAGTTTCCTGATGCACTCCAGCAACTCAGCACCATCAAAACTCTGCATCACAAACAAACAACAAATAAAAAAGTAAAGAGATCATGTTAATACAGATATAGAGACCATACAGCAAGCAGTTGTATGTAAAGATCTGGACACCCCTGGTTCAATTACACTCTTTAGTCAGGAGAAAGTGGAGAGCTAGGCAGGACTCACAGGTAGACAGGCTCTGCGAGCAGACTTCAGCATGCGCTTCATATTCAGCATGGGTCTAAACAGGCGCACTTTGTTGTCATGTCCCCGGTATGCCTTCATGCCCTCAAACAGCTGGTGATAGGAAAGATCACATCCACATGTTTGATCATACATGGGCAAAAGAGATGAAATTAAGGTCAAGTGTGTACATCTGCTTTTTACATCTTTGAATGGTGGAAATAAACATATTTTATTTTTAAATCTGCAAAGATTACACTGGAAAAAAATATTCTACAATAAAGGGACAAACAGAATTGCTCCAAAAAGCACACACACTAGTGAAGACTAGTCAGTTGGACCAACTAAAGGGTTTTTTTTTGTTTTACTTAAAACGTTTAAGTTGTCCTCAAAACTCAAAGATTTAGTGCAGTAAGTTGCCTTGTAATTTTGAGTTTTCTTAACATTTTCTACAGTGTACTAATGTGTTAATAATTTTTGCTGAGCTGGTGCTTACTTATGTTCATACTGTACAAACCTTATTATTACAGCACTCTGCTGTATTATGTAACTGCTACTGGCTGCTAAATTTTCCACATTGATCAATATAGTATCTATCTATCTCTCTTTCTATCTCTCTATTTATCCATCCATCCATCCATCCATCAAGCCACAACAAAAAAATGGCTTAGATTGTCTGATGACAGAAACCATATACAAAATTTTTAACCCGGTCTGAAACTTAGACATATTATTCAACTACTGGTGAAATACAACTGAAATGTACAACTCGGTGTTGCTGGAACTCGGACCTCAACAGCGTAGTGCAGGGCCGAACAGGCAGGATGGATGCTCAGGTTTCCAAAGGGCTGGATGTGAGGTTTCCCCCAACCTCCTTCGAGGTTCCACTCAATGACCAGCATGTGGTCAGTAAACACAGTGCCGAACTGCAGCCCCTCCAACTTTGGTTTTGGCTTTTGAGTCTCAGACAGCTGGACCACTGTATCTGCAGCCTGGAGGGGGAAGGGAAAATGGTTTTACTATTCAAAAAACGATAAGAGTATATAAAATCTCTGTTCTATATGGATGCACTGTATCAGACGCCATACGTTTATTTCATTAAGTCCAATAAGACGATTCCTACAAGCAGTGGTGGACAGTAATGATGTAAATGTATTTGGTTTCTGTACTTGAGTTGTTTTTCTGTGTATCTGTACTGAAGTATCTCCATTTGGGACGACTGTTTACTTTAACTCCTTCACATTTCAAACGCATATATCTGACTGCTTACTCCACTACATTATGGGCATTATGTGCATGCAGAAATGTAACACCAAAAGGAAACAAGCTTATTCCTGGATTTTTGGCATCCATGGAAAGATCCGTTTCAGACCTGGACTACATCCAGGGCCACATCGAGGAAGGCAGGTAAAGCAGGATGGGGTTAATGCAAACTGACCATCACACATCAAAGCATCAGTGAACAAATCAAACAGATTGTTTCTGACTTTGTGGGTACATAGACACAATAAAGAAATATGTACACATGCACGTGTGACTGGTGAGCACCTTTTTATACAAACAGTTTCCTCTTAAAGTATGCACTTGGCTGGTTTATGTTTATGAACCGAGACCTGCAGATTACCCACAGTATAGGAGAAACTCATTTTGAAACTGTTTAAAGAAAGTTCATATTAAACTTTAACCTGTAACTAAGTTGGACATAATAAATCTTAAACTGAAACTTTACTGGTTTGCTAAAAGTTATTTTATAGTTCTAGCTAATGGAACCTGTTCTCCTTCAGTGTTCTGTGCTGATGATAGAGGTCAGTGTCAGACTAATGAATGAGCTTCTATTAAAGACTGGTGGACTGAGAGACACTAGAGAGTCCTGTCCAGAAATCTTCACCTACACTGAGCTGATGTTACTCTCCATACTTAAGTCCATCTTTCCAGAAATGTTATAATAGGACATCTGAAGGTAGAGCCGTAATAAACCATGTACATACTCCTGTTACTCTCCATACTTAAGTACTGAAGGTAACATTTGAGTACTGGTACATACTTTAGTACTACTTTAGTACTGGTACTCTCCATACTTAAGTACATCTGAAGGTACATACTTTAGTACTGGTACTCTCCATACTTTAGTAACAGTACTAAAGTATGTACCTTCAGATGTACTTAAGGGAGGGACTTGTACTGACAGTGGAGGAGTATTTTACCTTCGGTATCTCTACTCTAACTCAGGTACATGATTTGTGTACTTGGTCCACCACTGACTAAAAAGCACAGAAGTACATTTAATCAGTTACTTTCCACCAATGGGTAATAACATTGTGAGAGACAGAACAACCATGTACACAGTTGTACAATACCAACACCAGGCTCTTTAAACTTGCTCTCTCTGCTGCCAATGCCTGAGATTAACAGCACACAGATTACAGCCTTCTATAGCCCTGCATAATCCCAGATTACTGAGGGAAGGTGAGGCAATGTCATTTTTATAGCACAATAATACTGCAATTAAATCTATATATATATACCGTTTATTTATATGCTGTCATATTTGTACAATAGTAAAGTTATTTTTTATATTGATATTATATTGATATTATATTACATTTTCTGAATTGGTCATCATAACTTACTGTGATGTTTGAACAGAATTTCATCACTTAGACACTGCAAGTACATTCCTAGTCTGAGTGTGACCACACAACATTGATTTCCAATATGTCTGTCACCTCCGGTTAAGCAACCTCCGTTAAAACATCAATAGCCATGCCGTGCCCTCCTGCTTTCTTTCAACCCTGAACAAAAGCCAACATCGACACTCAAACTGATGGAGAAACTTTAAAGTGGTCCGTTTTATATATTATATACTGTCTTGCAAAAAAAACATCCTATCCTACACGATACTGTCATATATGATATATATGCCCCTATATTTTAAGAGTGGGCTTTCCATACATGTTACCTATAAGCCGATTTATTATTGTCACATACATACATCCTCTGGATTCATATGGATGTAAGTTTATAACATTTATGAACATCCCATCATAATATGTGGTATACGTACATATACTGAAAGTATCTACAGTACAGTATTCATGTTTGTACATTATTATATGTTGCATCCATATACGTCAGCCATACATAATTAATTTATATATGGTTAATTATAAGTTTATTAAAACAATATATACATTATTATATACATTATTATATAACGTGTTCCTTATTAGTTTTAAACATGTGTCTATGTTTTATACATAGGTGTGTGTAATGTCCACCTGTATAGGCGGCTTTTGGGTTGGAGACACTGTATATGTACAGAATGTGTACATATGCATAAAAGGTTGACACTGGAGATTTTTTATAGATATGTAATATACTCATACATGAGCATACATATTTATGCGGGCCAGACATTTATATCAATATATGAAATCGTTCCAATTACTAATTTTTTATTTATACGGACACATAATTCACCTATGAAAGTCTCATATATGTACATATTTTATATTAGCGTATGGGAAGCATTTAATACTAAATGTTCACAGTCCTGACACTGTCAATGTAAAGCATTACTGCAGACTCTCAAACCAATAATATGTGCTATAAGACAATTTCTAAGTGTATAAAAGTTTATATAATATTTCTGAGGCAACTATCATATCACAGTACAGTCATATTACAGTCGTATAAAATTGTTTGAACACAAATGACATGCTTTGTTGATTTTCTAAATGAAAACAGCACATACTTTACGAGGTACATATAAAAATGCAATTTTTCTGCATGTTGTAGTGCCCAATTTCTGTATATTATATATATGTATAGGTTAACATACTGCAAAAAATTAACACCAATTATAAAATGTGTCCTAACTTTATTTTTGTTCCATGTTAAATTAGTTAAAACAGCATATATATAAAGTACTAAAAATCTGTCTGTAGAGGATGTGTTCTACTTGCTTACAGACATGTATGTAAATACAGAAAACAATAAAGCACTTTTGTATATATAGTTCCAGGGAACGTCAATATAAACGTCAATTAAAAAAGCATAACAACTTGGATATTCTTTGGCCTTATGCCTTTATTCTATGTTACGTTTCAGTATGCAAAAATGAGTAAATAATTACCAATCATGCATTCAAATGTGAGGAAGTGCAATATATATGCTATATGCACTAAAATACTTTTTCACAATATACATACTGCAGTATTCTGACATAGGGACAATTCACTAGTAGTTTTTATTAGGTACAATGATTTATACCCAACTTTTCAAATAAACAGGTTAATTCTTTAATATTTTTTTTTAAGTGTTGATTCGTGTCCTTGAGGTATTAAGATACAGGGCAGTGTGCATGTACAAAACTCCAGTGTTGTGGCGTTGAGCACACGTGCCAAAAAGCCATTAATCTATGTTGTCTGGCCTCTAGCCACATAAGCTCTAACAACTCAATTGTCTTTAACTGCCTTCTATAAACACTCTAGATCCAATCGTGCAGCGGGCCAAAGAACTCTAAAGCAAACTGCCAGCACACAGGTAGTCCTGTATTGGTACCTCACTCTGCTGTCTGCTTATAGGTAGTATAGTCTACAAGAGTATCAGAGTGTAGATCTGTGCATGTCCTCGATTTCCCTCCTGGATGTATGGACTGTATACACAGCTCTGGAATAATTTAAGAGACCACCACCAAATGATCAGATCCTCTAGGGGTACAGGTTCTGGGTTTGTGTTGGTTCTGTTTGATTCTCTACACTACTGGAACCATGTCTCCCGAATTCCAGATCAGATATTGTATTAGATCTGTTTATTTAGAAAATCACTAATGACCTCCAGAAACCTGTTTTTAGAACCATGCTCGCTGTGCGTTTCACTCTAGCCACCTCTCGCCAGTCTCTCTGTAGGTCACTTGAGGTCATTGGAATGAGGTGGCGCTCATCACGGTCAGTAGAGAGGTTTTGGAGAGGTGATGGAAGATGGGTGAATGCACTAGATAGTGGGTGAGTGGGGTTCCCTTAAGATTGCTGACACCTTTGCCAGTATCCCACTCTCTGCCACCATTTCCATCATGTCCAGTTTCAACCCCAGTACTGAGCCGGCCTTATTTATGTGTGTTATCTATATTTATATCCATGCTATTTCCACAACACTGCTTATTATATTATGTCCTATGCAAAACTTTTAAATTTCATGTTTGGTGAAGTAAAAGCTACTTCGCATATCCTCTACAGAGAACACATTTCTGCACACCTTCTTCTTCTTCCAATCTCACAGCACATAAAATCACATCCACACCTTCCGTTTCCTGTGACAGCGTTTTCAAAATCCTCACCATATCCCTGTTACTGAGCCATATAGCTGTCCTATCACAGTTAGAAAAGGGGAGGTCCAGCCTTCTATCTACAGCCAGAAGCCACCCAGGTTCTCAGAGTCCTACCCTCCCAACACATACCATTCCCTCATACCATCACCAAAAGTTGAAGACCAGGTCCGCACATTTGATAACTTGTTGTTTATTTGCTAAGCTTATCTTAAGCCTCTTTCCCCAAAATGTTGAACTAAGCAAATAAACATAAGCTGCCCACGAATGTTTGCTAAAAATGCCTCGTAGAGGAACTTTGCATGGACAATCAGTATATGACTTTTTGAATATCGTCGATGTCCAAAGGAAAACAAGTATCTCCAAAATGGCAACTTTACAGGAGAGGGCAAAAACCTCTGAAATGAAAAACTTCATTTACGTTCATTAATGTGTGTGAATGGAACCAGACTTTTATCCAAACGGTTTTGGGCCATTTCTGTTGGTCCATTCTTCATTAAACTTGGTGTAAAATGGAGGTCCATGTTTTTCACTGGACAGCAACGATAAGGCTGTACCCATGTCTACGCATCTATATATGACGATATCTACATACTTTTTTCATCTATGGCCAAAAAACCCTATGAATTCATTCACTGATGAGAGAAAAGGATACTAGGCATGTTTTTTGACTTCCAACAATGTACTCCCACATAGTTCTCAGATACTAGGTGTGACTAAGGTGATGTGAGAGCTTTCACCTCCCATCCCCTAATCATGTACCTGGCTCAGAGAGACAGACAGTGAGACAGTATGTACAGACAGTAAGCCTGATTGACAGGGCTTATGGAGCTCTAAGAAAGTGGATTCTCTTCATACTCAACCCGGGACCTTTAGCCAGAGACCAAGTCTGCACCAACGGAAAGGTGGCGTGTACTTTTCAGGAATGGAACCCAAAATCCCAACCACATAAACAAACTGGACTTTCTCACAGTATGGCAGCTTAACAGCAGCTCCTGGAAAAATCCTGTCTTGTTTTTTGTAAGAGAACGTTTAGGTTTGGATGCAGTGAGGAGCAGGACCCTAACAGGGAATCCTTTGTGTTCATTGGAGAGGAAGGTTTTCTTCATATTGGGACGCCACTGAAACGCCAGAATGCTGCCACTGGAGGCAAGTACTATTCATCAACACTGTAAATTCAGGCATCGTTTTTAAAGCTATCATTCATATGCTGGTTAAAAAGAGTGACATCGTTTGGCCAGGCTAGCAGCCGTATAGCGTCTGCAAAATTTACAGATAAGAAGGTTACCTTAAAACTGGGGACGCTGTCAGCCTCATCATTGCACATGAGGTCCTCTTCTTGGCCCTGAAAATAAAGAAACTCAGATTCAGCTTTTTTTCCACCACCATGCGAAGGGCAGAACCTCTCCATGTTCAACAAGGCACTCTCCTGAGCTCCTCCTGAGGCTTTAATGCAAACAAGAAATGCTAGAACACGTAAGGTCATTTAAAGCAGTGCTACTAAGTGCTTAATGGAGTATGAAATCTGTACACGTATCGTTTTCCAGTAACTCCATGTCAGATACCAAGGCTAAAAATAGTCCGCATAACTAGGTTGGACGAGTCTCTGTTGGCTGTTCTCCACAATCTTAAGAAAGGTTCTTTAAGGGTCTTTGGTAAAGGGAATGGTTGTTTTGTAACGCCAAAATCAATTCTATATAGACCATGTCCTGAATCAATCATTCTCAGGAACCATTTCACCATCCAAAGGTCCATTTAAGCATGAAGTGGTGGGTAGTAACTAGCTAGACTTACCCAAGTACATGTACTTCAGTAAAACACTGATGGATTTGTTCTGACAGCAATATTTTTTAAGTTCTTAATATTTAGTTACTAACTGTGTGTGTTTAATTTAATTTGTTGAAAGCATCTGTACTGTTTTGCAATTGATCAAATCTCTGATTTTAGAGCTTTACAATTTTATTATAGACCAAAACTCAAAGAAATGTAAAAATCGAGGCGTAGATGCCGGGTTTACTAAGACGTTCCACTTCAGTTACCCAGTACTTTTAGTAGCGTACTTTTTTTTTGTACTCAAGTTGCTTGATATGAAGGTACTTGTGTCAGGTACTTGTTCACCGAGCACTAATACTTTTACTGGAATATTAATTTAGGATACTCTACCCGCCTCTGTTCCTTTATTTATAATTACATGTATATATAATTATATTTTAATTATGGTACTAAACGGAACTATGCCACGTTAGCAGCTTAACACTGAGTGGAACGGTCGCACAGAATTACAGCTAGTTAGTTAGCTAGCTAACTAGCTTTTAACGAATTTAACCTTTTTTGGGCTACATCATCTCTCTATATTACTGGAAACCTTGTATCCATCAACTCACAAAGCATTATAGATGTGATTTTTAAGTAGACAGAGCAAAAGAACGGACTGAAAATGAAAACGTGTGCCAAACGAACGGCGCAAGCTAACGGAGCTAGCTAGCTAACGTCACATAATCCGAGTGACAGATGTGAAACACAGCACCACACATTATGTCACATACTAATAAACAAATAAATAAACGAGAAAAGAAGACCTCATGGTCTCACTGAGCACACAAACACGGCATGGAAGCTTCGGCTAATCCTCCCCTAGGCACACAAAGCTAAACCGCCGAGCGCCCCGTGAGGGAGGATCGCTGTTAGCCATGTCGGCTAACTGAGAGCGGTTATGAGGAGAACGGCGCGAGCCTTTACCTCGAGACGTGGCGCGCGCGCGGCTGCTGCTGCTGACGCGGGAGCTGCTGCACTCGCCATTGCGGAGGAACACGGAGAGACAGAGAGACAGAGAGGGAGAGAGAGATAGAGCGGCGCGCGGGGCGAGCACTGCTGCAGCTAAAGCGCCTTTCACAGATTACACACTATAAACCGCGGCGCGCTGCATTCTTAGGAATTTTGTGGCAGGAAAGCTCCCTAAATACATAACAGAGCTGAGATGCAGCGACAGAGAGAGGGGGCGTGTGACCCTCAAATTAAATATTCATGAATATTCATATGAGCCGTTCCTCTCACCGCGTCCACCCATGCATGGGCTTTACGTTGCATTATAGTCACGTGCTGTTATGCAAGCCTTCGTTCCGGCACAGAAAGGAGGCTGTAGTCTTATTCTGCTCCTTCAGAGCTGTAATTTGACCACAGCAGGCTAAAATTAACCCCCGCAGACCCGCAGCTAAACTGGCCACGTAATTAGAGACGCATATATGGGAGCGTTTTGGGCGAGGGGGCGTGGCTATGAACCATGAATCATAAATGATGTTTACACTCTTTGATTTCCATATCCGGGGGGAGCTGAAGAAGCACGTGCAGATAAAAAATATAATAATATTAAATTATGCCATCATTTATAATTTTAAATTATTAAATTTTATCATGACATGTAATATTATGAGATTGCCAATAAATTACTATATATGGAAAATAATGCCTGTACAAGCATGTAATGCAATGTGCATAATTAATATAATAATAACGAATAAGAATGAACAATAATTTAATACAATATTATAAATAATATTGAAAATTGCTGTTATGCTATTTTACTTATATAGCATTTTATAATGATTTACAATATTGATACTATTACAATATTGCAAATAAATTACTATATATGAAGAAAAATGCCTGTGCAAGCATGTAATTAATGTAATAATAATGACTAACAATTGTATATTTTTTTAATAATATTTTAATGCAATACAAAATAAAAATAAGAATATTGTAAATTGCTGTAAAATTGCGTTTAATTCAATTATATAACATTATCATGATATCTGCAAATTGTAAATATTGCAATTAAAAAACACTACATGTATGCAAGTATTATCTTAGTGTTTATATATAGTGTTTTTTTAAAAAAAACAATATTATAATCACAGCATAAATCACAATTAAAGTTTTATAATTAAAACTGAAATAGTATTATTTAATTTATTCCTTTTTTTAATGCATAAAACACTATATCAGCCAAGTGTTAGTTAGCCTTGAGTTTTAGCCTTGACCGACAGCTGTGAAGGTGCAAATATCAGATTAAAGGAGCAGCACAAACAACTAAAACCAAATGTAGATCCAATGGTTAGCACTCATCATCAAAAGAACTGCTGCACAAACAACTGCACCTAGAAGGAATCAACCCACAGGACTGAAACTGGATGTGTAGGTCTGACATCAAGAGACATGATAATGACTCAAGTTTAACACTCATCCGCACATGTGGTTTAAGCAAGGACGGGTCTTATCTCGGTACCTGACTGACCCAACAGCCACCATTACAGACATCCAGCGAGCAGTGGTGTCCTCCATGAGTCATCCTGTTAGTGCAGCACCATCGGCAGACGGCTGCACCACGCAGGACTACATGCACACAGACCGTTACCACGACTGTCCTTAACACCACGTCACCGTCACCAAAGACTGCAGTGGTGTCGTACCAGACTGTGATGGAGCGACTCAGAATGGCAGCGGGTCATCTTCAGTGACGAGTCCCGCTTTAGTCTTGGTGGAGACGCCCAACGAATCCGTGTGTGGAGGCACCGTGGTCGGCACCAAGATGAACGTTGTGTTGTCACACGTCCAGAAGACCTGGTGTCCCTCCACCTCCACCCCTACCGCACCATCTGCAGGAACTGTATGAGGATGTTCAAGCTGCATGGGATGGATTATCATGGATAGCATGGAGACTGTGGTGGTATTCTTAAGTGCGCTGGCTCTGGGTGTGCTGTCCTCCACCTGGGCACAGCACCTCCTCACACCTGACAGCGTCTGGTGCTACAGAAGGAGACGACAGCAGCAAAGAGCCCTCCTCTCAGCCACGTTCTGCTTACGCCATCACCCACTGGATCATCAGTCCTGTTAAGGGTGCTGCCAGTGTGCGCTGCCGCCTCCCAGCCTTGGGGGGGTCCCTCCACCGACGCTGCGTGTTCAGCTCCTTCAGAACTGATGGACTCTGTAACTGTACAAGCACAAAGTGCTCCTGTATGGTCAATGGATCTGAAAAATGGGGTACCAAATGAAGCGCTCGGTCACATTACCCACAGTTCTACATGTATCAGGGTCGTAACTGAGGCAGCAAACATGGAGCCATGGGAACACAGAGCTGTTTATTAGAACAGCTTAATGAGGGAACATAGGGCTCTGGGGAACACGGGGCTGTGGAAACATGAGCCAGTGTTCTAGACATTTCAGTGAGCAAATGGAGCTGCCCTAGCAACATAAGGCCCTAGGAAAACACAGGGCCCTGGGAGGATCGAGACGACCCTGGAACACGTAACAATGCTTCGTGCTTGATCTCTCGAAGAGTCAAAAGCTTTGGCACCTTAGGACATTCATATTAGCCAGCATATAGCTTTCCCAGGAATGCTATCCTAGTAAATATAGCCGCACCGGCAATTTGCGGGGTCCAAGCTCTCCTGGCAAAGGTGCTCAGCATTGCTATTTTGGCTGGGGCCCCTCAGAGACATGCAGGTAACGTTCTGTAGCCAGATATTCTAGGTACAGTTCTCAAGGTTCACCCCTTTGATATGAACGCCATAATTAGGCCCAATGAACCCATAAGTGTTCAGTAAGTTTGCACCTGTAAACCTTATAATACCAAGGCAATAGAATTTTCAACGATTTTCAGGTTTTTGAGCATTGCAGCACCCCCGTAAGACCGATCTGGACCAACATTGGCACACCTCATCAGAGTCATAAGGTTTATATGCTTGCACAATTTGGAGATGATCAGATTAACTGATGTGGAGTTACAGCAAATTAACTTAAAAACGCCATTGCTGCAATGGTTGATTGACAGATGGAGACCCTAATGAGCACAAACGTCAACTTTGTTATGGTAATTATTTACCTAGGGACTCTAAAAAGTCATTCAGGACTGATTTTAAAAAATTTGGGTTAAAATCCAGAGACTAGTTTGAAATAAGCAGTTCGCTAACAGTTAAAAAAAATGGCACAGAAAGTGTACATTGTTTTAATACACTTCTAATTGCAACGTTGTTTGAAATACGCATTGTGCTTGTACCTCTAATTATTTTTAATTTCCAATAAATATTAATGCCAGTTTTCCAGATCTACTCTTTTTCCCACCACTGAAGAGCTTATGATGGATGCAATGCCATTAATAGCCACATGGGGCAGTGCTCAGGGTTTTTTATAGCACATGTGAGCTTGCGTGGCCTTTGGGCCTACTTCCCAATTGACTCCAGATGAGTTGGTGGTCTGTGTTAAACAGAGAGTGGTGGTTTTGCTGTGTTTGAGATTCCAACATCTCCAGCTTTCAGCTTCTAGCACTGTTGAAGGCAGGTTTTCAGAATTCCAGAAGATCATCCAGAGGAAAAAAAAAAAAAAAGAAACAGCCACTGCTGGTTCCTGACGTGGTGCTTTGGTGTGTGTTTGGTGCAGTTCGCCTCCCCTTTACATTGCTGTTTAAGGTGGGCTGTAAACTGAGCTATCCGATAAGTGTGGAGTTCAGTCTGGTGGAGGTCAGTCTGGAATTTTGCTGAGGTCGGCAAAAGTTTAACACAAAGGTAAGTCCAGTTTACAAACCGATGGCCATCACAGCAGTTCAGAAGCTGCAGCTGGCCTGCAAGCAATGATATCTTGAAGAGTGAACTCATCTTAACTCTACCTATGTACTTTTTCTGACTGGGGGATGGTTTTAGTAGGGCTAAGACTTGTAACTTGGTTCTAGATGTTTTAGAACGTTTGCTTTGAGACTGTTTACTGAGTAAGCCTTTGCTTGTGGCCTGTGTTCCCGGCCTGTCCACCCTACTGGCCAGCTGCCCATTGGGTACTGCCCTCTATCTTTTGGTATGGAGGGTCTAGGGCATGACATGGAGACTGTAGTGGAGCTCCTAGGTGTATCCACTCCAGGAGTGCTGTCCTCTGCCTGGGCACAGCGGGACTCCTCACAGCGTCGGGTCTGGTGGTACGGTGGATGTCGTCCTCAGCAGCAGTCATACCTTCCTCAGCCACCTTCCGTTTCTCCATCATCCACTGCGTCATGATGCTAAGACTTCTAAATTGGTTCTAGACGTATTAGGCAGTTTATTAAGTATTCCAATTGGGGCTGTTCTGGGGCTGTTCTGGGGCTGTTCAGGGGCTGTTCAGGGGCTGTTCTGTGGATCCTGTATCCTGAGGATACTGTCAGACCCACGGATTAAAATTTAAACGTTCCCAGCCCGACATCCAGAAAACGTTTTATGAATGTTGCTGAGTTCCTGAGAGTGATTTTAGAGAACGTTCT
This sequence comes from Prochilodus magdalenae, assembly GCA_024036415.1. NCBI lineage: Eukaryota > Metazoa > Chordata > Actinopteri > Characiformes > Prochilodontidae > Prochilodus > Prochilodus magdalenae. Next base: position 193,283 of record JAMWET010004405.1, read on the forward strand.
CCAACCTTTAGTAAGAACATTCTGGGAACCAAAAGAAACCTTCCCCCATGAAAACATTAATAGAACATTGCTTTAAGGATTATCAGAACATTAAAGAAACGTTCCAGCTGGGATAACGGAAGCTGATCATTGTAGTATGCCTGCACCCGCTCCATGTTCGGTATTTTGACCAGATTTAAGATAATAGAGCATTGCATTGCATGTTCTCAGAATGTGTTTAGAACCGATAATGAAAGCTAATAATTGTAATCTGCCTCCACCTGTCCCATGCCTCCACTGCCTTCATCCTCCCGTGCCTCCACTGCCTTAAATAAAGCTAAAATAATAAAGTTAAAATAAAGAGAAAACAATAGTATAAAATAAATGTAATAGTTAAAATACAAGTATAGATTAAGTTAATAAAGTATAATAAAATATAATAAATTCAAAAATATGAAGTAAATATAATAAAATAATTAAAATAGATATTTTTAAAATAATAAAAAAGTATAAAGTTAATATAATACAAAATAAATGAAATTAAAATAATAAAATATATAATAAAATAATTATTAATATAATAAAGGATAAATAAAATTAAAATAAAGTCTAAATAAAGTTCAAATAAATAAATAAAGTTCAATAATCTTAAAACCAGTTTATCAACAGTCTGGAAGTGACTACGATTAATTTACTTGCCAAGATCATTTTACATGGTCTATAATAATCCAGCCATCTTCTGTTTTAATAAATCTGAAAACCTTCTGGTATTCTGAAACTTCTCCCTCACTTTCCAAAATTTTCAAAGTTTGATGCTAATGCATGGGTCAGAATCATACATGGGCTCCAGGCTTAGGTGTCGGTCCCGTTCAGTCCCGTCCAGGTGTTTTTGGGGAATGTTGTAGACAGTAAAAGACAGTGAGAGAGAAAGACAGACCTGGGGCCTAAACCAACCTCCTCTCCCACCTAGTAGCTAATCCATCAGGCTTCTGCCTAGAGCTCCACCTGCCCTGATTTTAATCAGACGTGTGCTGAGTGAGCAGACGTTTGTTTGTTTGGCTGTGTGTTATTTTCCAGATGGTAACATGCCTCACTCTTTCCTCCTGCTCCAGATCAACTCTTTCTCCCCCCACCCTCTCCGACATGGACATTGGCGTGACCCCGAGACGGCACAACCCGGTGGACAGCATCTGCCGCAAGCTGCAGACCATCCAGCGGCGCGACCAAGAGGCTAACTCGCCCTTCCAGATCCCCAAGCTCCAGTCCAGCAGCTACGACAGCCCCCACACGGGCCTGCGGCGCAACCTGGAGGCCATCCTGAAGAAGCGTGGTGTCCGCCCTGATGGCGACTCTGACCACGAGGCTTCAACCGTCATGCTGACCCCCACCGGCACCCCTGCACCCCGCCCGGCCTCCCGCTCCACCCCGACCCCGAGTGTGCCCATCACGCCTGTAAATGCTACCTACACCATCACTAGCACTCTGGGCACTCTGGGCGACAGGGGCAGCGTGGCTCCAGGGTACGGTCGGCACTGGCAGCGGAGCTGCTCCACACCCGCTGTACAGAGTGGGGATGGTTACTTCAACTTCACCCCACGCTACCCCCCACCCTCGCAAGCCCAGGGCGAGAAGGATAAGGCCAGCAGGCCACCTTCACACGGACTGCTCTCGTACAACCTGAACTTTTGCTCCTCAGACACGTCCAACATGGCCGACAGTGAGCTGGCCTACCCAGCCCTGGTGGTGAAGAGACTCTCGTTGGGAGATGGTAAAAGTCTATGCGTATAGTGTCTGTGTTCCTCAGTAATTGGGCTACCCAGAAATCGATGCCAGTTTATGCAGTTCTGTCGTACCACACATGGTTGGGTGTTTCTCTTGTGCACCACCAGTTAAACTCTGGGAAGGCTTTCTCCGTAGCTAATGAGTCAGGCATGCTGTGAAATCTGGCGCTCAGTACTGACAGCTCATGGACGTAAACCTTGCGCAGTATGTTTCAGTTACTCAGCCGCTACACTGACCTTATTCCAAGGCCGTAGTTGTGAACTGAACGTTGGGGGGGTGAGCCATGGGTGGGTGGATGAGTACGCTGGGATCTTCTTATCTTAGACATTAACGTTAGTTGACCTGTTGATGGCCACTGTGTGAATCTGTGGTTACTTACTTTCCCATTAGCTTAGCTATGGTATCTAATGCTGATGATGGTTGGTTGGTTGGTTGGTTAGTTGATTGATTGATTGATTGATTAGTGCTGGAACATCAGTGTGTAATTACAATTACTGAAACATTTTAGCAAAGTATTATTTATTTCCATAATTAGTTTGATTGTTAAATGATATTTATGTTAATGTGCTGGTATGGTGGCTACGGCGAAGTGTAGTGCTGGTATGGTGGCTACGGCGAAGTGTGGTGCTGGTATGGTGGCTACGGCGAAGTGTGGTGCTGGTATGGTGGCTACAGCGAAGTGTAGTGCTGGTATGGTGGCTACAGCGAAGTGTAGTGCTGGTATGGTGGTACGGGTTAGTAAAGTGCTGGTATGGTGGTACGGGTTAGTAAAGTGCTGGTATGGTGGTACGGGTTAGTAAAGTGCTGGTATGGTGGCTACAGCAAAGTGTAGTGCTGGTATGGTGGTGCTGGTATGGTGGTACGGGTTAGTGTAGTGCTGCTATGGTGTTGAGGGGAAGTTCTGGCGTGGCGGTGCAGTGAAGAGCTGGTATGCTGGTATTGTGGTACAGTGAAGTGTAGTGCTGGTATGGTGGCTACGGTGAGGTGTAGTGCTGGTTTGGTGGCTACGGTGAGGTGTAATGTGGTATGGCAAAGTGTGGTGCTGGTATAGTGGTACGGTTTAGTGAAGTGCTGGTATAGTGGCTATGGTGAAGTGCTGGTATGGTGGCTACGGTGCAGTGTGGTGCTGGTATGGTGGTACAGGTTAGTGTAGTGCTGGTATGGTGGCTACGGTGCAGTGTGGTGCTGGTATGGTGGCTACGGTGCAGTGTGGTGCTGGTATGGTGGTACAGGTTAGTGTAGTGCTGGTATGGTGGCTACGGTGCAGTGTGGTGCTGGTATGGTGGCTACGGTGCAGTGTGGTGCTGGTATGGTGTTGAGGGGAAGTTCTGGTGTGGCATTGCGGTGCAGTGAAGAGCTGGTGTGGTGAGGTGAAGAGCTGGTATGGTGAGGTAAAGAGCTAGTATGCTGGTAGGGTGAAGCGCTGGTATGCTGGTTTGCCGAGGTGAAGTGCTGGTTTGCTGGTACGGTGAAGTAAAGACCTTATATGGTAATACGGTGAAGTGAGGTGCTGGTAAACCAGCACAGTGAAGAGAAGTGAAGTGCTGGTATGGTGGTGCAATGAAGTGAAGTGAGATTTCCAGCACTGCGGTGATGCATGGCAGGTCGGAGCTGCTATGAGAACCCACAGCTGATCCCAAGACATCCCACCAGCTCCGTTTCCACCAAGAGACCAAGCCTGAAGGATGACAACGTCATAATACACACTACCAGACGGACGAGGCTGCAGGAGCTCAGGCTCCCCTGGAGTCCGTCTGAGCATGTGCTTGTGCTGTACGTGTTTAGCTGTTGTGGCCTCTGAGGTTCATAGTTCTCCTCTGTGCTCCTTTAGGTGCTGTGTTCCCATCTGAATCCAAGAAAGAGAGCATGGCTGAGGTTAGCCTGATCTGTGAAGAGGACCTCCTGGACACCATATTCCAGGCTTGTGACACCCAATGCAGAGGTACAAATGACCGAATAGAGAGACAAGGTTTTTATGCCCCGCCCCCAGTGCATCAGGACACTCACCATTCAGAGCCCACCATTGATGATCTATATCAGTGTGTATATATAGCACCAAAGAATATTTAATCTCATTTGAACACCTTCCAAAGGAAGGAGGTGTGGGAGTGCGGCTGTGTTGGGAAGGAGGATAAAGGTGACCAGGATCAATAACTGATGATAAATTTAGACTGATATGATCAATATTTATTGAGCTACACATACAGAAGTCTCTCAGTATGGCGTCGGGCCGCCGTGTTCGCTAACCCAACACGCCAGACGTCTCGGTATGGAGCTGTAGAGGTTCCTGATGGTGTCCTGTGATAATCCATCCCATGCAGCTTGAACATCCTCACACAGTTCCTGCAGATGGTGCGGTAGGGGTGGAGGTGGAGCGACACCAGGCCTTCTGGACGTGTGACGACAGACCGTCCATCTTGGTGCTGACCACGGTGCCTCCACACACGGATTCGTTGGGCGTCTCCACCAAGACTAAAGCGGGACTCGTCACTGAAGATGGCCTGCTCCGTTCGGAGTCACTCCATGACGGTTGGGATTGACACCACTGCAGTCTTTCGTTCGCATGTGTCATGATGGTAAACCTGCCCACCAAGTTTCGTTCCTGTTGGGTGATTCCTTCTGGGTGTAGCTATTCGTGCAGCTGTTGGGACACGGCGTCCCCTCCCACCAGACCTGTAGGGAAACTCTGAACTGAGATTGTGCTCCCTCCATCCCGCCGTTAGCGCGCTAGCCTTTAATGTGCCCTTGCTTTATGTAACCGCGAGCGAGGCGTTCATGGTGAGTGGGTGCCTGAAAGAGGCTGCTTCTATTTGTAGCGGTCGTTCGTGTGACCTTTTTACAGGCTCCTGGTGGTGCTTGCTGGTGGAGGTCTGTGATGACGGTAGCTATAGTAACCCGGGTCTGTCTTTCACAGGTAAGGTGTACGTATCGCACATCGTGGACTACCTGAGGCACACGACCAGCCGCACCTCGGAGGACAGTGGCCTGGAGGAACTCTGTAACATGCTGGATCCTGAACACAAGGACATCTCCATAGACCTGGACACCTACCATGCCATTATGAAGGAGTGGATCGAAGACTGTCGCAATCAGGGGTACATGCACACTGTCCGGATCCAGCCGCGGTGACGGTGCTGTGGTTATGCCTGGGTGATGTGGTGATAGGGGGAGGATAGCTGTTTGTTGTGCATGTTGCTGGTTGACCCAGGGGTGTGTTTGGTGAACCTGGGGCCTAAGGGCGTAAGACAGGAAGTGAGGCCCCTTGCTGGATGCACGTATCTGGTGGCCTTTTCTTGTTTTAGGGTTGCTGTAAAAAATATTATTTATGTTGTTGTTTAATTGTTAAAGGTTATTTAACTGGAATAGAACCAGAAACCCACCTCTGAAAGCTCCCACATAGAAAGAAACTAAAAATATCAATGTAGTTTTTGTAGAATTATTATTATTATTATTACTACTACTATTGATAATAATAATAATAATAATAATAATAATAATAATAATAATAATAATATTATTATTTCCTTATTCCTAGAAACATTTCACTTAAGTCATTTTATTGGTGGAAATATTGGAAATTATTTAATTAAAAAAAAAAACAATTTAGTCTTTGATGTACTGTAGTTGAGTGGTTTGGTGTGAAACAGTGGAGATGATGGGAACCAGGGATTCTCACGTCTACAACATGGTGCAGATTCTGCTATAACTGCTAGATGATGATGATGATGATAATAATAATAATAATAATAATAATAATAATAATAAACTATAATAATAATAATAATGAATTGTAAAATTATTATTGTTCTTTCTTTTTTATTATTATTATTATTATTATTATTATTATTATGTGTTCTTTTTATTTTATTATTATTATTGTTGTTGTTGTTGTTGTTGTTTTTGTATTTATTTATTTCTTTTTTTATTATTATTATTATTATTATTTACTTTTTTTAATTTCACCACTGCTGTGGTCAGTTCTGAAGCTTCTGTACATCTCTCTAGATCGGAGCGTTCCAGGCCAGTCTAAATATGAACCGTTTAATCATCGTTTGATCATGTAGCGTTTCTGTTTTGGTACAGTGGTGGATTTCCCTTTCGAGAATATGAGGCGTGTATTACTCCAGTTATGACTGATCCAGAGTCAGTGCGGACTGCACTGTCTGTTCAGATTTCCTCTTCCCGCTCTGCATGTTTCACGTGATTGGCTGTTCGTCAAAGATTCGTCAAGCAGTGTGTGTGTGTGTGTGTGTGTGTGTGTGTGTATTTATTTATTTGTTTATTTATTTATTTATTTCCCGTCGTCTCAGGAAGGACGGTAAAGAGGATTCGACTCAGGAATCCATCAAATTCCCGGGCAACTTATCAGGTGACTGATCAGCCATTACATTAACCCTACAGCCTAACCTCTACACTCGCTGTCCACTCTGTCAGCTCCACTGACCATACAGGACACTCTGTAGGTGTACAGGTCCAGACTGTAGTCCATCTGTTTCTCTGTATACTGTATTACCCTGTTCTTCAATGGGCAGGACCCCCACAGGACCACCACAGAGCAGGTATGATGTGGGTGGTGGATCATTCTCAGCACTGCAGTGACACTGACGTGGTGGTGGTGTGTTAGTGTGGGTGGTGCTGGTGTGAGTGGATCAGACACAGCAGTGCTGCTGGAGTGTTTAGACACTGTGTCCACTCACTGTCCACTCTATTAGACACTCCTACCTTGCTGGTCCACCTTGTAGATGGACAGTCAGAGACGATAGCTCATCTGCTGCTGCACAGTGCAGTGCTGGGCATCCTCCAATCCTTCATTAGTGGTCAGTGGACGCTGCCCACAGGACCCTGCCCCACAGGGCGTCACCCACAATACGATGCCCACAGGACGATAGTTCTGGTTGATGGGCGATTCTCAGCCCAGCGGTGACACTGAGGTGTCCAGCAGCACTGCTGTGTCTGGTCTACTCACACCAGCACCACCCACACTAACACACCACCACCACGTCGTTCTCACTGCAGTGCTGAGAATGACCCACCACCCACATACTACCTGCCAGACATGGGAACAAGTCACTAAGTTGCAAGTAACAAGTAAGTCTCAAGTCTTAACAATCAAGTCACGAGTCAAGTCCCAAGTCAATACAAGCAAGTCTCGAGTCAAGTCCCAAGTCAATACAAGCAAGTCTCAAGTCAAGTCCCAAGTCAATACAAGCAAGTCTCAAGTCAAGTCCCAAGTCTTAAACTTCGAGTCCTAGTCAAGTCACCAGATGTCATTTCAATATTTCACATAACTGATGCAGCTGATTCATAGTATATTAAACTGACATAATCATAAATGTTTTTAAAGTTTGTATTTAGTATAACAAAAACAACTTGCATCATCTCAAACAGTTCAAACAACAAAGTGCTATTTTACTTAACAGGAACAAGTAGTGCAAATCGTTAGTTAAATAATTTGAGGATTAAATAACCTGCAAAGTACTGTGCAGTAAACAAAGTACTTACTGTAATCTCTAATAGATATGTACTAAACGCAGTATGGAAAAATGAATGTGACATTATACCACAGTTTACAGCAACAAAAAAGTCAAGGTTTATGGATTAAAAAAAATTAGGAAAGGACAAGAATATCATATGATTCATGATATCATATGAGCTGTTTCAGTATGCTATAAATTTCTGTAAACAGGCTAACAAAGTACACTACATCATTGTTTCTCAACCCTGGCCCTGGAGGCCCACTGCCCTGCACTTTTAATTGTTTTCCCTTCTCCCAACACATCTGATCCAACTAATCACCTCATAACCAGCCCATTACTGAGTTAAAATAGGTGTTGAAGCAGAAAAAACAGTAAAATGTGCAGGGCAGTGGGCCGCGAGGGCCAAGGTGGAGGAACACCACACTATAATGAAGTAGTAGAACACATTCCACCTACAGGAATTTTTAATGACATCACATTCTAAACCCATAAGCGTTAATGTATGGACCTGTAATATATATATCGTCGCCGTCCAATGAAAAACATGTATCTCCATTTTTTGTCCATTTTGACTTTTATGCATAATTTGAAAACGGCGGCAGTTGTTTACACTGTGAGATCTACATGATGAATAGACCAACAGAAATGGCCCAAAATTGCTTAGAAAAACGTCGGGTTCCATTGACTTACATTAAAATTGAATGAGGTTTTTGGCCTCTCTTGTAAAGTTGCCATTTTGGAGATACTTGTTTTTCCTTGGACAGCGACGAGATATATATGTTATATATATATATATAACAGCATGTGTGAACTGCTGTGTTTGACACTTTTCTGCTCTATGCTAATTCACCACGTCGTGGCTGAGATGCTGTGGTTCCTAAACACTTTAATTTTCAGTAAAATCTCTCACAGTGAACGGTGTGAGAGAGGGACGAACAGAGGACAACAGCTTTGTTTACATTCGCTGTTGTTTATTATTATGTCGCTACGTTTGCTAGCTTGCTAACTGCTAACTGCTATACGCGAAATATACACAGCACAGACTTACTGTTCTTTGTGCAGCCTCAAATGTCGAGTTTGAAGTGGTTGCACCTCCATCTGTGATCTTCACTCCACATGTCTTGCATACCGCAGTTCGTCTTTTATTTACTACATTATAATCTTTGTAGTTGAACAGGATTATTTTTGGGATCATGTTACTCGTCTTCTCCGCACAAATTCAACACTGGCGCCCCCCTCAAAGCTTCCCGTGATTGGCTGTACGGTTACGGCTTTACTTGTTGCTAGGTTACGGATCATTTGGGCTGAGCGGCTCAGCTCCCTAGCGTTACAGCGCCATTTAATATAAAATGATCCAGTTACGTGATTCAGTTTTACTTATTCATTATGTTAAAGTAGGGTTGTCAAGTCTTTTCGAGTCTTAAAGCTCAAGTCCGATTCCAAGTCCAAGTCAGTAAAGGTAAGGTCTAAGTCAAGTCGCAAGTCTTTAGTAATGTTGTCGAGTCAAGTCACAAGTCATCAGTTTAGTGACTCGAGTCGGACTCGAGTCCAAGTCATGTGACTCGAGTCCACACGTCTGCTACCTGCTCTGTGGGGGTCCTGTGGGGGTCCTGACCATTGAAGAACAGGGTAATACAGTATACAGGGAAACAGATGGACTACAGTCTGGACCTGTACACCTACAGAGTGTCCTGTATGGTCAGTGGAGCTGGTTGTGACATGTTTTCTGTCCTCCCTGTAGCGAGGAGATCAATTCTGTTGAACATGACCTCAGGCAGCCTGGAGGCTTTCGGAGGGGAGGTGTCCAGAGCTGATTTGTAAGTATGCCTGTGTATGTGCTCACGTAAGCAAGCGTGCCAGTAACTGCTTTTCCCCACGTACGTGCGTTCTGTGTGCAGCTCTCTGATTACTTGTGTGTGGCTCGTTGTACAGGGAGACGTCCGACTTGGTGTTCTGCGTGGCTGACCTGCAGTTCAATAACCAGAAACTGCAGGAGGAGGTTCGAAAGCTGAAGCAGGTTGTGGAGGCAATGGAGGAAACCAATCAGAAGCTTATCGAGGAAAACGAGGAGCTTAAGACTCAGGCCAGAGTGTAAGCAGTCTGATCTTACGAAGTTCCATACACCTGCAGATTCAGCTACTTCCTTCACACTATGGTCTTTGGCCACGCCCACATGCAGCCACTCCTGTTAGCCAATCATTAACATCTGCTCTGGAGCGTTTTCCACACATGGGACGAGACACTCCCTGCACTGTAGCACCTCTTCCCAATCTATGGATCCCGTCACTCACACTCCACAGGCATTTATAGACCCATCATCCTCGTGCTGCGCCATCTGCAGGAGCCTGAAGGTACTACCACCTTAAACACACCGGAGATGTGTACATCTCTGGAAATAAATCAGAGCCCACACCAGTGTCTTCTTCAATCAGCATCTCCATATGTACAGCAGGTTCTCAGTGAGGAACCGAAGGTTGGGTTCTAGCTTTACTGGCAGATACAGTGAGTGTCTGGTTCATAAGAACAAGGTCCAGCAGCCAACACACAGGACAACACAGCTACAGACCGGCAGAGGGCCAAACCCCCTCTCCACTGACCGTGATGAGCGCCACCTCATTCCAATGTCCCTTACCCACCGTAAGATGACCTCAGGTGACCTACAGAGAGACTGGCGAGCGGTGGCTGGGGTGAAACGCACAGCGAGCATGGTTCTAAAAACAGGCTTCTGGAGGTCATTAGTGATTTTCTAAATACACAGATCTAATACAATATCTGATCTGGAGTTTAGGAGACATGGTTCCAGTAGTGTAGAGAATCAAACAGAACTGAGGGGTTCTGGTCCAACACAAACCCAGAACCTGCACACCTAGAGACACTGATCAGGTACAGGTGGGACTTTAGACAGGGACTTTAGACGTCTGGTTCCATTCACCACCACTGCGAACAATTCTGATTCTTCGGTCAGACAGAGCATTGCACCCCAAACCACTCTGCATACCTTAGTTTCCACCTTAGCCCCTTTGGTATGTAGAAACCTTTAAAAAGTGGGTGGAGCTCCCCTTTAAAGGAGCAGTCTTTTCTCCGCCTGCTGTGTTTTCCGTTTTTTCGCTGGACCTTGCTGCTGTTTTGCCTACTTGCTAAAGTGCCAACACCTCGTCTTCTCTTCCTCTCTTCTCCTGCAGGGGGCAGCAGCTGCTGCAGAAGGAGCGGATGCTGAAAGAGGAGGTGGAGGAGATGAAGTTGAGTCTAAGCTCTTCTGAGGAGAGCAGAGCACGAGTCTCAGCTCAGAGCAAACAGATGGTGGGTTGCTTGACTGTCCTAGCCCTCAGCCTCCGTCAGTCTGGGCCCAGCTTCCCAAAAAGCTTTAGGATCATGGTGGGGGTTTAGGTGGAGCTCAGTCCACCTTTTTAAGAGGGATCTTGGAGCTCAGAAGCTTTTGGGAAACTGGTCTCTGACCGGTAACACTGTGGACTCAAACATATTTTATTAGTTATGTGTATTTACATTCAGTGGCTGTATCTATGACGGAGGTTCATTGTGGTGCACCTTGGCCACCATCTTCATCGTTCATTGGTGGGATAACCTTAAGACCACCTCTAAAGGCACTAGTGGAATGTCTCTCTCTCACACACACACACACACACACACACACACACACACACACACACACACACACACACACATATTTATGCGTGTGTGTGTGTGTGTGTGTGTGTGTGTGTGTGTGTGTGTATTATATATGTATATATTATATATGTATGGTGTGTGTGTGTGTGTGTGTGTGTGTGTGTGTGTGTATTATATATGTATATATTATATATGTATGGTGTGTGTGTGTGTGTGTGTGTGTATGTGTGTGTGTGTGTATGTATATATGTGTATGTGTGTATATATATATATATATATATATATATATATATATATATATACGTGTAGTTATATACGTGACGGCGTATGGCCTGTTGTTCTGGTATGGATAAACACCGCTGTGCTTTTTGGTTGGACCACATGTGGCTTTGGTTTAGATGTGCATTTGACGGGTCATTGGTTTCGTTCATCAGTTTTTGTCCAGGAAGTTTGGTACTTTGATTATAGAGCGTAAATATTAAAATTATCTGCTATAAAAATATTCATCTCTGATTTGCCCACAGGAACGAGAGAACCAGGCTCTCATTGCGAAGATTGCCTCGCTTCAGGAGGAGGTAAGATCTCTCCTCATCTGTCTGTCCGTCCATCCCCCCCACCCATCCATCTGAGAAGCCTCATAATAGCAGTAACTGAGAAACTGCGGTGCTGTAAAAAAATCCTGGGCATCAAATAAGCAATATGAAACCTCCATCATGGGAATCTGTTTGCCTGTGCTTGGGAAATCCTGACCTGTAAACCTAAACATTAATGCAGGAACAGCAGGAGAGCTCGTTTGGATGTAGTGCAGTTTGTTTCCAGCCGTGTTGGATTGGGAATATTCTAACTGCAGCAGGTTTAAAGGGAAACTCCGCAGAGTGACTCTACTCAAGTTCCTGCCTGATTAAATGACCAGCATGTCAACAAAGTCACTCGGAGCGATTTGATGTGACGTGCCGGAACTGTTTACAGTGGTGGTGAAGGTAACCAGACGCCCACCTCTAAAAGCTCCTTCACAGACTTGCTACATCAGATGGCTATGAATACAGCGCCTGAGATGGGAGGCGGAGAACCGCTTACAGCCAGTGCTGGTGCTGTTGATGATGATGATGGTGGTGGTGGTGCTGCTGTTGTTGGTGGTGCTGGTGGTGTGGTTGGTGGTTTTGATGGTGCTGCTGTTGGTGGTTTTGATGGTGCTGTTGTTGGTGCTGTTGTTGTTGGTGGTTTTGATGGTGCTGGTGGTGGTGGTGCTGCTGTTGTTGTTGGTGGTGGTGGTGGTGGTGCTAGTGGTGGTGGTGCTGCTGTTGTTGGTGGTGGTGGTGGTGCTAGTAATGGTGCTAGTGGTGGTGGTGGTGGTGGTGCTGTTGTTGGTGTGGTTGGTGATTGTGCTGCTGCTGTTGTTGGTGGTGGTGTTGTTGGTGGTTTTGATGGTGTTGGTGGTGGTGGTTTTGATGGTGCTGCTGTTGGTGCTGGTGTTGCTGTTGTTGTTGGTGGTTTTGATGATGCTGCTGTTGGTGCTGTTGGTGGTGGTTTTGATGGTGCTGCTGTTGGTGGTTTTGATGGTGCTGTTGTTGTTGTTGTTGGTGGTGGTGCTGTTTCCACATTGAAAGACGCCTGTAGCTTCGCTGCTGGTTTAGATGGCTGGGCACTGTACAGAAATCTGCCTTGGAGGAGTTGTGATGGTGTGTAGGTGTTGGAGAGAAGGCTCTGTCGACACTCTGTGTGTGTGTGTGTGTGTGTGTGTGTATGTATGTATGTATGTATGTGTGTGTGTGTGTGTGTGTGTGTGTGTGTATATATATATATATATATATATATTAAAAATGTACTACAAGGTTTAAAGACGTCTTTACAAGCCCTTGAGCTGCTTGTGAGCGGTCCTCTTCCAATCTGGCCTCTCTCATCCAGCTCCAGCGTTCACTCTTATATAGGCTGGGTATCTTCACACAGCACATAGAGATACTTAACCCTTGTATGGAAAAGATCCCGTCTGTTTGGTCCTCAGAGAGAGACCTACTGTTAGACACGTACCATATCCACAAAAGAAAACCGGTGTAACTCCAGACACCATGGCAGGCATCACTACCAATTCGTTTTCTCATCAAAACTCTCCGAACATCTGTTTAGCACATCTGCTGCATTATTTCGAAAGTTCCAGTGGCGTTTCCCCTCAGCGTATAGAACTATGTATTGAATGATCTCTGCGTTTAATGATGTGTGTCCTCTCGGGAGGACTTCCAGCACACGCTGGAATATGCTCAGTTCTTCGTTGGCACTGCATGTTTTTATTTTCTTCTGTTATTAGAGTTTATTATTTCTCTGGATAAACATGTTGGTTTAAATGTGATTTTCTCAGTGTGTGTAGATAGTTCCTGCTCTTCTCCTCTTTAGCCATCTCTTCTTCCTCACCTTTCACTCTACTCCCATTTCTCATGTTCTCCTCAACTTCCTTACCCGATAACAAGAACACCAAGGTCTCCATGGAGGTGGACGAGCTTCAGAAGAAGATGAAGAAGCTTTGTGAGCTCAACGCAGACCTGCAGGTTGGTCCTGGGTGGGTGGGTGTGTGTGTGTTTGTGTATACGTACGTGTGTGTGTGTGTGTGTGTGTGTGTGTATACGTGTGTGTGTGTGTGTGTGTGTGTGTGTGTGTGTGTGTGTGTGTGTGTATACGTGTGTGTGTGTGTGTGTGTGTGTGTGTGTGTGTATATACGTGTGTGTGTGTGTGTGTGTGTGTGTGTGTGTGTGTATACGTGTGTGTGTGTGTGTATACGTGTGTGTGTGTGTGTGTATACGTGTGTGTATATTTGTATGTGTATACGTACGTGCGTGTGTGTGTGTATACGTGTGTGTGTGTATACGTGTGTGTGTGTATATGTGTGTGTGTGTGTGTGTGTGTGTGTGTGTGTGTGTATATATGTATGTGTATACGTACATGTGTGTGTGTGTGTGTGTGTGTGTGTGGGTGTATATGTTGGGTGTGTGGGTGTATATGTGCATATATGAGTGTGTGTGTGTACGTGTGTGTGTGTGTGTACGTGTGTGTGTGTGTGTGTGTGTGTGTGTGTGTGTGTGTGTGTGTGTGTGTATACGTGTGTGTGTGTGTGTGTATACGTGTGTGTGTGTGTGTGTGTATACTGTGTGTGTATACGTGTGTGTGTGTGTGTATATGTGTGTGTGTGTGTGTGTGTGTGTATACGTGTGTGTGTGTGTGTATACGTGTGTGTATACGTGTGTGTGTGTGTATACGTGTGTGTATACGTGTGTGTGTGTGTGTGTGTGTATACGTGTGTGTATACGTGTGTGTGTGTGTGTGTGTGTGTGTGTGTACGTGTGTGTGTGTATACGTGTGTGTGTGTGTACGTGTATGTATGTGTATACGTGTGTGTGTGTGTGTGTGTGGGTGTATATGTGCATATATGAGTGTGTGTGTGTGTGTGTGTGTGTGTGTGTGTGTGTGTGTGTGTGTGGGTGTGTGTGTGTCTGGGGTGGGTGCCTGGAGGTGATCTTTGAGCCTGCTGTCTTGCTCTTGTCTTGGCCTGAGGGTGTGTGTTGTCTGGCTGTCAGATGAACCCCTCCCCAGGTAGTTGTAGAGGGTGTAGTGCTGCACAAAGCTGTGGTGACACTTGGTTCAGGGCACAAGTCGCTGCGCTTACGTCACTGGCTTTGTCGCCCCAGACCTTCACGCTTCCTCCTGCATGCTCGACCGCTGGAGTCTTATACTGAGAAATAGCTCAACAGCATTCGACAACAACACTGCGTGACGAGCTTCAAGTCTTCAGTAGACGCCAAACCTCAACGTCTTCTCTTCACAGCTGAAACTGAAACTCAGACTGGTGTTAAACTTGCACTGGAAGGTGTCACCCTGTGAGCCTATCATGCGAGCTGTGGCCCTTCTTCTGATTGTGTTGTGGCTTTGAGTCTGCCAGACCTCTTCCTGTCAGTTTCCTACAGTTTTTAAGAGGGGGTGTAAGAGACCCTCCTCTCTGAGGGTCTTTGCAGTTGAAGTCCTCAGAGCGAATGGCCTCCACTGTGTTCTGTGTGTTAACCTCCAGGACCAGGTCCACTCATGGTACTGTGACGGCTGACATGAACCCAGAGCCAGCAGATTTTGAAAGAGTCTTCCCCCAGGCTTATGAACAGCCAGCAGTGCTGGTGTATCAGTCAGTGTCCCTACACCCATTCACCTCCGTACCTCATCCACACCCCAGTACAGACTCACTCTGCACGCTGCAGACACTTCAAATCCAGCACATCTACGTTTATATGTGTAGGCATCATAGGAAAATCTGCACCCAGAAGGAGGTGTGGGAGTGCGGGTGTGTTGGGATGGGAGATAAAGGTGACCAGGATCAATAACTGATGATAAATTTAGACTGATATGATCAATATTTATTGAGCTACACATACAGAAGTCTGTCTCTCAGTATGGCGTCGGGCCGCCGTGTTCGCTAACCCAACACGCCAGACGTCTCGGTATGGAGCTGTAGAGGTTCCTAATGGTGTCCTGCAGATGGTGCGGTAGGGCTGGAGGTGGAGTGACACCGGGCCTGATGGTGTTAAGGACGGTCGTTGTGCGGGTGAGTGAATATCTGATTGTACTGTATCTTCACTGTCAGGCCCAGGTCCATTCGTTTGATGCTGTGATGACTGAGAAGGACACAGTAATACAAGAGGTCAGTCTGGCATGTCTCAACATTAGATCCTCTGTGTGTCTAATCCACACCCATAGTGACCCTCACTCCTCTGTGTCTAATCCACAGCCGTACTGACCTTTACTCCTCTGTGTGTCTAATCCACAGCCGTACTGACCCTCACTCCTCTGTGTGTCTAATCCACAGTCGTACTGACCCTCACTCCTCTGTGTGTCTAATCCACAGTCGTACTGACCCTCACTCCTCCAGTGTAAGCAGTTTATCAGGTATTCGTTGCAGTTTAATGAGTTTTGAATTCCACCCCGTCTTTGCTGTGACCCTGTCAGAAAGCCAGGCAGACGGAGGAATTGAAGGCCGCTGTCATGGAGTACTCCTCAGTGACGGAGGTAAAACCTTCCTCCTCTCTTTCTTACCTTTCTCTCGCGTGAGCGTGTAACCGAAGCCTTCTAACGGTTCTCCACAGTTGCTGAGAGCTGAGAAGAACAAGCTGGAGAGCCAGATGCAGCTGATGCAGCCCGACATGGCCATGTAAGAATGGACCCGTGCACGGTCACACCTCCATATATTAGGCTTACACAGTGTGTCCTGCTCTGCCGTGTATGCGCGAGTCCACATGGATGTCCCTTTGTGTGCCTGTGTTCCTGTGTGTGATGGCGTGCAGTCCTGGTATCTCTCTCTCGGTGGCGTACAGACTGAATCAGACGAGTTCAGGGTCTCTGGAGACGGAGTTGGCCCTGGCACAGCACCATCCCCTTGAGGTTTGTCTTTGCACGCCTCTCCCTATATATACAGTGGTGGACAAAGTACGCAAACCCTGTACCTGAGTTAGAGTAGAGATACCCAAGGTAAACCCCTCCTCCAGTGTCTATCAGTTCCTCCCTTTAGACCTCCACTGGAGTAACAGTACTAGAGTATGTACCATCAGATGTACTTAAGTATGGAGAGTAACAGTACTAAAGTGTGTACCTTCAGATGTACTTAAGTATGGAGAGTACCAGTACTAAAGTATGTACCTTCAGATGTACTTAAGTATGGAGAGCACCAATACTAAAGTATGTACTTCAGATGTACTTAAGTATGGAGAGTACCAGTACTAAAGTATGTACTTCAGATGTACTTAAGTATGGAGAGTAACAGTACTAAAGTATGTACTTCAGATGTACTTAAGTATGGAGAGTAACAGTACTAAAGTATGTACCTTCAGATGTACTGAAGTATGGAGAGTAACAGTACTAAAGTATGTACCTTCAGATGTACTGAAGTATGGAGAGTAGCAGGAGTATGGTTTATTACAGCTCTAATGTCCTATTATCATTTCTGGAACAGGACTCTTCATCAGCTCAGTGTAGGTGAAGAGACTCTAGTGTCTCTCAGTCCACCAGTCTTTAATAGAAGCTCATTCATTAGTCTGACACTGATGTCTATTCAAATCATCATCAGCACAGAATCCCCCTTTACTGTACTGCATCTGTAGAACCCAACCTTCGGTTCCTCACTGAGAACCTGCTGTACATGTGGAGATGCTGATTGAAGAAGGTACTGGAGTCTCTGATTTATTTCCAGAGCTGTACGTTTGCGCCTGTAGATTTCTCCTAAATGTCCAGAAACAAATATGGTGGTTTTGTTTGGAAGAGCCACCAATCGTGAAGGAAACAGTGGGAAATTAAACCTAAGCATGAAATCTCATTGGCTGGTGTGGACTGGTTCCGATGATCCATGCTCTGTGTGTAGGGTGCCGATCACTTTTCTACCTCCATGTGTCTGGCCTCCCCGCTGGATGAGACGCTGGATCGTGAGGTCCTCCTCCTCCTGCAGGGACCCACGCCTGAGCAGATGTCTCTGGAGTTCAGAAGTTTGATCAACAGACTGGTAACTGGCTCGTATACCTTTCCTGCTTAAATCCACTCACTCTTAACTCTGAAATGTAGAATGAATAAAAATGTAAGTTGTTCAGGTGTGAGGCGGTCCATTCTAGTCCACCTACCGAGTCAGAACCGTTCACAGTGGTGGTGAATGGAAACAGACGTTCCCTCACAGGAAGTTCTGATTGCTTTGGGAAGGTTTTTGGCCTGAAATCCAGAATTTCTCCCCCCAAAAAGTTTTATGACCATCATTTACCATCATCAGAATTCCATATGGGAACCTCAGAGGACATGGGTGCACTGCACACTTTGGACTCTGGTTTCAATCGCCACCACACCAAGATATCTAAACCAGTATGTATGGCAGGAAGGCCTACAATGAACAGTTTCTCATTAAACCGCTGTGTAAGGCTGGGATTACCAAGGACGAGATGGATTATGCCGAAAATATTTAGGAGTTCTTCATAATTCCCATTTTAAAGCTAATATGTACCAAACCAGTGGCCACCAGTCCTCCAGCATGCAGCACTACGCCCTAACTATCTGACCAGTCAGTTTCTCCAGAAGGTCTTGATGAGCTGCAGCAGGTGTGTTGGATCAGAGTTGGAGCTCTGCAGGGACGTGTATCTTGGGTATATGCCCTGTGAGGAGTGTTGGTGATGACCAGCAAGCGTTCCTGCCTTTACTGCTAACTCTCCTATACCTACATTCTTCAGGAACCTGGCTCATAGCTGCACTGGCAGATTGACATGTGGTTGCTCCCATTACTCTAGTTGCCTTCACTAAGCTCAGTGTCTGTGGCCTCAGAATTTGGGTCTGTGTAGTGTTGTGCTGACTTTAACTGCACCTGTACTTGTTCCTCAGAGGCGAGAGTTTGAGGAGGACACTCTCGCAGTTCTCGCATCACTTCGAGGCCTACCGAAGAGCCAGGACCCTCAGGACAACAGCCGTGATCATAAGCTTCAGGTGAACAGATGTTTTACTTTTTAAACAATAGCTGTGTAGGAACAAAGGTGGGTAAGAGGGGATAGGGATCATGGTCAGGGTACGAGCACCGCTGGAAGCTCTGTGAGCTCTAAAACCAAAAAGATAAAGCAGAACATGCATTCGACCACTGTAGACTAAGGTGGTGGTACCTTCAGACTCCTGCAGATGGCGCTGTGCAAGGATGATGGGGCTATCAATCCCTGAGGGGTGTGAGTGACGGGATTCATAGATTGGGAAGAGGTGTTGGGAATGTCTCGTTCCATGTGTGGAAAATGGCTCCAGAGCAGATGTTAATGATTGGCTAAAAGGAGGGACTGCATGTGGGCGTGGCCAAAGACCATAGTGTGAAGGAAGTAGCTGAATCTGCAGGTGTATAGTAGCGGACGGTCATACGGGTCAGCCAGCAGCTCTGGGGTTCTTCCCACCTTGCTGGTCCACCTTGTAGATGGACAGTCAGAGACGATAGCTCATCTGCTGCTGCACAGTGCAGTGTTGGTCCTCTAGTCCTTCATCAGTGGACACAGGACGCTGCCCCGCAGGACGCTGCCCCGCAGGACGCTGCCCCGCAGGACGCTGCCCCGCAGGACGCTGCCCCGCAGGACGCTGCCCCGCAGGACGCTGCCGGCTGGTGGACGGTTCTCAGTCCAGCAGTGACACTGAGGTGTCCAGCAGCACTGCTGTGTCTGATCCACTTACACCAGCACCACCCACACTAACACCACCACCACCACGTCAGTGTCACTGCAGTGCTGAGACCTGTGGTGGATCTGTGGGGGTCCTGGGGAGGGTGGTCCTGACCATTGAGCTATAGAGGAATTCATGGTTGATCGATTTGGCTTGAGGTTGGGTAGGCATGTCTACACGGGCTGCCTGATCATGGGGAGAGCTCTGGAGAGGTTTCTGTGTTCCTGTTGAGTTGGTCTGCACTGCTTCTGTTCCTGAGCATTCAGATTACGTAATGATCAGATTGTTCGTTCTCGTCAATGAGGAGCTCCACAGACCACGTTACATAACTCTGCCTGACCACGAGTCTGCACGGTACTCCCTGCTTGTTACCGCACACAGTGAGGCTCATCAGCCCAAGTCAAACTCTCACTATGCAGAGAGGCAGCGTGGAAGGTCAGACCACATACAGGCTAGGCTGGGTGAGTCTCCGCCTTCACTACCTCTGACCTAGACGCCACCATTACGTCTGTGGTTTGTACAGCTGAGATGTTGCTGGTGTTGGGTTTAGCTCCATCTACTGTACTGGAGCTGCACAGTGTAGCTGCAGGTTTCTGAACATTAGGTGCTGTACAGTTGTTGTGGTTGTTGAATTTGGTTCCATGTTGAAAGCTGTTTGAGGGTGACAGTCGTTGGATTTGTGTGATGTGGTTTGGTGGTGCTCTGAGGGGGTTTAGGTGGTACTCTGAGGGGGTTTAGGTGGTGCTCCGAGAGGGGGGGGGGATTTGGTGGTGCTCTGAGGGGGGTTTAGGTGAACTAGAAATAGTTTGAGTGGTACTCTAAAGGGTTTTGGTTGAACTGGAAGTAGTTTGGGTGGTGCCCTAAGGCGTTGTGGTTCTACTCTGAGGAGGTTTTGGTTGTACTGTAAGGTGGGGTTTTGGTTGTACTGGGAGGGGGTTTTGATGGTGCTTTGAGGGGGGGGTTTTGGTGGTACTCTGAGGGGGTGTGGTTGAACTGGATGTAGTTTGGTGGTGCTCTGAGGGGGTTTTGGTTGAACTGGATGTAGTTTGGTGGTACTCTGAGGGGCTTTAGGTTGTACTGTGAGGGGGTTTTGATGGTGCTCTGAGGGGGGGTTTAGGTGGTACTCTGAGGGGGGGTTTTGATGGTGCTCTGAGAGGGGGGGTTTAGGTGGTACTCTGAGGGGGGGTTTTGATGGTGCTCTGAGAGGGGGGGTTTAGGTGGTACTCTGAGGGGGGGTTTAGGTGGTACTCTGAAGGGGGGTTTAGGTGGTACTCTGAGGGGGGGTTTAGGTGGTACTGTGAGGGGGTTTAGGTGGTACTCTGAGGGGGGGTTTAGGTGGTACTCTGAGGGGGGGGTTTTGGTGGTACTCTGAGGGGGGGTTTTGGTGGTACTCTGAGGGGTGTTTTGGTGGTACTCTGAGGGGGTGTGGTTGAACTGGAAGTAGTTTTGGTGGTACTCTGAGGGGTGTTTTGGTTGTACTCTGAGGGGGGTTTTGGTGGTACTCTGAGGGGTGTTTTGGTTGTACTCTGAGGGGGTTTTGGTTGAACTGGATGTAGTTTGGTTGTACTCTAGGTGGAGGCGCAGTGCAGGGTGTACTGGGAGGAGCTTTGGTTGTAACCTTTTTTTTAAAAAGGGTTCTTTTATAACAAGCTTGGTGTCATAAATATAGCAGAGCCTTTTTCAGGAAGGCCCGTAGAACCATCCACAGCCTATTTAGGTAAATCTGAGAAACCCTTTCATGATACAGATAATTTGCAACGTGTTCTTTTTAAATGTTCAAGGTTCCATATAAAACCAGAGCTTTTCTAAAGAACCTCTGAACCATATTTTGTAAATATAGGAATTATGATTTGATATAATTCTATATTTACAAAATATGGTTCAGAGGTTCTTTAGAAAAGCTCTGGTTTTATATGGAACCTTGAACATTTAAAAAGACTACATTGCAAATTATCTGTATCATGAAAGGGTTCCTCAGATTTACCTAAAATGTGCTGTGGATGGTTCTACGGGCCTTCCTGAAAAAGGCTCTGCTATATTTATGACACCAAGCTTGTTATAAAAGAACCCTTTTTAAAAAAAAAAAGGTTACAACCAAAGCTCCTCCCAGTACACTCTGCACTGCGCCTCCACCCAGAGTACAACCAAACTACATCCAGTTCAACCAAAACCCCCTCAGAGTACCACCAAAACACCCCCTCAGAGTACCACCAAAACCCCCCCTCAGAGTACAACCAAAACCCCCCCTCAGAGTACAACCAAACTACATCCAGTTCAACCAAAACCCCCTCAGAGTACCACCAAAACACCCCCTCAGAGTACAACCAAAACCCCCCCTCAGAGTACCACCAAAACACCCCCTCAGAGTACAACCAAAACCCCCCCTCAGAGTACCACCAAAACCCCCTCAGAGTACAACCAAAACCCCCTCAGAGTACAACCAAAACCCCCTTCAGAGTACCACCAAAACCCCCCTCAGAGTACCACCTAAAACCCCCCTACCTCAGAGCACCATCAAAACCCCCCTCAGAGATACCAACCTAAAACCCCCCTCTCAGAGCGACTATAACAATATATTAAGAAAAAACCACCCCCTTCAGAGTACCACCTAACCCCCCCCCCTTCAGTGCACCATCAAAAACCCCCCTCCACAGTACAACCTAAATCCCCCCTCAGAGTACCACCCAAACTACATCCACAGTTCAACCAAAAAAACCCCCTCAGAGCGCCCACCAAACTACATCAGTTCAACCAACACCCCCTCAAGAGTACCACCAAAACCCCCCCCTTTTCAAAGTAACACCATCAAAAACCCCCTACCAGTACCACCAAAACCCCCCTCTTAGTACCACCAAAAACCCTTCAGATGTAGAACCACAACGCCTCAGTGGCAACACCCAAACTCTCCATTATCAACCAAAACCCTTTAGAGTACCCCTCACAAACGTATTTACTAAGTTCACCTAAAACCCCCCTCAGAGCACCACCAAATCCCCCCCCCCTCTCAGGAGCACCACCTAAACCCCTCAGAGGTACCACCTAAACCCCCTCAGAGCAACCACCAAAACCACATCCAACACAAATCCAACGACTGTCACCCTCAAACAGCTTTCATAACAATGGAACCAAATTTCAAACAACCACCAACAACTGTACAGCACCTTAATGTTCAGAAAACTGCAGCTACACTGTGCAGCTCCAGTACAGTAGATGGAGCTAAACCCCAACACCAGCAACATCTCAGCTGTACAAACCACAGACGTGATGGGTGGCCGTCCTTCTAGTCAGAGGTAGTGAAGGCGGAGACCTTCACCCAGCCTAGCCTGTATGTGGTTGGACCTTCCACGCTGGCCTCTCTGCATAGTGAGAGTTTGACTTGGGGCTGATGAGCCTCACTGTGGTGCGGTAACAAAGCAGGGAGTACCGTGCAAGACTCGTGGTCAGGCCAGAGTTATGTAACGTGGTCTGTGGAGTCCTCATTGACGAGAATGAACATCCTGATCATTACGTAATCTGAATGCTCAGGAAAACAGAAGCAGTTGCAGACCAACTCAAAACAGGAACACAGAAACCTCTCAGGAGCCCTCCCTTTTTTGATCACTGCAGCCCGTGTAGACATGCCTACCCAACCTCAGGCCCAAATCGATCAACCACGAATTCCTCTATAGCTCAATTGGTCAGGAACCACCCTCCCCAGGACCCCCACAGATTCCACCACAGGTCCCCAGCACTGCAGTGACACTGACGTGGTGGTGGTGTTGCTAGTGTGGGTGGCTGCTGGTGTGAGTGGATCAGACACCAGCAGTGCTGCTGGGGACACCTCAGTGTCACTGCTGGACTGAGTAAACCGTCCACCAGCCGGGCAGCGTCCCTGTGGGGCAGGCGTCCTGTGGTGGCGGCGTCCTGTGGGGCATTGCAGCGGTCCTGCGGGCAGGCGTACTGCGGGGCAGCGTCCTGCGGGGCAGCGTCCTGTCGTCTAATGATGAAGGACTAGAGTATGACCAACATGCACTGGTGCAGCAGCAGATGAGCCATCGTCCTCTGGATGTCCATCTAACAAGGTGGACTCAGGCAAGTGGGGAAGAACCCTCAGAGCTGCTGGTAGAAGACCCGTATGACCGTACGCTTCCATACACCTGCAGCTACTTCCCTTCACCACTATGGTCTTTGGCCACGCCCACATGCAGTCCCTCCTTTTAGCAAATCATTAACATCTGCTCTTGGAGCCATCTTTCCACACATGGAAACGAGGACATTCCCAACACCTCTTCCCAAACTATGAATCCCGTCACTCACACCCCTCAGGATTTATAGCCCCATCTTCCTTGCACAGCGCCATCTGCAGGAGCCTGAAGGTACCACCACCTTAGTCTACAGTGGTGTAATGGATGTCGTTCTGCTTTATCTTTTTGGTTTTAGAGCATCACAGAGCTTCCAGCGGTGGCTCGTACCCTGACCATGATCCCCCATACCCTCTTACCCACCTTTGTTTGCCCACTGGCTACACAGCTATTGTTTAAAAAGTAAAACATCTGTTCACCTGGAAGCTTATGATCACGGCGGGTTGTCCTGAGGGTCCTGGCTCTTCGGTAGGCCCTGAAGTGATGCGAGAACTGCGAGAGTGTCCTCCTCAAACTTCTCGCCTCTGAGGAACAAGTACAGGTGCAGGTAAAGTCAGTTAACACTACACAGCACCCAAATTCTGAGGCCACAGACACTGAGCACTGAAGGCACTAGACCCACATGGGAGCAACCACATCAATCTGCCAGTGCAGCTATGAGCCACGTTCCTGAAGAATGTAGGTATAGGAGAGTTAGCAGTAAAGGCCGGAATGCTTGCTGATCATCACCAACACTCCTCACAGGACCTATAACCAAGATACACGTCCCCCCCCCCTACCACGTCCCTGCAGAGCTCCAAACTCTGATCCAACACACCTGCTGCAGCTCATCAAGACCTCTGGAGAAACTGGACTGGTCAGATAGTTTAGGGCACCGGATACTAGTGCTGCATGCTGGAGGACTGGTTGGCCACTGGTTTGGTACAATATTAGCTTTACAATAGGGAATTATGAGACACTCCTAAAATTTTCGGCATAATCCATGATCGTCCAGTTGGTAACCCCAGCCTTACACAGCTGGTTTGTAATGAGAACACTCGTTTCATTGTAGGCCTTCCTGCCATACATACTGGTTTAGATATCTTGGCTTGTGGTGGCGATTGAAACCAGAGTCCCAAAGTGTACAGTGCACCCATGTCCTCTGAGGTTCCCATATCGGAATTCTGATGATGGTAAATGATGGTCATAAAACTTTTTGGGGGGAGAAATTCTGGATTTCAGGCCAAAACCTTCCAAAGCAATCAGAACTTCCTGTGATGGGAACGTCTGGTTTCCATTCACCACCACTGTGAACGGTTCTGACTCGGTAGGTGGACTAGAATGGACCGCCTCACACCTGAACAACTTACATTTTTATTCATTCTACATTTCAGAGTTAAGAGTGAGTGGATTTAAGCAGGAAAGGTATACGAGCCAGTTACCAGTCTGTTGATCAAACTTCTGAACTCCAGAGACATCTGCTCAAGGCGTGGGTCCTGCAGGAGGAGAGGACCTCACGATTACCAGCGTCTCATCCAGCGGGGGAGGCCAAGACACATGGAGGTAGAAAAGTGATCGGCACCCTTTGTGTACACACAGAGCATGGATCATCGGAAACCAGTCCACACCAGCAATGAGATTTCATGCTTAGGTTTAATTTTCCTCACTGTTTCCTTCACGATGGTGGGCTCTTCCAAAACAAAAACCACCATATTTGTCAGATCAGAGTTGCGTCAAAAACCCAGAGTTGTTCAGATTGGGACATTTAGGAGAAATTACAGGCGCCCAAACGTATCAGCTCTGGAAATAAATCAGAGACTCCAGACCTTCGTTTACAATAGAGCCTTCCTACAATTATAGAGCAGGTTCTCATTGAGGAAATCGAGGTTAGGGTTTACAGATGCAAGTACAGTAAAGGAGGGATTCTGTGCTGAGGATGATTTGGGATGACATCAGAGTAAGACTAAATGAAATGCAGGCGTCTATTAAAGTAACTTGGTGGACTGAGAGGGACACTAGATCTCAGTCTCACCTACATGAGCTGATGAAGAGTCCTGTTCCAGAAATGATAATAGGGACAGCTTGAGCTGTAATTAAAAACCCATACTTCCTGCTACATATCCATACTCAGTACATTAACGGAAAGGTACTACGTTTTTAAGTTACTGATCTCCATACTTCAGTACATCTGAATTCGGCTACATTAACTGCTTAGTACTGTTTACTCCCACATTTTACCCCCCTTAATCAGTGTACATCTCACCTGACGCCTAGTACCTCCATTACTTTAGTATAAGCTGCTGTACTCTCGCAATCAGCAATAGGTACATACTGTTAAATGTCAACGTGACTGATTAGTACTGGTACTTTCCAGTACCTCTAAGTACCCATAGTCTGCACTTCATGCTGACTGAGATAGCCACAGACTCACGAAAAGTCTACTTGTCATACGTATATGGAGGTCCTCATCTTCCATACTTAAAGTACATCTCTGGATAAAGGCCGTGTACAATACTTTTAGTACTTTCGCATAGGGTGACCTTCCTTGACTCATTAATTTGTAAGAGTCACTGAACTGCCGGTATC
>JAMWET010004406.1:0-90061 GCA_024036415.1 Prochilodus magdalenae
ATTTTCACTTCGTCACAGAGATAATAATGTCCTATTATAGGACGTTCTTGAATGTGAGTTGTCCACTGGTGCATCAGTCCATTTCAGGATGTGAACCCAGAAAAAAACTGGTGTTGCTGCTGACGCTCGGATGAGTACCTATATGGCTCTGGATTTGTGGGACTGACTAGTAAATGAATGCAGTGACCCAACAGACTTATTCCTCAGCACCCATGTGGTCACTATCTTATCACGACCAAATGCCCGGTATTTAATCTATTTTGTTAGTGTCTTCTGAGGGTAAAGATACGGTCGAAGGTCCCAGGCATTCATTTGTAGTTTCTGGGCCATAATTCATTCTTTTTTAATATTCCTTCATATTTATTGATTGCGCAATGGCACAAACACGATGTTATTCTAACCATGTTTTTTTGTCTTTCTTCTTATGCGTCTTCTTCTTATGCTACCTCTTACTTTTCTAGTTGATACACATTTTTTGTCCACTAAGTGTTTCAGTTTCAAAATATAACCCTCTCGTTTTCCAATTCCAAAATGTTAAGACTGATCAGGAACTATGTGCTGGACTACAAAACTGTTTGATTGGATGTATGGATCTGTGTTAGGATAAAAGGATCCTACTGGAATTTTGTCCTGTTTAAGAATGAGGGTGTGTTGGAAAAAAGTCGCACGGCCAATCTACTGTACTTCCTTCCTCAACCGGACAGATAGCTATTCACTAGTAGCACGTGATCTCAGAGAGGAGACCCCCTTGACTGCACTCGTTGTCTGTTCCGTTTTTTTTTTTCATCTCTTGTTCTCCCGTAGAGTACCCCATTTCATTAGTTGGGTAAAAGAGGGCATTAAGACACCTGTCTGTTTTATTAGTCAGAATATCAGATATTCTTCATACAGAAAGAAGGGTATAGGCAGGAGACATTTGGAAAGTAGTTCATTTAATTTTAGTTCAGCTTAAATTTACTTTATTTAGTTAAGCGTAACAATACAACATTATCAGGCATCATTATTTCATAAAATTAATATGCCAGATTCACGTCCAACTGGTGCTTGTAATTAGAAGTCCTTCCCTGGGCAGGTATTAAAACCTATGAACATCCCATTTCGGGCAAATCACACAAACACACATTGCAACACACAGTTTAGTAATCTATAAAACAACACACAAAATTACATTAAAGCGCAGCACATATGACATGACACTGCTAAATGACATGAAGCTTTAAATCAACCCTTTTGAAAGCTTGGAAGCTCCATATGACTCACATACTGGTTCTCAATCCAACCATCGATGATCTAATCCCAACATCTTTCCTTTCAGAATCGTGTCACTATTTATCAACCATTTTTCTTCATGATGATGGACCACCGTCTACGCTGGACTGCAGTAGGGGTCTCTTCACCCAGGCTGGGCAGTGGGGCAGATTTTCCTGTGCTGTGTGACCTGCCATAAACACGGCAGTATCCATGTGGAACCTCAGTATCAGAATCAGAATTTCAGTAAACAACTAAAGCTATCACAAATACATTCAGTTACAGTGTGAAATTCGGTGTTGGAATAATAATCTTTATGGTGTATAAAATTGGTTGAGGAGGAAGATCCATTCGGAGAGCACTTTTACTGTATGGATAAGTCCCACAGTGGTCATCGTTAAGTGTCGCCTCTGTGGTGTCCTCGGTCCGGCTCTCCTTAAATGCCGTCATCCAATCTCACTTTGACCAAAGAGAGTAACATTGTTTGCCTAATGTCTTTCCCATAAAACGCATAAAGAAGAAAAACGGGGGTTCAGACAGCTGTTCACACAGGCGGGGCTGGATTTTAAAATAAGACGTTAATAATTTGCAAGGTTAAATGATTTGTATAAACAGATCTAATCAAAAAATCAACCAGTGTGATATGGCGAGCCAGCAGATCAAGAGAACGTAACAATCAGCAGTGCTATGATCTTGATTGGCTTTCTGCGACCATCACTCTGATTGGAACAGTTTTCTTCTTTTTTATGATGACAACATACAGGATGAACATGATTCAGAAAACTGGCGATCACAATATGAAAAAACAAACTGACATATGCACAGAAGCCAACTACCCCCCCCGTTTTTCCACATTACTGAATGAATATATATACAAAATGTTTCCTTAACATGACAATGTCTCGAACAAACAAGTGGTGGTGTACTAAGTGCTGCTGCGAGATCCAAGCTACCATGACTATCACAGAGGCTCTTCTTTACAGTGCCGCTATGGTTTCCGAGCCCACATGAGGAAATCATAACCACTCCTCACACAGCGGTTCCACCACGTATGAGGTAGGAGGAAGATGCTTGCTGTACATGTTGAGGGCCATCATTGATGAAAGAATGGAATTTTACACATGAATTCCCAAAGGGCCAGTTTATTTAGTGGACCACATGATGACAAAGGGGGGCAAAGTAATGATGCAGAATGTATGAAGTCAGACACGGCCAGACTAATGGTACCAGGTGGTGATGACGGACTTCGTTCTACCTTAAAGCCAGCAATCAGATCACCAGACCATTTCCTGCCAACTCCAGGATGAAGATGGATTCACATTCGCCACTGCATAGAGAAAATTACACAAACTTCATCACTGCAAGATGATGAAATCTGTAGTCCGACTTGTGGTGGTTGTTCGTATTCCTGTCACTGGAGTTGAGTTCATGATGCTTCTTGACTCTGCCTGCGTTAAAACAGTAACAGACCAGTGTAAGCCTGTGGAGACACTGGTGGAGAAAAGCACAATTGAAAAGTAATGTAGAAGTCAGAAATAAGTAAATGAAAACAGGGCTTTTTGTCAAAAACTGTTATGGATTTGCTGTCCTATAGGCGGGCGAGGTACAAATGCACTCTTATTTGGGAGGTGAACATTTTGTCATTTTTCTGAGCCACACGGTGTTTTCATTTGTAGCCTCAATTTCTATCTTTGTTCAAAATC
Source organism: Prochilodus magdalenae (assembly GCA_024036415.1). Classification (NCBI taxonomy): domain Eukaryota; kingdom Metazoa; phylum Chordata; class Actinopteri; order Characiformes; family Prochilodontidae; genus Prochilodus; species Prochilodus magdalenae. Next base: position 2,952 of record JAMWET010004406.1, read on the forward strand.
CATTCTTCTTTGAAGATATGTGCACATGGTTCTTTGAAGTGTGGCACACATTCAGCAAAGGCAGACCAACATGTTCCTGAAAACAGTCTGATGGGTCTGATGTGATTAGATGTATGTGATGTAATATGGAGATAGCGGCTATGTTGTAGTATTTATTGTTTGATTTGGTGTTTGCAGTATGTGTCTTATGAGGACACTGTAGCTTCTCCTGCACAGTGTTCAATCAGTTCCAGGGAAATGAAAGAACACAGTAGTAAAACTACAACCACACCCAAAACACTTGACACGAATAAGGAAAGCCACCTATCATATTTTTATACATACATGTCGGTTTCTAAGAGGTTTTACACAACGGTACATTTCTGGCGGTTGATTTTGTATTATCGCTACTCTCATTGGTATGAGCACATATAGGCAAAGCAAACTAAATCTAATTCTGTATTGTGCATTTTTACTTACAAATCCATTTATATAAGTAATAGACATATAATAAGTAAAACCAGCATAAAATAATTTAAAAATAGTCTCACCTTGCTAATAGTGCTTCAGTTAAGAACGGCAGAAAGCTGATGGTTTTTGCTGCTTATGATGTGGGGCAAACTTTATCTATCATATGGTATTCATAAACATTCAGTTCCTTTTCGGTGGGTGACTTCAGTTAGATAGAAATGGGCAAGCTGTGAAAAAAACACCGCCACCACTGAAGAAATGTTTTCCTCAGCAAGCAAGTAAAAGCGATCAGTTCGTATAAATAATAAAATACTTGCTCCATCAGTTTAAAAATAATCTTTGGACTAAGCGTAAGTTGCTTGCTATCTTAGAAAAGAAATCTGTGAAACTTATAAAAAACAAACAAACATATTCAGTCTGTGCTGGGTTGCCCTTCATTACTCCTCTGTAGAGGAAAAGAAGATTTTTTTCAGGTGCTGATTTTGTATGGAATAGACCACCACCCTTATTAAGCAATATAGTGAAGGGGGAAGGTATGAAAGAGAGTGTAGGACAGTTGCACCTCATTCAGCCACAGCAGGTTCTATTTATGTAGCATATTTCATTTAATAAAGGTAATTAAAAATGTTACAGGTAGCTGATCAGAATCTAGTGATCTATTTAGGGCTACACTTCTTCTCCAGGATTATCAGGGTTTAGGTCATTTGTTAGAACGGGGTTAGTCTGGTAGTTATTTAAAAATCTATGCTGTAGTGGGCTGGGAAACCACAGTGTAACCTATGGGAACATGGTCTATTTTGAGCTAGGCCTTCCTTCGGATATTTAAAAGTACAACTCACCTCTAAATTGTGATACTATTGAGATTGGTGGTGTAACTGTAGAAAAGAGAAACAGAGTGCAGTCAGGACTGAAAAAATGGGACAGATGTGGAGTGTCTAACTTTTACTGTGTGTCTGATCTCAGGTTCATGTGGAATGGGTTCCAGCTCCATCACTTGACTACAAAGGTTTAGGCTTTTTGGGATCGGGGTATTAGGGGGTTGTCCTCCTCCACTTGAAGATGAGCTAAATGCACATTATGCTCATTTTAAGGCAGACAACATTTTCCCCCTAGCTACGAAACTCCCAGTAGATCAGGAGAGCTGCGTCCCATCCACTTCAGTGTCTGAGGTGGTCAGATCGTTCAAGGCAGTTAAAACCAACGCAAAGCACGCGTCCTGATTGGCAATTTAAGTAGGCATGCTGCGAGAGCACCAAGTTGCCATCCAGCTGGCCTGAGGTTTTCACTGACATCTTTAACCTCTCCCGAAGGGATGTCAGTTATTTAACCCCACATGCTCAATGAGAACCACAATTTTCTAGTCCCAAGACACCGGCTATCACACCCTGCCTGAGACATGACTACCGACCCCTGTTGCATCACCTGACATCAACAGCCATATGCAGTGCTTCGAGCGGCCCATCTGATCAAAACCCACAATCTGTTCCCTCGCTTCCAGCCACCATGGACCCTCACCAATTTTGCAAAAGCGCTTCCAACAGATACACAGATGACCGCTGTATTGCACTTGCACTAGTGCAGTTCTTGCCTTCACACACTTTTTGGTATAGGTAAGACACATGGAGAATGCTGTTCATAGATTACAGCTCAGCCTCAGCATTCGAAAACAATTCATCCCGGCTAAGCTCATCCCAAGCTCACAGAGCTGTTGGGTTTGGAAAGGTCGCATTTTTATTAAAAACTGCGCAAAATCTGAAAACTGGGTTCTGGACTTCCTGGACAGAGTAGACCCCAGGTGGTGAGAGTAGGAAACAGATCTCGTCCACACGACTACTGGAGACCAGGGGCTCCTCCCAAGGCTGTTGTCCTCAGCCCCCTCTTGACTCCCTGTTTACACTCTGACTGGTAGCCAGACAAACAATACAACGTAATCATGTCAAGGTTTGCTGACAGCCACATCCCTATGGCCTCATCACAGATGGAGACGAGACTGCTACAGAAAAGAGTCAGCACCCTGTCTCAGAGTGGTGTGAGCTACCCACAACAACCTCAGGTTCTCAACATCAAGCAAAACTAAGGAGATGGATGGTGGACTACAGCTTATATATCAATGGAGCTGAAGTGGAGATGGTCAGCAGTGTTAAGTTCCTCGGGGTACACCTCACCTATGACCTCACCTGGTCACTCCACATCAACAAGGTATTGAGATCTGCCCGTGAGCGCCTCTTCTTCCTGCGAAGGCTCAGGAATTTCGGTCTGCCCCCTGACATCCTCACAAACTTCTACAGATGCACCATAGAGAGCATCCTCACGGCCTGCATCACTGTCTGGTATGGCAACTGTACTGCCTACGACCACAAGACCCTAAAGAGAGTGGTGAGGACGGCAGAGTCCATCATAGGCAGCAAACTTCCAGACCTGCAGGACATCTCCCAGTCCCGCTGCCTGAGGAAAATCCAGAAGATCTGGTTGGACTGTAGCCACCCAGCACATGGCCTGTTCAACTTACATCTCAGAGAATTTCTACAGATCCCTCTTTTTTCTGTGCAGTACATTCTGTATTTTTGTGTATTTTGTATTTATTTAATATAACTATTATATCTCTTTATTTTAAAATGTTTAGTATGTATATGGTTTTGTCTTCCTGTAGAGTGTCAACCTGAGCCTCACCACAAGCATTTCAATGCATAAAGGTCCTGACATGTTGTGCATATGGCAAATAAACCTGAAACTTGAGAATTTGGTCACCTGGGGGTTATCATGCACAACCTCTAGGGAAAAGCCAGATAGCAGACATACCACAGCTGACATGATCCAAGCTAGCATGACTATCGCCGAGACCTTTCTTATGGCATGATGGTTCTGAACCAACACAGGAAGCATAACCACAACCCTGCAGTACAGATCACTAGACCATTTCCAGCAAGCTTCAGGATGAAGATCACATTTGATACTGTGTAAAAAAGGTATATCAGCTCCTTGCAAGAAAGTTCTGTTCCTGTCTCTGGTGTTAAAGTTTTGAGGCCTTTTGATTCTGTAAAGCAAACAAACCCTGTAGATCTGCTCGCTTACAATGCACATAATGAGACTTGGCTTACAAAATAGTGGGAACTCTAAAATTAGCTCTAAAGACAGAACCATAATACATCTCTGATTTATTGTTGCCTCCATGAAACTACCAAATAAGGTAATCCCTCAAATGTACACTCATTAAGAATACAGATGAGCTCACTGGACTAAAAATGTAGAGTAACACTTTATTTTGATGGTCCTCCTCTAGATATTCAGTAGACTATCAGAAGGCTGCTAACAGCACACCTGTTTACTAGCAATAAGACGGTACCTGTAGAGTGTTAACTTAGCATTAACAACAACATCAGCATATCATTGGTTCACATTATGCAGACATTTTCTTTGGCTCTTGATTATGGTCTGCAGATGTATATTTATGGCATATTGTTGTGCCATTTATTGCTAATGCTTCAGATGAATTGCAAGCACTTTATTTTATAAAATATGATCACGATTGGCTTTCACAACATTTTCGGCTTGACTGAAAATCTCTGAAAAACAGAACATTTAGACAATAAGGGGAAAAAACTATTCCTTGCACTTGAGTGTGATTTTAGGCCTGTTAGCATGAATATTGCTGTTGTTCTTAAATAATTTCATGAGAATTTCTTAAATTCCAAGGCAGTGCAAACAAGGCTGCAGAAGAAGACGGAGCATCGGGTCTGGTTTCCTGTTCCCATACAAGCCTGTTCAGCTGGATGACATATATTTGCAGGTAAACTAGGTTTTCAACTATGCTTTTTTTATTTATATTTATATTAGTTAATTTTGTTTTCAGCTTTTTATGGAAATGGTAATATAGTCAGGTGACATCATAAATGATCCTTTTTATTCTATAACTATATGTCAAAAAACTCACCTTTTAAAAAATAATTGGTTAAAGGTTAAGGCCAAAATATGTGGAAGCTAGTGTTTTAGCCTCTATGCTAACAGGCGTATAAAATCATCATACCGATGCGCTCCGTGAATTTTATTCTGTTCGTTAGACTGAGCTAGGCTAGTCAAGAACTTAGCTAACTGATGGTATTGATGACACAAGCGAGGTTTTGATTGTTGTGATTTTAATTTTTTTATATAATATATAATGTATTATTATGTTATGTAGTTTGTGAAACACGATTCTTAAATTTAAGATCATCTTTTTAATGTATGTTGGTAAAACTGTTTAGACGTCCACCATGTGCGGGCCTGGATGATGGTACGCGTGTGGGTTTGGTGTGCATGTGACACTGACACATCACCACAATAGAAACTGTTTGAGAGCAACACGAATACTGTCAGATGTGTGGACGTAAGTCGTGTTAATAATAACAACATCATCGCAAGGTTACTGAAAGTTTATCATTTTTCAATCGGCCTATAAACGAAAGGGGAAGTGAATAAATCCAACAGCGGTAGTGATAGCACAGTGTTTGTAAAGCTAAATGAATCTGTGCAGTGGGTTAATTTACTCATTCAAAATGATTTATATAGGGTCTGTTTCTATAGGTATTCAAGTCGCTCTGGATGAGACAGTGCTTCTCTATAGATTCAGGAATATTCAAAAAACTATTGGAAATGGAGCTGGCAGTTGTTTAAGTGTTGATGATTCTATGTAGAACCATCGGAGAGCCATCCTTAGGAGTGCACTCTCATGTGCCTTTCTTTTTGTCCGAATTGTCTTCTCTTTATTTTAGAATGCCAAGTCTATGGTTAGGATAACTATTGTTAAGCAGTCTATTGGAAGAAATACAAGGCAGTTTTATTTTGCAGCAACATCCGTCTTCACGTTTCTTACTGTCATCTTTATCTGTATGTCCACAAACCCTAAGGCAGATTGATTCTACTATATCATGTTTAACCTTACAAGGTTAATCATATTACAGGTAGGCCAATGTAGCGTTAGAAGTCTTGCCCAATGACTCTAATTGGTGTAGCACAGCATGGTCACCCAGACCGGGATTTAAACCCCAGTCTCCCGTGTGTGGGGGCAGCAGTGTTATCTGCTGAGCTACACCAACCACATAAAACCGTATAATCATCACAATAATCATGCTGTCTAATCAGCATCTTTAATATGCCACACCTGGGAGGTGGATGCATTGTTTCAGCAAGGGAGAAGTGTTCACTAACAGATTTAGACAAGTTTGTGGACAGTATTTGAGAGAAAAAGGCCTTTTGTGTAAATAGAAAAAGTCTTGGACCGCTGCGTTCAGCTCATGAGAAATGGGAGCAAAATCAGATGTAACGAGGTTAAGGCAGGTTGCATGTGCAACATGGTTGTCCAGTAATCACTATCAGAACAGACAGGGGTCAGAACACAGGCAGGCATCATCAGAGACATATCCATATAGACAAAAACCCAGAAACCAAAGCAAAGTTCAAAACCATGGAAACCAACACCAACACTACAAGATACACAAGTCAAGATTAGAGGAATACAAGGAACACAGAGACTTGCCACCAGGCTGAGCAAAACATGGGGTATAAATGGCGGTCCTAATGAGTCCTAGATCAGCTGGGGGTGAGAGTGGATGGAGCTGGGGTGGAGCCAGGGTGGAGCAGGACAAGCTGTGCAGGAAGACACAGGCACCAGAGAGAGCTGTATGTGAAAAAAGAAGTGTTGTGTTATACAGTATTTATGTTCAGCATATTTCAGGTATTGGCACAGATATGTAATATCTGCACATCAGATACGTCAGTACTGACATGGTGCCACCATTCAGTCTACCACTATTTGCCCATTGACAATCTGGCTTTTCCCTAGAGGTTGTGCATGATAACCCCCAGGTAACCACACAGTCGATGTGACAAGTGACTTCACTGGAAAATTAACATTGATATTAAATTGACTATTTAAATACGATCAGTGGTCAACAAGACTGTAGGTACTTAAAACTAGCATCATAATTTAGAGGTGAGTTGTGACATTTATATCCTGAAGTGAAGGCCTAGCTCAAACAGACAATGTTCACTATAGGTTACACTGGTTCCCAGCCAGCTACAGCATAGATTTCAAACTACTACCCCTGTTCTACAAAGACCTAAACCCTGATATCCTGGAGAAAGTGTAGCCCTACTAGATCACTAGATCCTGATCAGCTACCTGTACATTTTAATTACCTTTATTAAATGAAATATGCTACATGAATGAATAGCATATTGAATATTGAATACATATATGAATGAGGTGCACTGTCTACACTCTTTCACCTTCCTCCTTCATCTAGATTGACCTAGAATGAGGGTTGTGGTCTATTCCATACAAAATTTTGCTAGTTGATGGAGCAAGTATTTATTGACTGACCGCTTTTACTTTTTCTATTGGTTGAGCTTTGTGCTTGCTGAGGCTCATTTCTCAATTGTGCGGTTTTCAGCTTGTTCATTACTTAGAACTGAAGTCACCACAGAAAGGAAGCGAATGTTATGAAATCCATATGATAGATAATGTTTGCCCCACATCATGAGCAGCAAGACCATCAGTTCTGAACTGAAGCAGCTATCAGCAGGTGAGTCATTTCTATTATGAACCCGATATTCTCTATGATGGTTTTACTTTACGATTACTAATATAAATGCTCTATGTAGAATTAGTTTTTGTTTGCTTTGCCAATAACATGTCCGGTAGCCAATTGGAGTAGCAGCCTGTCACACAAAATACAAAAATCAAACCTTAGAAATTACCAATGTGTACCAACACCTTGTGTTTATGTCGTGCCTCTGTATTATATAATCTTATATTATCAGCTTCTGACTTTATCTTGGCACAGTTGAATTTGACTTGTTTTTTAACATACTGAATTTTAAACAGAACATAAAATATAAACTGTGCAAAATATACGACAGATTTTATATAGTTAAAATATATGATGTTCTGGGAATATGGACAAAATAAATGCTATTTTAATGAAGGTTTTGTAATTTGTGCACACAAATTTTTGTTTTTTATGGCCAGGATTTCATAATTCTGTGTTCTCACTATTAACAGTTTGCTCTCTTGTGTTTTTTTAATTGTGTGTGTGTTATGCACAACAGACTAACAGCTCTGATGGGTGTTGAAGTAATTAGATTTATGTGATAATTAACAGAGATGCACTTGTTAGGGTTCATTTTATGCATTATGAGGACATTGTGGATTCCCTTGTACAGCGAGCCATCACACTCTGCAAACAGCATGTAGATCCATTGCAGCTTCCTGGTGAAATTAAAGACGCCACTACAACCACTACAACACTTCACCCACTAGCTTTATCAAACTAGACTTTGCAATTGTCATATTCAGCAAAGATGAAGCCACAACAGTCACTTATCAATGTAATAGAGTCCATCACACGATAACTGGAGGAGATGTTAATCTCCAACGTTTCAACATCCTCAAGTTAACCACATGCAGAAATGTGTAGGTGGCTTTCCTTATTCATGTTCAAGGTTTGGGGTATGGGTGTAGGTTACTGTTTTCTTTCATTTCACCTGAAAGCTGATTGAGACACTGTGCAAGGGAAGCTACAGTGTCCTCATAAGACACATACTGCAAACCCAAATCAACATAAACACTAACGAGCGCATCTCCATATACAGCATCACAAACATCTAATCACATCAGAGCCCATCAGACTGTTTCAGGAACTGTTGGTCTGCTTGTGCTGAATGTGTGCACAATTCAAAGAAGAATGAATTTTAAACAAATGAAGAAATTGAGGCTACAAATGAAGGAAAATGTGCTCAGAAATGACAAAATGTTCCCTCAAATGTATCCTACAAATGCAAATAAGATGCATTTGTACCTCGCCCCCTATAGGACAGCAAATCCATAACAGTTTGGACAAAAAGCCCTGTTTCATTTTACTTACTTTCTGACTTCTACTTACTTTCACTTGTTCTTTTCTCCCCAGTTCTCCACAGAGCTACACTGGTCTGTTACTGTTTAACAGACAGAATCAAGAAGCATCATGAACTCAACCCCAGTGACAGGAATGCAGAACTACAACACAAGTCAGACTACAGGTTCATCATCTTGCAGTGATGCAATGTGTGTCTTCCATGCTGTAGCAAGACTGATCATCTTCATCCTGGGAGTTGCTGGAAATGCTCTGGTGATCTGGATTGCTGGCTTTAAGGTGAAGAAGTCCGTCATCACCACCTGGTACCTGAGCCTGGCCGTGTCTGACTTCATATACTGCTCTACTTTGCCCCTCTTTGTCGTCTATGTGCTCAGTAGAAACTGGCCCTTTGGGCTCTTCATGTGTAAATTCAATTCTTTCATCATGTGGCTCAACATGTTCAGCAGCATCTTCCTCCTCACCATCATCAGTGTGGACCGCTGTGTGGTGGTTATGTTTCCTGTGTGGGCTCAGAACCAGCGCACTGTAAGAAGAGCCTCTGTGATAGTCATGGTAGCTTGGATCATCTCAGCAGCACTTAGTACACCACCACTTGTTTTTCGAGACATTCATCATTATAAGCAGAAAACATCTTGTGTGTATACATACAGTAATGAGAAAATTCACGTTGCCATTGTCGTATGTCGGCTCGTTTTTTCATTTGTGATCCCGTTTCTGATTATTTTCATCTGTTATGTTGTCATTGTAAGAAAACTGTTCCATCAGAGGGTGATGTCCAGAAAGCCAATCAAGATCATGACACTGCTGATTGTCACGTTCTTGATCTGCTGGCTGCCACATCACACTGTTATTTTGATTGATCTGTTTGTGACAAATGATATACTGGTAATTATTCACAGACTTAGTTTAATTCTCGCCAATATGAACAGCTGTCTGAACCCGTTTCTATATGCCCTAATGGGGAAAGACATTAGGAAACAATGTTATGCTCTTTGGTCAAAGATTGAGGACGCATTTAAGGAGGAGCCGGACCAGGACACCATCAGAGGGACACTTAACACCACCACTGGGGACTAGCATAGTAAAGTGCTCTCGAACTGATCTTCCCTCCCAATTTTACACCACCATTATTACCACCAAATTCACTTTAGCTGATTATTTATAACAGCTTTAGTTGTTACTGAATTCTGATTCTGATTCTGAGTTATACATGGATATGCGTGTTGTATGGCAGTCACAGCACAGGAAAATCTGCCCTGCCCATTGGTGAAGAAGATCTGCAAACCCCTACTCAGGCAAGCGTACAGTGGTCATCATCATGAAGAAATGTTGAGAGTGAAGATTCTGAAAGGAAGATGTTGGATTAGATACATCATGGTTGGAGTGGGAACCAATATGTGAGTCATATGGAGCTCGAAGCTTCAAAGGGTGATTTAAAGCTTCAAGTCATTTACAGTATCATGTCATATGTGCTGCGCTTTATGTATTTGTGTGTTGTTTTATAGATTACTAAACCGTGTGTTGTAATGTGTGTTTGTGTGATTGTCCGAAATGGGATTTTTAATAACCTGCCCAGGGACTTCGGATGAAACACAGCCAGTTGGACGTGATCTGGCATATTAATTTTATGAAATAATGATGCTGATTAATGTGTATTGTCACGCGTAACTAAATAAAGTCAAGTAAAGCTGAGCTGAAGAACTTCCAAATGTCTCCTGCATACCCTTCTTTCATAAAAAGAATATCTGAATAGTCTGCTGAATGAAAAAAGAGGTGCTTCATCCCTCTTACCCAAAAAGAATGGGACCCTATGGGAGAATAAGGAGATGAAAAAAAAAAAACGATAGACAAACGAGTGCAGGTCAAGGGGGTCTCCCCTGAGATAGTGTATGTGAAATGCTATCTGTCGGTTGAGGAGAAGTACAGTAGATGGGCGTGCACTTTTCCAACACATTCATTCTTAAAGGGAAAAATTCCAGTAAGATCCTTTACTACACGGAATCCATACATCCAATCAAACAGTTGTATACAAGCACATAGTTACATTTACATTTACGGCATTTAGCTGATGCTCTTATCCAGAGCGACTTACAAGGCTAATCGTACTACAGGGAGGCCAGTGTGGTGTTAGGAGTCTTGCCCAAGGACTCTTATTGGTGTAGCACAGTATAGTCACCCAGACTGGGATCCGAACCCCAGTCTCCCACGTGGTGGTGGGTAGCGGTGTTATCCGCTGAGCTACACCAACCTAGTTCCTGATCAGACTGAACATTTTGGAGTTGGAACAGGGTTGATATTTTGAAACTGAACTACTGGACAAAAAATGTGTACCAACTAGAAAAGAAGAGGTAGTAGAAGAAGAAGCAGAAGAAAAGATAAAAAACATGGTTAGATAACATCAGTGTTGTGCATTGCGCAATCACTAAATATGAGAATATTAAAAGAATGAATTATGGCCAGAAACTACAAATGAATGCCTGGGACCTTCGACCTCTCAGAGAGCACTGCTTTACAACCGGGCATGTTTCTGTGATAGATATGGCCTCATGGGCTGAGGAATACGCTGTTGGTCACTGCATTCATTACTGCATCCACAAATGCAATCCATACAGGTAGTCATGCGTCAGCAGCAACACCAGTTTATCTGGGTTCACATCTGAGATGGACTGATGCACAGTGGAAATGCACATTGTCTATATCGGACATTGTTGTCTCTGTGACAAAGTAGATGAGGACCATCCTGAAGGTCAGCAGCAGAAAGTTCAAATACCAGAGTCAGTAATTCCATTGGGGGATATTAGTGGGTGTCCTGCTCATCTGTGACAGTGACATTAATTAACTCTCCATCTGTCAGTATTATCTACAGATGCGTTCCTGATCATCAACAGAATATCATATTCAGGAACGCATCTATATATAATACTGACGGATGGAGAGTGTCTACATACATTCTACTGATAGTCTGTTGATGGTCAGAAACATATATATATATACATACACACACACACTCACAGTATATGTATAATACTGACTGCTTGATGATACTCTGGTAGATCAGCCATAATATGATCTGTTTATAGTTTGCTAAGCGTCTGTGGAATGTCTGTGAATATATATCTGCAGAACATAATCCAGAGCCAAAGAAAACGTCTGCGTAATGTAAACCAATGATATGCTGATGTTTGTGTTAATGCTAAGTTAACACTCTACAGTTAACACTAACAGCACAGCTTGTAAACAGATGTGCTGTTAGCAGCCTTCTGATAGTCTACTGAATATCTAGAGGCGGACCATCAAAATAAAGTTACCTTTTTTTTCCATCTCCTTATTCTCCCTTAGAGTCCCATTCATTTTTGGTAAGAGGGATGAAGCACCTGTTTTCATTCAGCAGAATATTCAGATATTCTTCTTATGAAAGAAGGGTATGCAGGAAACATTTGGAAGTTCTTCAGCTCAGCTTAACTTTACTTTATTTAGTTAAGCGTAACAATACACATTAATCAGCATCATTATTTCATAAAATTAATATGCCAGATCACGTCCAACTGGCTGCTTTTAATCAGAAGTCCCTGGCCCGGTTATTAAAAATGAACATCCCATTTTGGACAATCACACAAACACACGTTACAACACACAGTTTAGTAATCTATAAAACAACACACAAATACATAAAGCACAGCACATATGACATGATACCGTAAATGACATGAAGCTTTAGATCACACTTTGAAGCTTGGAGCTCCATATGACTCATATTGGTTCCCACTCCAACCATGATGTATCTAATCCAACATCTTCCTTTCAGAATCATTTCTTCATGATGATGACCACTGTACGCTTGCCTGAGTAGGGGTTTGCAGATCTTCTTCACCAATGGGCAGGGTAGATTTTCCTGTGTTGTGACTGCCATACAACACACATATTCATGTGGAACTCAGTATCAGAATCAGAATTCAGTAACGACTAAAGCTGTTATAAATAATCAGCTACAGTAAATTTGGTGGTAATAATGGTGGTGTAAAATTGGGAGGGAAGATCAGTTCGAGAGCACTTTACTATGCTAGTCCCCAGTGGTCATGTTAAGTGTCCCTCTGATGGTGTCCTGGTCCGGCTCCTCCTTAAATGCGTTCTCAATCTTTGACCAAAGAGCGTAATATTGTTTCCTAATGTCTTTCCCCATTAGGGCATATAGAAACGGGTTCAGACAGCTGTTCATATTGGCGAGAATTAAACTAAGTCTGTGAATAATTACCAGTATATCATTTGTCACAAACAGATCAATCAAAATAGCAGTGTGATGTGGCAGCCAGCAGATCAAGAACGTAACAATAAGCACTGTCATGATCTTGATTGGCTTTCTGGACATCACCCTCTGATTGGACAGTTTTCTTACAATGACAACATAACAGATGAAAATGATCAGAAACGGGATCACAAATGAAAAAACGGGCCGACATATGACAATGGCAACGTAAATTTTCTCATTACTGTATGTAATGTACAATGCGCAGATGTTTTCTGCTCACGATGATCAATGTCTCGAAAAAAAAAGGTATGGTGTACTAAGTGCTGCTGAGATGATCCAAGCTACCATGACTATCACAGAGGCCTTCTTTACAGTGCACTGGTTCTGAGCCCACACAGGAAACATGACCACCAGACAGCGGTCCACACTGATGATGGTGAGGAGGAAGATGCTGCTGTACATGTTGAGCCACATGATGAAAGAATTGAATTTACACATGAAGAGCCCAAAGGGCCAGTTTCTACTGAGCACATAGATGACAAAGAGGGGCAAAGTAGAGCAGTATATGAAGTCAGACACGGCCAGACTCAGGTACCAGGTGGTGATGACGGACTTCTTCACCTTAAAGCCAGCAATCCAGATCACCAGACCATTTCCAGCAACTCCCAGGATGAAGATGATCAGTCTTGCTACAGCATGGAAGACACACATTGCAACACTGCAAGATGATGAATCTGTATTCCGACTTGTGGTGTAGTTCTGCATTCCTGTCACTGGGGTTGAGTTTATGATGCTTCTTGATTCTGTCTGTTAAACAGTAACAGACCAGTGTAGCTCTGTAGAGAACTGGGGAGAAAAGAACAAGTGAAAGTAAGTAGAAGTCAGAAAGTAAGTAAAATGAAACAGGGCTTTTTGTCCAAACTGTTATGGATTTGCTGTCCTATAGGGGGCGAGGTACAAATGCAAAAATCTTATTTTGAGGGAACATTTTGTAATTTCTGAGCACATTTTCTTTCATTTGTAGCCTCAGTTTCTTCGTTTGTTCAAATTCATTCTTCTTTGAATTGTGCACATGGTTTCTTTTAAGTGTGCACACATTCAGCACAAGCAGACCCACAGTTCCTGAAACAGTCTGATGGGCTCTGATGTGATTAGATATATCTGATGCTGTATATGGAGATGTGCTTGTTAGTGTTCATGTTGACGGGTTTGCAGTATGTGTCTTATGAGGACACTGTAGCTTCTCTTGCACAGTGTCTCAATCAGCTTCCAGGTGAAATGAAAGAAAACAGTAACCTACACCCATACCCCAAACCTTGAACACGAATAAGGAAAGCCACCTTCATATTTCTGCATGTGGTTAACTTGAGGATGTTGAAATCTTGGAGATTAACATCTCCTCCAATTATTATGTGATAGACACTATCACATTCATAACCGGCTGTTGTGGCTTCATCTTTGCTGAATACGGCAAGCACAAAGTCTAGTTTGATAAGCTAGTGGTTGAGGTGAAATAGTGGGAACACAGAATTAAGAAATCCTGGCCATGAAAAGCGAAAAATTGTGTGCACAAATTACAAAACCTTCATTAAAATGGCATTAATTTTTGTCCTTATTCCCAGAACATCATATATTTTAACTATATAAAATCTGTCGTATAGTTTGCACAGTTCACATTTTATGTCCTGTTTAAAATTCAGTATGTTAAAAAACAAGTCAAATTCAACTGTGCAATAAGAAAGGCAGAAGCTGATAATATAAGATAATATAATACAGAGGCACGACATAAACATGAGGTTTTGGTACACATTTCTAAGGTTTGATTTTTGTATTTTGTATGACAAAGACTGCTACTCCAATTGGCTACCGGACATGTTATTGGCAAAGCAAACAAAAACTAATTCTACATAGAGCATTTATATTAGTAATCGTAAAGTAAAACCATCATAGAGAATATCGGGTTCATAATAGAAATGACTCACCTGCTGATAGCTGCTTCAGTTCAGAACTGCAGAACTGATGGTCTTGCTGCTCATAATGTGAGGCAAACATTATCTATCATATGGATTTCATAACTTCCAGTTCCTTTCTGTGGTGACTTCAGTTCTAAGAAATGGACAAGCTGAAAACCGCACACTGGAGAAATGAGCTCAACCAATAGAAAAAGTAAAAGTGGTCAGTCCATAAATACTTGCTCCATCTACTAGCAAAATTTTGTGTGGAATAGACCACAACCCTCATTGTCAATCTAGGTGAAGGAGGAAGGTGAAAGAGTGTAGACAGTGCACCTCATTCATATATGTATTCAATATTCAATATGCTATTCATTCACGTAGCATATTTCATTTAATAAAGCTAATTAAAATGTACAGGTAGCTGATCAGAATCTAGTGATCTAGTAGGGCTACACTTTCTCCAGGATATCAGGGTTTAGGTCTTTGTAGAAGATGGGTAGTAGTTTGAAATCTATGCTGTAGCTGGCTGGGAACCAGTGTAACCTATAGTGAACAGTGTCTGTTTGAGCTAGGCCTTCACTTCAGGCTATAAATGTCACAACTCACCTCTAAACTATGATGCTAGTTTTAAATACTTACAGTCTTGTTGACCACTGATTGTATTTAAATAGTCAATTTAATATCAATGTTAATTTTCCAGGGAAGTCACTTGTCACATCGACTGTCTGGTCACCTGGGGGAAATACTAAATCTGTGTTAATGAGCACTTTTCCTTTGCCAAAACAATCCATCCACCTCCCAGGTGTGGCATATCAAAGATGCTGATTAGACAGCATGATTGTGATGATTATACGGTTTTATGAGGTTGGTGTAGCTCAGCAGACAACACTGCTGCCCCCACACACGGGAGGACTGGGGTTCAAATCCCAGTCTGGGTGACCATGCTGTGCTACACCAATTAGAGTCACTGGGCAAGACTTCTAGCGCTACACTGGCCTACCTGTAATATGATTAACCATGTAAGGTTAAACATGATATAGTAGAATCAATCTGCCTTGTGGTTTGTGGACATACAGATAAAGATGACGGTAAGAAACGTGAAGACGGATGTTGCTGCAAAATAAAACTGCCTTGTATTTCTTCCAATAGACTGCTAAACAATAGTTATCCTAACCATAGACATGGCATTCTTAAATAAAGAGAAGACAATTCGGACAAAAAGAAAGGCACATGAGAGTGCACTCTTAAGGATGGCTCTCCGATGGTTCTACATAGAATCAACACTTAAACAACTGCCAGCTCGATCACCAATAGTTTTTTGAATATTCCTGAATCTATATAGAAGCACTGTCTCATCCAGAGCGACTTGAATACCTATAGAAACAGACCTTATATAAATCATTTTGAATGAGTAAATTAACCCACTGCACAGATTCATTTAGCTTTACAAACACTGTGCTATCACTACCGCTGTTGGATTTATTCACTTCCCCTTTCGTTTATAGGCCGATTGAAAAATGATAAACTTTCAGTAATCTTGCGATGATGTTGTTATTATTAACATCGCCTAACGTCCCCACATCTGACAGTATTTGCATTGCTCTCGAAAGTTTTCTATTGTGATGTTGTGTCAGTGTCACATGCACACCAAACCCACACACGTACCCTCATCCAGGCCCGCACATGGTGGACGTCTAAACACAGTTTTACCAACATAGATTAAAAAGATGATAATCAAGAGCCAAAGAAAATGTCTGCATAATGTGAACCAATGATATGCTGATGTTGTTGTTAATGCTAAGTTAACACTCTACAGGTACCGTCTTATTGCTAGTAAACAGGTGTGCTGTTAGCAGCCTTCTGATAGTCTACTGAATATCTAGAGGAGGACCATCAAAATAAAGTGTTACTCTACATTTTTAGTCCAGTGAGCTCATCTGTATTCTTAATGAGTGTACATGTGAGGGATTACCCTATTTGGTAGTTTCATGGAGGCAACAATAAATCAGAGATGTATTATGGTTCTGTCTTTAGAGCCAATTTTAGAGTTCCCACTATTTTGTAAGCCATATCTCATTATGTGCATTGTAAGTGAGCGGATCTACAGGGTTTGTTTGCTTTACAGAATCAAAAGGCCTGAAAACTTTAACACCAGAGACAGAAACAGAACTTTCTTGCAAGGAGCTGATATACCTTTTTCAAACAGTATCAAATGTGATCTTCATCCTGAAACTTGCTGGAAATGGTCTAGTGATCTGAACTGCAGGGTTGTGGTTATGCTTCCTGTGTTGGTTCAGAACCATCACGCCATAAGAAAGGTCTCGGTGATAGTCATGCTAGCATGGATTATATCAGCGGTTGTATGTCTGCTATCAGGCTTTTCCTTAGAGGTTGTGCATGATAACCCCAAGGTGACCGAATTCTCTTTCTACAAATCCCCCAACAATCCCGACCACACAGTCGATGTGACTTCACTGGAAAATTAACATTGATATTAAATTGACTATTTAAATACGATCAGTGGTCAACAAGACTGTAGGTACTTAAAAATTAACATCATAGTTTAGAGGGGAGTTGTGACATTTATATCCTGAAGTGAAGGCCTAACTCAAATAGACTTGGTTCACTATAGGTTACACTGGTTCCCAGCCAGCTACAGCATAGATTTCAAACTACTACCCCTGTTCTACAAAGACCTAAACCCTGATATCCTGGAGAAAGTGTAGCCCTACTAGATCACTAGATTCTGATCAGCTACCTGTTCATTTTAATTACCTTTATTAAATGAAATATGCTACATAAATGAACCTGCTGTGCATGAATGAGGTGCACTGTCTGCACTCTTTCTCCTTCCCCCTTCAGTAAGATTGACAATGAGGGTGGTGGTCTATTCCATACAAAATCAACACCCAGAAAAACCGTCTTTTCTTCACAGAGGAGTAAATGAAGGAGCAACACAGCAAAGACTGAATTAATGTTGTTTGTTTGTTTAATGTTGTTATCATTTCTTCAGTGTGCGGTTTTCAGCTTGTTCATTTCTTAGAAGTGAAGTCGCCACAGAAAGGAACTGAATATTATGAAATCCATATGACAGATAAAGTTTGCCCCACATCATAAGCAGCAAAACCATCAGCTCTGCCGTTCTTAGCTGAAGCAGCTATTAGCAGGTGAGCTATTTTTTTATATTTATGCTGGTTTTACTTTGCTATTACTTATATAAATGGATTTGTAAGTAAAATGCACAATACAGAATTAGATTTAGTTACCTTTGCTTATATGAAGCTTAGTAGCCAATTAGATTAGCGATATACACAATCAACCGCCAGAAATTACCGTTGTGTAACAACCTCTTAGAAACTAACAAAATACAAACTTGCATGTTTACGTCGTGCCTCTGGTGTATATTATCTTACATTATCAGCTTCTAACTTAATCTGTGCACAGCTGAATTCTTGAAAAAAAAAAATTTAACACGCAGAAAGAAACAGAATTTCTTTTTTTCATAAAAAAACAATGTACAGGGAATAAAGTCAAACTACATTTTTATGAAGGTTTTGTTATTTCTTCTGGTGAAATTAAAGACGCCACTACAACCACTACAACACTTGAACCACTAGCTTATCAAACTAGACTTTGTGCTTGCCGTATTCAGCAAAGATGAAGCCACAGCAGTCGCTTATCAATGTGATAGAGTCCATCACACGATAACTGGAAGAGATGTTAATCTCCAGCGTTTTAAACATCCTCAAGTTAACCACATGCAGAAATGTGTAGGTGGCTTTCCTTATTCGTGTTCAAGGTTTGGGGTGTGGGTGTAGGTTACTGTTTTCTTTCATTTCACCTGGAAGCTGATTGAGACACTGTGCAAGAGAAGCTACAGTGTCCTCATAAGACACATACTGCAAACCCAAATCAACATAAACCTTAACGAGCGCATCTCCATATACAGCATCACATACATCTAATCACATCAAAATCCATTAGACTGTTTCAGGAACTGTTGGTCTGCTTGTGCTGAATGTGTGCACACTTAAAAGAAACCATGTGCACAATTCAAAGAAGAATGAATTTTGAACATATGAAGAAATTGAGGCTACAAATGAAAGAAAATGTGCTCAGAAATTACAAAATGTTCCCTCAAAATAAGATGCATTTGTACCTCGCCCCCTAGGACAGCAAATCCAAAAAAAACAGTTTAGACAAAAGCCCTGTTTCATTTTACTTACTTTCTGACTTCTACTTACTTTCACTTGTTCTTTTCTCCCCAGTTCTCCACAGAACTACACTGGTCTGTTACTGTTTAACAGACAGAATCAAGAAGCATCATGAACTCAACCCCAGTGACAGGAATGCAGAACTACACCACAAGTCAGACTACAGGTTCATCATCTTGCAGGGATGCATTGTGTATTTTCTTTGCAGTGGCGAATGTGATCATCTTCATCCTGGGAGTTGCTGGAAATGGTCTGGTGATCTGGATTGCTGGCTTTAAGGTGAAGAAGTCCGTCATCACCACCTGGTACCGGAGTCTGGCCGTGTCCGACTTCATATACTGCTCTACTTTGCCCTTCTATGTCATCTATGTGGTCACTAATAACTGGCCTTTTGGGCTCTACATGTGCAAGTTCATGTTTTTCATCATGTGGCTCAACATGTACAGCAGCATCATCCTCCTCACCATCATCAGTGTGGACCGCTGTGTAGTGGTTATGTTTCCTGTGTGGGCTCAGAACCAGCGCAGTGTAAGAAGAGCCTCTGTGATAGTCTTGGTAGCTTGGATCATCGCAGCAGCACTTAGTACACCACCACTTGTTCTTAGAGACATTGATCATTATAAGCAGAAAACAGTTTGTTTCTTTACATTTGGTAATATGAAAAATTATGTTGCCGCTGTCGTATGTCTGTTTGTTTTTTTATTTGTGATCCCGTTTCTGATCATTTTCATATGCTATGTTGTCATTGTAAGAAAGCTGTCCAATCAGAGAGTCATGTCCAGAAAGTCGATCAAGATCATGACACTGCTGATTGTTACATTCTTGATCTGCTGGCTGCCTATTCACACTGTTATTCTAATTAGTCTATTCAGGATGAATTATATACTGTTAATTATTCACAAACTTAGTTTAATTCTTACCAATATGAACAGCTGTCTGAACCCGTTTCTTTATGCGTTCATGGGAAAGGATATTAAGGAACATTGTTACGCTCTTTGTTCAAAGATTGAGAATGCATTCAAGGAGGAGCAGGACCAAGACACCATCAGAGGGACACTTACCTTGACAACAGCGGACTAGCATCGTAAAGTGCTCTTGGAGTGATATTCCGCTTTTACACCACAATTACAATAGCTAATTATTCCTAAAAGCTTTAGTCGTTACTGAATTGTGAACAGCAAAGTTCCACATGGATCTGCGTGTTGCATGGCAGTCGCAGCACTTCCCATTGGTGAAGAAGATCTGCAAACCCCTACTCAAGACGTGTATAGTGATCATCATTATGAAGAAATGTTGAGAGTGAAGAACCTGAAAGGAATGTCACATGCTAATGTAGCTAGCCTGCTAGTGACTTATTTAAAGCTTCATGTCATTTGCAGTATCATGTCATATGTGCAGCGCTTTATGTATTTGTTTGTTGTTTTATAGATTACTAAACTGTGTGTTTTACATGTGTTTGTATGATTGTCTGAAACGGAATGCCAATTTTTAATATCCTGCCCAGGGACTTCTGATAAAAAAAAGGCAATTGGACTTAATTTTTGTCCCTCTTAACTAAATAAAGTGAGGCGTGTTTTTGTCTCCTGTATTAAATCCATACACCCTTCTGCATACCCTTCTTTCATAAGAAGAATATCTGAATATTCTGCTGAATGAAAACAGAGGTGCTTCATCCCTCTTACCTGTATGTCTACCTGTGTCTCGTGCATGAAGTGCTGTAAACAGATATATCCTGTAAAGAAAACAGGACAAATGAAGACAGGAGAGTGATAGATGCGTTCAAATCAATCTCTCTCCTCAAACGAATCAATTGAGAATGAATTCCCATTACAGGAGGCCATTATTTACACAGATGGCTTGTACAATCATGAGTGTAGCTTTTCTTAAAAATATTACAGTCACATCTTTTGTCTGAATTATTATTGTCATGCACAATATATTCTGGCTTTAGTAAACACCACCTTACCATCCATATCCATCAGACCAATAACAAAACCATTTACTTTAAGCAATACATCAGCACCATAGGTCCAACCAAGGGTTATGTTTTTAACACAGTCAGTAGTTTCTTTGAAGAGTCCAATGAACACATATTCACCCATTAGTTGAGAACTATTTAGAATACAGAAAACCATATTTGTCTAATAAACATTTCCAATACATAAAACAGATCGACAGAACGATAGGCCAAAGAAAGGCTAACTACAATAGCAACACTTATGCTAGCCTCCTTCACAGCTCTTAACATGTATATGCATCATAAAAAATAAATAAAGTAAATGTAGCTCCCCAGCCAGTAACTTAGTGGAGCTACAGTTATTTAAACATGGCTTGGGCCCGGGGTTACTCAGTCTCTCTTAAATGTGGTTAGCCTCAAGTGAGCGATAGGCGAGTGAGCTACCTGATATATGTGGTGATTAAAGTGTATAACTGACCTGGACGAACAACACAGTTTTGACTCACTTCACAATATGTCCAAGGATGAAACATTCAACACAGTGAATTCTAGAGGAGACAGATATATTATTAGTGCACAACACATAAAACAAACAGGAATGGGCCCAAACACACTCACAGCTGTATAATAGTACTGCCTCTAGAGATAAAATTTCTCAACCCCCACACCCTTCGTTGCAGGCCTGATACGTTGCTCGTGTGCATGGTTGCCGTCAAACACAAACTGGCCTCTTCACTCCGAAGAGCAGTAAAACAAAAGAAAGTTCCGCGGTAGTGGCTCTGCCTCGGTACCTCGACTCTCTCTCTCCCTCTGTGTGTAGCAGCGGGGGAATGAAACACCTCAGCCGAACAGCCAGCCGACCGTTACGCCAAACGTCCTAAATCAAACGTAGCCAGTGGAAACTGGAGCTTTGCTGGTGCCCCAGTCGCTAACTGGAAAGTTCTTTCGGGTAGACTCGGAATGACGTGCTAATATACACAGTACAGACTATAAAAGCTGACTGAGCTAGCCAATTTACAGTCAAAGAGGTGCTCATTAGCAGCCTGGGTTAGCCTGCTATATCGGGCACACGTGCAGAGCAAAGGGCTAATGCAGCAGCCTGAGCTAGCCTACTGAGCTAAACCTTCGCCCAAAGCCATTTACGAACTGCGAGACAAACTCCCACAAAGGCTCGCTATCCGCCAACCTAGAGCTGGATCGTACTCACAGAACGATTAACTGGTACTCACTTTAGAGTAATAACTTTCCCGCACATATAGCCTATGTGCGCCTAACACTTTCCCCTCTCGCCATTTTCTTCCTCGCCTCCTTCCCCCTTCTCTTCCATTTTCTCCTTTGTCCCTCCCCCTGACTGTGCTGATTGGCTAACAAAACCCATTCCCTAAGATGTTATTGGCTGTACCAGACAGTTAAACGAGAGAGGAGAGTTTCAAAAACATGCTTCAGGAACTTACATGTAACTATTACAGTATTAAAACATATATGGGAACTGGTAGTTAACTTCAGAAAATGAAACAAATGAACCAAAAACTTTAGCAGGGCTACATAAACAACAGCTGGTGACCCTTTAAATCTTCAAAATATGCTTCACCAAACCAAAAAAGCAACCAAAACCCTTCCAGTTCCCCAAAGAATTCAACCTGACTAGCGGCTAGCCTAAATGCTTTAATCTCAGTTGCTAGTGTTAGCCTCCATTTCACTCGGTTTAACTTCAAAATTTGTCTATTAATGTAAGTATTGGGTTCGCTATAAGGTGGTTGGATCATTCTTCGATCAAAAAGAAAGCCAGACGGAGACGGATTTCCAAATTGTAGTCGCTTTTTTTTATTTGCTGCAGCTTCCAATGTAGACCTTTTTTCTTCCTTGCTCTGGCTGCACTTCCCACAACAGAACCATGTGACCTTTTCCACCAATCACACAGCATAACACATTCAGGTGACTAAAACACAGAACTATTTTTTTTCTGAACTGTTACAGTGCTAGAACTAAATTAAATTATTTTAACTATCAAACTCTTTACTGCATCATGCCAAAATAAAAGTTTACATTAACATGGCTTTATAAAACCATAATGTCGTTCCTCACAGGATTGTTTCCTGATTTCCAGTCCTTTAATGCACTTTAAACATCTACCTATCAGTAAAAAAACAGGAGAAATGAAGAAAGGAAAACAATAGTTGCGTTCGAATCGGTCTCTGTTCTGAAATGAGTCGACAAAAAGCACTTCCAGTGCATCTACCACAAACTCCTGTGCAGGAGGAGTAACTTATATCGTTAGTAACTGATATGAATTCAACAGGGATAAAGAAAGATCAAGGCTGGCTAAACATAATCCTACATACAGGCTTATTTATATATACATATGTAACCCAGGTATAATTTCAGTATTATGCTCCTTTAAAAATCGAGATAAAAACAGTGTTACAAAGTTCCTAATTTACAAGTTAAATTGTGAATATAAAGTTAAAAACAGACTGTATTTCATGCTGATTAGTAGTTTCAAAATAATTAAATATTTTAAAAATAATCTTATTTTTCTCAACGTTTTCTGTACCTAAAAATAATGTAATCCTTGTATGTTTTCAGTCATGTTGATATTTCTATTGGTTGGTTTAGCTGTTTGTTTGCCTTCTGTACTTTGGTAGAGGGGCAGGAATTAGGGCGGATAAAGGGCAGAGAGTGAAAAAAAAACAAAAAAAAAAAACAGAGGAGAGACGAGGGAAGGAAAACACCAGATTCAGACAGATTTTGTTGACCTCACAAAATTAATTTAGGTCCCCACAGACCTAGCGTATCAGTGAGCAAACCAAGTGAGAGACACTTTGGCGGTCGTGTTTAGCCGTTACTATCCATAATAGCTTTGTTTGTTGACTTTCCCGAGCTCTCAATGTGTTAGCCGTGCTAGCTAGCCGTAGCAGCATTAGCGCAACAGGTTATTGGCTACTGTTTCAAACTAGCATCTGAGTTTGGTGACATGGGGAACCGACCCGCGTCTCAGCTGACGCCACGAGCTACCAGCTCATGGTTCCACTGAGTGCACTGAGGGAGCACGACTGCCCAGGCAGAACCCCAGGCAACCCGGGAAGAGTCCAGAAACTTCTCTCCCCGCACCTTAAGTCAAGGGCCGTCAGAGAGGCGCCGTCCATTTCTCCTCCTCCCCCACCTTCTCATGACTTGTGTAGACTGTAAGTACTCTGAAACATCTGAATCGAGCTACCAGGCCTGGAACTGGGGGGGTTATTTAGTTTATTTAGTACATGTTTTTCTAATTTCATAAGTTGTGTAAGAGCAGTACACACCTCAGTATGGTCTGTGGGTACCTATATATGTATATCCACTGCTTGTTAGACTTATATCTGCTGCTTGTCGAAACATAAAACTAACATGGACGAGTAAGTGATGTATAGGAGAACGGGAAGTGCCTGAGGTCACCAAACTGTCAGAGCAAGTGATGTATAGGAGAACGCTAAGTGCCCGAGGTCACCAACTGTTAAAGAGGTCACCATCTGTTAAAGTGAGTGTTAAGATAAGATAAGCAAGACATACCTAAGTGTCGTTGATCATTGCAACATGGAGAGATCACGCGCCAGGCATGCGCAGCCATGCATTAAACACGTAACAGATAAACCAATTAGGGACTAGGGAGTGTATAGATAGCGTCAGGAGAACCAATAGGAGTGGACTACACCCTAAGAGGGAAGGGAGTGAATTTACTATATAAAATATACATTTTAAAACGTGAGTCAGACTGCATGCGGTACAGCCTTGTGTGCACATGTAGTCTCCACAACTCTGCAGACCTGTGAATAAACTACTTATATTCCACTGACTGTCTCCTGACTGCTCTCTCTCCACATCAACGAGCTCGCTGAGGCGGCGGATAAAGTCGACCTCAACAGGTCGTAGAATTACCTTGCTATTTTCTAATTTCATATTCCACTCTTTCAAATGGAGTCAATTGTGGTTATGGTAAGAAACAGTGTGAAGACAGAGCTACTCATTTCCTTTTTCTACAATTTTTGTAATAAATATAATTACTTTATATTTAAATAATTACTTTATATTTATAATTAATTTTTCGGTCTCATAATTTCTGGGAACATCTCACAACCACATGTAGTACTACCTTCTCAGTGTCTACAGGTAAAACAGCAGTTAAACACATTTACATTTCACCCTCTACCAGAAGGACTGTGGTTTCTGTGGAAGGTAGGTTGTCTTTAGACAGGTGACTGTTCTGTGGACACTCTCTGGCTTTGTGATATCTTTTTTGCCTGTTTCCGAGGTACCCTAAGCCAATAGGTGGTTACTTCACTTTCATCAGAGCTTGAATTACTACTGAATCTCTATTTGATGTTGAATCTGAGTTCTCCCACCCATCTGTGACCCACTGCATTCAACTTGGCTGTCTTCATCACTTAAGTCAAAGGATTGTTATCAGTGTAGAGGGTAAGGTAAGGGTAAAGTAAGTCCCTGAATTTATCACACAATGCCCACTTTAGGGCAAGGAATACCAACTTCCATGAATTGGGTGATAATTCCCTTCTGCAGGTGTAAAAGTTCTGGACCTATAAGCAGTGACCCTCAACATTTCGCTTTGGCGCTGACAGAGCACAGTTTCTAGTCCCTGCTCAGATGCATCACTGTGAAGGAAAAATGGCAAATCAAAGTTTGGGTTAGCTAGAACAGTGGGATGAGTAAGGATGTCAATCAGCTTTTCAAGGGCTATCTTATGCTCTATTGTCCACTTCACCAGGTTTTTAGAGGGCAACTGTGATCCTTTGCCTCATGTCTTACTCATTTTCTTTACCCCTACTGTGGGTGACTTGGTTTGCACAAGCGCAAAGTTAGGACTTCTGAACTGGAACGTCATCTTTAAGCGAAACTGTCATCTGGAGACTGGGAATACAGCCAATGTCGTTTTCATCATGAGCAAACAGATTCTTCATAAAGCATCCTTCAGACAAATTCCTGTTGATCTTGCTCTAAATAGATTAAATTGACAGGGGGTTGCCGTAACTCTTCTGGACAGGCTTCGTTTACTCATACTTCAGATGAGGTGGTGACTTGATTGACCGTATAGTAATCTGACAGGTCAGTTTCACTTACCTTGGTAATGGCATGCAGAGTCCCAATTACCGTCTTTTGTGGGAGAATTATATTATGCTTAGTACGCACAGAGTAGCAATACTTTGCAATGGATCAGTGGAAGAGAGGATTATATATACAAACAAATTAACAGGTGTGATCAATGACTAAAAAACAGAACAGGATTGGGAGATGACAGACATGTGAAAGTGATGTCATCAGGTGGTGGGTTATGGGAAATGGTGTCCGGGAGAGTGGGGGTGAAGCAGCAGCCGTGAAGATGGTCCATATTCACATCTACAAATGCTTACGTGATAGGAACGACACATTCTACTAATAGTAATAGTTGATGATCAGGAACACATCTACAGATCTAATACTGACAGATGGAGAGTTTCCAAATTTTACTGGTAGTCTGTTTATACTGACTGCTTGATGATAATCTAGTGGATTAGCCACAACATGATCTGTTTGTAGTTTACTATGGGTCTGTTGAATGTCTATGAATATGTATCAGCAGACCATAATCAAGAGCCAAAGAAAATGTCTGCATAATGTGAACCAATGATATGCTGATGTTTTTCTTAATGCTAAGTTAACACTCTACAGGTACCGTCTTATTGCTAGTAAACAGGTGTGCTGTTAGCAGCCTTCTGATAGTCTGAATATCTAGAGGGGGACCATCAAAATACAGTGTTACTCTACATTTTTAGTCCAGTGAGCTCATCTGTATTCTTAATGAGTGTACATTTTAGGGATTACCCAATTTGGTAGTTTCATGGAGGCAGCAATAAGTCTTCAATAAGCCAAATCTCATTATGTGCATTGTAAGTGAGTAGACCTACAGGATTTGTTTGCTAATTACCTTTATTAAATGAAATATGCTACATAAATGAACCTGCTGTGCATGAATGAGGTGCACTGTCTACACTCTTTGTCCTGCCCTCTTTACCTAGATTAACAATGAGGGTGGTGGTCTATTCCACACAAAATCAACACCCAGAAAAATCATCTTTAAATAATGAAGTAAATGAAGAAGCAACAGAGCAAAGACTGAATTAATGTTGTTTGTTTTATAATTTTCACAGTTGCGTTTTTAAGATAGCATAGCAACTATGCTTAGTTATAAACATTATTTTAACTGATGGAGCAAGTATTTATGGATTGATCGCTTTTACTTTTTCTATTGGTAGTGCTTTGTGTTTGCTGAGGCTCATTTCTTCAGTGTGCGATTTTCAGCTTGTTCATTTCTTAGAACTAAAGTCACCACAGAAAGGAAGCGAATGTTATGAAATCCATATGACAGATAAAGTTTGCAGCAAAATAAGCAGCACAACCATCAGCTCTGCAGTTCTGAACTGAAGCAGCCATTGGCAGGTGAGCCATTTCTAATTTTGTTTTCTTTGCCAATAAGATGTCCAGTAGCCAATTAGAAAAAAAAAAATTAGAAAAAATTAGCCTTTGAAAAAAAAAATACAAAAATCATACCCTAGAAATTACCAATGTTTACCAAAACCTTAGGTTTATTTTGTGCCTCTGCACATCTTACATTATCAGTTTCTAACTTTATATTTGCACACTTGAATTTGACTTGTTTTTTGAATTTCCCAAACAAAATGTGAAATGTATGACAGATTTTACAGTTTTGTCTAGTTAAAATATATGATGTATTAGAAATTGGGACAAAAATACATGCTATTTTAATGAAGGTTATTTAATTTGTGCACACGATTTTTGTTTTTAATGGCCAGGATTTCTTAATTCTGTGTTCCCACTATTAACAGTTTGCTCTCGTTTTTTTTATTGTGTGTATATTATGCACAACAGACTAACAGTTCCCCAAACTGATGGGTGTTGAGGTAATTAGATTCATTTGATAAATAACAGAGACATGCTTGATAGGGTTTATTTTAATTTGAGTTTGCATTATGAGGACTTTGTGGATTCCCTTGTACAGCCAGCCATCACACTCTGCAAACAGCATGCAGATCCATTGCAGCTTCCTGGTGAAATTAAAGACGCCACTACAACCATTACAACACTTGAACCACTAGCTTTAGTGGTTTAGCTTTATCACTGGACTTTGTGCTTGCCGTATTCAGCAAAGATGAAGCCACAACAGCCGTTTATCAATGTGATGGTGTCCATCACAAGTTAACTGGAAGAAATGTTAATCTCCAACGTTTAAACATCCTCAAGTTAAACACATGCAGAAATCCATAACAGTTTAGACAAAAAGCCCTGTTTCATTTTACTTCCTTTTTGACTTCTACTTACTTTCACTTGTTCTTTTCTCCCCAGTTCTCCACAGAGCTACGCTGGTCTGTTAGTGTGTAACAGACAGAATCAAGAGGCATCATGAACTCAACCCCAGTGACAGGAATACAGAACTACAGCACAAGTCAGGCTACAGGTTCATCATCTTGCAGTGAGGAGTTGTGTATTTTTCATGCAGTGGCGAATGTGATCATCTTCATCCTGGGGGTTGCTGGAAATGGTCTGGTGATCTGGATTGCTGGCTTTAAGGTGAAGAAGACCGTCATCACCACCTGGTACCTGAGCCTGGCTGCTTCTGACTTCATATTCTGCTTCACTTTGCCCCTCTTTGTCATCCATGTGATCAATAAAAACTGGCCCTTTGGGCTCTTCATGTGCAAGTTCAATTCTTTCATCATGTGGCTCAACATGTTCAGCAGCATCTTCCTCCTCACCATCATCAGTGTGGACCGCTGTGTGGTGGTTATGTTTCCTGTGTGGGCTCAGAACCAGCGCACTGTAAGACGAGCCTCTGTGATAGTCATGGTAGCTTGGATCATCTCAGCAGCACTTAGTACACCATCACTTGTTTTTAGAGACATTGATCATCGTGAGCAGAAAACATCTTGTATATATTCATTCAGTAATGTGAAAATTCACGTTGCGATTGTCGTATCTCGGTTCGTTTTTTCATTTGTGATCCCATTTCTGATCATTTGCATTTGTCATGTTGTCATCATAAGAAAGCTGTCCAGTCAGAGGGTGAAGTCCAGAAAGCCAATCAAGATCATGACAGTGCTGATTGTTACGTTCTTGATCTGCTGGCTCCCATATCACACTGTTATTTTGATTAAACTATTCATGACAAATGATACTCTGGTAAATATGCAAATACTTAGTTTAATTCTTGCTATTGCCAACAGCTGTCTGAACCCGTTTCTTTATGCGTTCATGGGGAAAGACATTAGGAAACAATGTTACGCTCTTCGGTCAAAAATTGAGAACGCATTCAAGGAGGAGCAGGACCAGGACAGCACCAGAGGAACACTTACCATGACCACTGGGGACTAGCACTTTAAAGTGCTCTTGGACGATTTTAACTCCCAATTTTACACCACCATTGTTTCCACTAAATTGATTTGTGATTTATATTACTTCTCATTCAGTTATTCATAAAAACTTTAGTCTGTACTGAATTCTGAGTCGTTTCTAAACAATAAAGTTCTATGTGGAAAATCTGCCCTGCCCATTGGTGAAGATCTGCAAACCCCTACTCAGGCAAGCGTACAGTAGTCGTCATAATGATGAATGTTGAGAGTTAAGATTTTGAAAGGAAATTTGATTGTATAAATCTTGGTTGGAGTGGGAACCAATGTTTTACCCATATGGAGCTCTAAGGTTACATGCTAATGTAGCTAGCCTGCTTGTGACTTACTGATTTATAGCTTCATGTCATTTACAGTATCAAGTCATATGTGTTGCGCTTTATGTATGTGTGTGTGTTGTGTTTATAGATTGCTAAACTGTGTGTTGTAACGTGTGTTTGTGTGATTGTCTGAAATGGGTTGTTCATTTTTAACAACCTGCCCAGAGACTTCTGATGAAAAGCAGCCAGTTGAGCTTTCTGGCACATTCATTTTATGGAATAATGATGCTGATTAATGTGTTTGGTCACTCTTAACTAAATAAAGTCAAGTTAAGCTGAACTTAAGAACTTCCAAATGTCTCCTGTATTAAATCCAGATACCCTTCTGCATAGCCTTCTTTCAAATGAAGAATATCTGAATAATTTGCTGAATGAAAACAGAGGTGCTTCATCCCTCTTACCTGTATGTCTAGCTGTGTGACAGTGTTGCATAGTGAACATAAACTTAGCTAGACCCTGCCACCTCTGAAAGCTTTAGCGCAAGTTCTGCCAGTAAAGTCACTCATTAATTCATTCCTCTGGCCAGTCACAGTGTGCCCCTTGTCATCAAAAGGCATCAGCTTACATTCCTGTTATTCCTGTTTCTACCTTTTTCTTCTTTCCTCCCCACCAGCACCAGTTTGGTTCCACTCTTGTCTATGGGAGAAATGAGGGAGGGAGGAGTGTGGGTCAGTATAGTTGTGGATTAGTGTTTTGGGATCTGCCCTGAGATAAAAAACATGGTTAGATAACATTAGTGTTGTGCATTGCGTAATCACTTATTACTTGAATATTTAAGAAGAATGAATCATGGCCTGAAAGTACAAATGAATGCCTATGACTTCGACCTTTGGGATGGCACTGCTTTAAAAACGGGCATACTTCTGTGATAGATATGTGTAACGCTCTCAGGGCTTGTTACCGCCGATCTTTGTCCTTGACAAAAAACTTGGCCGATATCATGATGGCAGAGCCTGAATACCTACAACAAGCTGTGAGTCATCAAGGCCGACTTCTTGGTCAGCACAAACAACTATTCGAATCCCTCACTAGCTCTGTTGGTAGCAACAAACCAAGCAACGTGTACAGTTATCGCAGATACCCACTAATCTCTGGGATATTTCTGCGCTGATAGCTCAGTTTAACATTTTGTCTGCTACTGAGACTGGACCAATCATTTCTACTCTCTCGGTTCATTCTCAGTTAGCAAGCCAGACAAATTTGATGGAGCTCCAAATCAATGCCGTCGTTTGTTGTCTCACGCCTTACCAGCAAAGCTCTGGACTGGGCCACCGCTGTTTGGGTCGCTTATCAATATGTGACTTAGAACATTTTATCCAAGATTTCAAGGCAGTATTTGACCACCCAAATCACAGCAGATCATCAGGAGAGCTCCTGATTCAGCTACGTCAGGGGAATCGATCTGTCACGGATTATGCTCTGGAGTTTCGCACTGTGGCTAGTGGCAGTGGCTGGAACTAGCTCGCTTTGGTTACTGTGTGCCGTACCGGACTCAATGGAGACCTCCAGAATATCCTGATTTAGCGGAAGTCTTTAAAAAGGCCAATGCCACTAAAATACCACCTCACAGACCTTATGATTGTGCCATCAACCTAATCGATAATCAAATACCTCTGAAATCCTGTGTCTACCCGCTTGGGAGAAAGCTATGAAGGACTACATACAGGAGGCTCCCCTACTCAATCATCCCGATCCCTGTAAACTCTTCGTTGTAGAGGTAGATGCCTCTAATGTTGGCGTAGGTGCCATATTCTCACAGCGCAGTGGTGAACCCCTGAAATTACAACCTGTTGCCTATTATTCGCATTAATTACCTCCAGCAGAATGGAATAACGGAATTGGGGATAAGGAACTCCTGGCCATTAAGTTGGCTTTCGAGGAGTGGCATCACTGGCTAGAGGGTGCTTAACACCCATTTCTGGTTCTAACAGATCAAAAAAATCTGGAATATCTCCGTTCAGCCAAAAGGTTAAACTCCCATCAGTCCTAATGATCTTTATTCTTCTCGTGTTTTAATTTCCAATTTACCTACCGTCCCGGGACATGCAATCTGAGGACAGATGGCCTATCACGCATGTTTGAAGTCGAACCCGATGAGGATGTCAAACCCCAAGCATATTTTTGAACCCAAAATGTTTTTAGCACCCATTCGGTGGGATATTGATGTTGAAATAGAGCTGGAAAATTCAGTGAAGCCTATGACATTTACATTACATTTACATTTAAGGCATTTAGCAGACGCTCTTATCCAGAGCAACTTACAACCATGCTTAGTGTTCTGTTGGATAATATTCCAGCTAGTAGAGGAAGTTTAGAGCCTAAAACTCACCACAAGCTCAGACACTGCCCGAACAGGGGGTCAGTGCAGATACCTAGAGAAAGGTCATTATAAGTGCAACACAATACACATTGACAAAGGACATTATAAGTGCCATACAAAAAGGTCATTAAATTGCCACACAATACACACAATTTACATGTCTACTAGAGCTCACTCACTTAAGTGCTTTACGAAGAGATGGTTCTTCAGTCTGCGTTTGAAGACTACGAGAGACTCCGCTGTTCTGACGCCCAGTGGGAGTTCATTCCACCATCTGGGAGCCAGGACAGAGAAGAGTCTGTACGCTTGTCTTCCGTGAGGCCTCAGGGATGGTGGTTCGAGATGAGCTGTACTTGAAGCACGAAGGGCTCGAAGTACAGCTCAACTCTTCACCATTGCCATAAGGTAGGGAGGCGCTGGTCCATTCTTGGCTTTGTAGGTGAGCATCAGAGGTTTAAACCTGATGAGGGCAACAACAGGAAGCCAAAGAAGGCAGCGCAGCAGTGGAGTGACGTGGGTGAACTTCGGAAGGTTGAAAATGAGACGGGCTGCAGCGTTCTGGACAAGTTGCAAGAGCCTGATGGCCCGCAGAGGAAGACCAGCCAGGAGCGAGTTGCAGTAGTCTAGCCTTGAAATGACCAGAGACTGGACCAGCAGCTGGGTGGCTTCCTGAGAAAAGAAAAGAAGACAGAGGTGTGTCCTCCTGACAGATCACATCCTTGGTCACATGTTGCCGTTCATTTTGTCACCCATCTTCCAGATTCTCAGGGCAACACAGTAATTCTCACTATTGCCAACCGGTTCTCATGTGGGGTTCGTTTGGTTCCTTTCCCATAGCTACCTACTGTTTTTCAAACTGCTAAATGTTTGTTTAATTATGTTTTGCTTTTTTGGTATCCCTGAGGATGTAGTGTCTGACAGATGCACCCAGTTTACTTCTCAGGTCTGGACAGCTTTCATGGAAAGACTGGGTGTCTCTGTCAGCCTCACCTCGGGGTATCATCCATAGAGCAACTGTTAATGTGAAAGTACCAATCAGGAACTTGGTAAATGTTTACGAATTTATTGCCACGACAATCCGAATGACTGGTCTGTGTATTTGCCCTGGGCCGAGAAGGCTCAAAATTCACTCATTAGTTCCACAACATCACTCACATCATTCCAATGTATGCTCGGTTATCAACCCCCTCTCATGCCCTGGTCCTTTCAGTCGTCGGAAGTGCCGTCTGCAGATCACTGTGAGTAGTGAGGAGGTGTGGGAGCAGACCCATCAACGCTGACAAACGCCAAGGTGACTCCCCCTCATATGCCCCCGGAGACAGAGTATGGTTATTCACCAGAAACTTCAGGCTTTCAGAGGGAAGTAAAAAACCTACTCCTAAATACATTGGTCCATTCAAAATCATCAGTAAAATCAATGATGTCACGTATAAACTGGAATTACCTGCTCAGTAACGTATCTGCCCTTCCTTCCATGTATCTTTGTTGAAGACTGTAGTTCCTGGTCCCCAAGATGAGGCTTTACCCGAGGCCACACCCCCTCCACCAATCACAGTAGAGGGTGCCCTTGTGTATGCTGTCCACCGGCTCCTAGACTCCAGAAGGAGAGGCGGGGCCCTTCAATATCTGGTTGAGTGGGACGACTACGGTCCTGAAGAGCACAGCTGTGTACCTGCAGCAGGCGTGCTGGATCCAGCTCTTATTGAAGAGTTCCATCGCTGTCATCCTACCCACCCTGCTCCCAGAGGCCGTCCTTGACTGCTGTCCTTGAGCCCATCTGCTGGTAGTAGACGTAGCTGTCCAAGGCGGCTGTCGATCTGTATTTAAGCCCCACACATGCACACAATCACTGCGAAGTTTTGCCAAACCTTTGTTTGGGATTCTGAGCGTTTCCCTACTGTCTTTGGCTTGTATCTCTGGTTTTGATCTCGTTCTAAATTCGACATACTCTCTTTTGCTTTTCCCCTTTTTGATCTGTTGCCTGATTGTTTTGACTTCCTGGTTATCGACCTCTGCCTGTCTTACTGTCTTCGAACGTGCATTACCCCTTCTGTTATGATTGCCTTGCTTTGGTTGTTGTTTAATAATCAACGTGTCAAATAAGCCTCCTTTAGCTTTTAGCTCTGCGCGCATCGAGCCCAGTTCTTTGTCGCTGACAATATGACCATGGGCTGAGGACTACTTTGAGAAAATGCTGTTGGTCTCTATCACAGCATCCACACATGCAGTCCAAGGGTCTGTTGAATGTCTATAAATACATTGCTCAAAAAAAATAAACTTGCGTTTCTAAGATGGCATAGCAACTATGCTTAAATATAAACATTATTTTAACTGATGGAGCAAGTATTTATGGAGTGATCGCTTGTAGTTTTTCTATTGGTCGAGCATTGTCTTTGCTGAGGCTCATTTCTTCAGTGTGCGGTTTTCAACTTGTTCAATTTTTAGAACTGAAGTCACCACAGAAAGGAACTGAATGTTATGAAATCCATATGACGGATAAAGTTTGCCCCACATCATAAGCAGCAAAAACATCAGCAGTTATGAACTGAAGCAGCCGTTGGCAGGTGAGCCATTTCTATTACGAACCTGATATTCTCTATGCTTTATCAGCTTCTAACTTTATATTTGCACAGTTGAATTTGACTTGTTTTTTAACATACTGGATTTAAAACGGAACATAAAATGTGAACTGTGCAAAATATATAACAGATTTTTTATAGTTAAAATATAGGGACAAAATAAATGCTATTTTAATGAAGGTTTTGTCATTTGTGCACATGATTTTTTGTTTTTTTATGGCCAGGATTTCTTAATTCTGTGTTCCCACTATTAACAGTTTGCTCTTTTGTGTTTTTTTAATTGTGTGTGTGTTATGCACAAAAGACTAAATGTTCCCGATACTGATGGGTGTTGAAGTAATTAGATTTATGTGATAATTAACAGAGACGCACTTGTTAGGGTTCATTTTATGCATTATGAGGACATTGTGGATTCCCTTGTACAGCGAGCCTTCACACTCTGCAAACAGCATGTAGATCCATTGCAGCTTCCTGGTGAAATTAAAGAAGCCACTACAACCATTACAACACTTCACCCACTAGCTTTATCAAACTAGACTTTGTGCTTGCAGTATTCAGCAAAGATGAAGCCACAACAGTCGCTTATCAGTGTGACAGTGTCCACCACATAATAATTGTAGGAGATGTTAATCTCCAACGTTTCAACATCCTCAAGTTAACCACATGCAGAAATGTGTAGGTGGCTTTCCTTATTCGTGTTCAAGGTTTGGGGTATGGGTGTAGGCTACTGTTTTCTTTCATTTCACCTGGAAGCTGATTGAGACACTGTGCAAGAGAAGCTACAGTGTCCTCATAAGACACATACTGCAAACCCAAATCAACATAAACACTAACAAGCACATCTCCATATACAGCATCACATACATCTAATCACATCAGAGCCCATCAGACTGTTTCAGGAACAGTTGTTCTGCTTGTGCTGAATGTGTGCACAATTAAAAGAAACCATGTGCACAATTCAAAGAAGAATGAATTTTAAAAGAATGAAGAAGTTGACGCTACAAATGAAAGAAAACGTGCTCAGAAAGTACAAAATGTTCCCTCAAAATAAGATGCATTTGTACCTCGCCCCCTATAGGACAGCAAATCCATAACAGTTTAGACAAAAAGCCCTGTTTCATTTTACTTACTTTCTGACTTCTACTTACTTTCACTTGTTCTTTTCTCCCCAGTTCTCTACAGAGCTACACTGGTCTGTTACTGCTTAACAGACAGAATCAAGAAGCATCATGAACTCAACCCCAGTGACAGGAACACAGAACTACAGCACAAGTCAGACTACAGATTCATCATCTTGCAGGGATGCATTGTGTATTTTTTATGCAGTGGCGAATGTGATCATCTTCATCCTGGGAGTTGCTGGAAATGGTCTGGTGATCTGGATTGCTGGCTTTAAGGTGAAGAAGTCGGTCATCACCACCTGGTACCTGAGCCTGGCTGTGTCTGACTTCATATACTGCTCTACTTTGCCCCTCTTTGTCATCCATGGCGTCATTAAAAACTGGCCCTTTGGGCTCTTCATGTGCAAGTTCAATTCTTTCATCATGTGGCTCAACATGTGCAGCAGCATCTTCCTCCTCACCATCATCAGTGTGGACCGCTGTGTGGTGGTTATGTTTCCTGTGTGGGCTCAGAACCAGCGCACTGTAAGAAGAGCCTCTGTGATAGTCATGGTAGCTTGGATCATCTCAGCAGCACTTAGTACACCACCACTTGTTTTTCGAGACATTGATCATCATGAGCAGAAAACATCTTGTGTGTATACATACAGTAATGAGAAAGATTACTTTGCCGCTGTCGTATGTCAGCTCGTTTTTTCATTTGTGATCCCGTTTCTGATCATTTGCATTTGTTATGTTGTCATCATAAGAAAGCTGTCCAGTCAGAGGGTGAAGTCCAGAAAGCCAATCAAGATCATGACACTGCTGATTGTTACGTTCTTGATCTGCTGGCTCCCATATCACACTGTTATTTTGATTAAACTATTCATGAAGGATGATATTCTGGTAAATATGCGGATACTTAGTTTAATTCTCGCCAATGTGAACAGCTGTCTGAACCCGTTTCTTTATGCGTTCATGGGGAAAGACATCAGGAAACAATGTTCTGCTCTTCGGTCAAAGATTGAGATCGCATTCAAGGAGGAGCAGGACCAGGACAGCACCAGAGAAACACTTACCATGACCACTGGGGACTAGCACTTCGAAGTGCTCTTGGACGATTTTAACTCCCAATTTTACACCACCATTGTTTCCACTAAATTGGTTTGTGATTTATATTACTTCTCATTCAGTTATTCATAAAAGCTTTAGTCTGTACTGAATTCTGAGTCGTTTCTAAACAGGTAAGGTTCTATGCGGAAAATCTGCCCTGCCCATTGGTGATGAAGATCCATAAACTCCTACTCAGGCACTGAGTTGAGTACTGCTACTCAAGCTCTCTGGCCTTCTAAAAAAGAAGGTTGGGTGTGAACCAGCCATTTCTCTGTTTCCACAATAATTTACCAGTGAAACAACTGGCAACATGGCCAGATCAGATTGTCCTAGCAGGTTCAGCCCAAAAGAAGAGCACAAAATGCTCAGGGAGATCTAAAACATCACCACAGAACCTACTGGTACTTCTTACTACAGGTGATGTAAAAATTCATGTGCCATGAAGCCATCAGAAAGAGACTGCACAAGTGCACTGTGGGGCGTACTAAAGGGATGATACATTATATATACATTTTTGATACACACACACAAACACACACACACACACACATATATATATATATATATATATATATATATATATATATATATATATATATATATATATATATATATAGTCAATGTAGCTTTATTTATATATATATATATATATATATAGTAATTCAATAATTAACATAATAATAAAAAAAGAACTACTATTCAAACAAAGCATATCTTACCAAACTACCAAACTAAAGGGGTTATAGTATATTTGTAGGATGCATTCAAATCTTTTTATTTTGCAGCAGGTTCATGTGTCTCAGTAAAGTTATGGCAGGTTTTGGTTAAGTTCTCCAATGTATATCTTCCACATTTTCCTTGTGTGTATTTCAGTGTGTTCGCAGTCTTTATAAACATGAACAGGCTCTCTTTAAGTCTTGTATGTTTTAAACAGAACCCACACTTTGTGCTGTGGGCTGCGCTATAGGCTTTAACCATGTTGTAGCGTGATTATATTGACACAGGATCTTATCTCCAAAAGTAGCTATGTACTGCAAATGGAACTGCCCACTTCTTTTGAAGCAGAATTTATATATAGTCACTGTGACAGTGTTACTGTTGTTACTGCAGCTAGCTAAAAGTTTGGGAAGTTGGCATTTCCGCTGCAGATGCACAGTAAATGGTTTCGCAATATAGGTAATTACACATTAGTTCCAATCAGAAAAGCCATTTAGAAAAAATGAAATAAATAAAGAACACAGACATCCGTACGCATGTAATTAGTCCCACTCTGTTATACATGTGTAAGAGAAAACATGCCCTGACATCACATAGAGCTGTGTAGTTACTTAAGCTGATAAATGTGCATTTGCGTAAGTGCTACTGTTGTAATCCATGAATACCAGTAAATGCTGTTGTTGCATGCATTGTTATTGTCAAACTGCATGTTGCTAGAGGCTCTGAGTACGAAGTGGTGTAAAACATTTTAGCAGGGCACAGATCAGAGAGTGTGCCAACATTAAGCATGTTTCAGGAAATGCCACTATTGATGTGAATGTTTATTGGGTTCTAATACTGACATTTAAAGCTTTAGATGTTATAAGAACTTCCATATAAGAACTTGGCATATGTTGTTGCTTTAGGCTAAAGGGAGCCCTGAGAGTGATCAATCAATCAATCAATATTTATTTGTATGGTGCTTTTTACAACTAATGTTGTCTCAAAGCAGCTTTACAGAAAAGCAGTTTATATAAAGGGGAAAAAACTGTATAGACCTTAGAAAGGGAAATCCAGGCCCAAACCTCACTTGAGCAAGCCAGAGGGAACAGTGGCAAGGGAAAACTCCCTTACAGTAAAAAGAGGAACCTCGAGGGGAACCAGGCTCAAGGGGGGGACCCCTCCTCCTCAGCTTGATCCCGATTGAAGAGAGACAGACAAAGCTAACAGAAAAAGAGCTTGGAACATCGATTAGATACATTCAGATTCATCCAGGAGGTAGGTTTTCTGTGAGAGTTTATGATCAGTGCCAGATGCTGGCAGCCCTATTGTGGTCATTGTAGTCAAGCCGCATGATGAGCTGGGGAAAACAGGACAGGAGGCCCACACTGGAGACGAAGCTGTGGTGACTCTAGCAGCTTCGGTGGCTCCCATTGTTTAGGAGAAATACAGACGAAGACGAGAGGGTGTGTGAGTGAGACAGAACGAGAGTGATGTGGTCTGTATTAATGGTTTACTGTGTTATATCTCCTATTCTTTTAACTGCATTAAAAATAGTTCGGGGTACTGAGGGCAACAAATCGATCCAGTTTCGAAGACAGAATGTTTTCGCAGTTATACAAGTCTATAAGTGTGCAGTCATATTGGGCTCTTTAATGTCATATATTGAGCTTGATAAGGATTCAAATAGGGGGTTATAAAGGTGTAGGCTGCAGGCAGGCCGGTCTAGCGCTAGCTTTCTCTGATTACGCAACCATGCTGTTGTAACACAAGCAGAATGTGGTTTGGTGTTGTCATGCAGAAATAAAAATGGATGCATGACATGCAGCATTTATTGCGCCAAAATATCTTACAGCATTACTGGCACTGTCACAGATGAGCAGGATACCTGCTAAAATCCCCCAAGACCAATTAATATATAAGACCCTCTCGGTGCACTGCATTTCTGGATGCTGTGATGGTTTCTCAAAAGGTTCTATAGTCCTGAGCCCATGCGGTGATATCCATCACTGATCACAGTTTTTAATGCAGTGGGTTCGATGGTCACATTCTTTATGGATTTTGGCCACAAGTCTATGGATTCCTTATACCTTTTAATGCTATGATACAGTGTTGAAGGCAAAATGTCTGAAATCCTTGCAATAATTTGCTATGGAACGTTATTCGTAAAATATTCTGGCATATTTAATATGTATTACTGTTTTCCCTAACTTAACTTCAGTGAGTCCAATCCTTCTTTTTACACTTGCTTTTACACCCATCCGTAACGTGAAACACCCACATACACTAGGGGACAGTGAGCACTCTTGCCCAGAGTGGTGGGCAGCTATCCACGGCGCCCAAGGAGCAGTTGGAGGTTAGGTGTCTTGCTCAAGGGCACATCAGTCTTTACTGTCGGTTGAAACCAGTTGAAGCCTGATTGGTTCAAATCGGTACAAAAAAAGAACAACCAACAAAAATTTATTCTGAGGTCTATAAACGTTTATTTTCACCATGAGTATTGTAGCACAGGTAGACATACAAGTAATAGAGGTGAAGCATCTCTGTTTTCATTTGGCAAAATATTCAGATATGAATATAGAAGTTTATGCAGAAGGTACTCATTTAAGAAGGTGTCATTTAAGAGACCAGTAAAAGTTCTTTGCCTCAGCTTCTAATTAAAGTACGTCACAGGTATGCTACCAATATTAGCAAGCATCTATAGAGCTCCATATGAGTAAGATATTGGCTTCCACTCCATCCATGCCTTTTCTCATCAAAAATCTTCTAATCAGCTTCACTCTCAATATTTCTTCACAATGATGACCACTGTGTGTAGAATTTATTCACCAATAAGAAGGCAGATTTTGCTCCACTGTAAATGCCATTCAACAGGCAGATCAAGCAAAGCTCTCCACTACAGTGTGGAACTTCACTGTTCAGAAAAAACGTTTCTACGAAAGATTTTTAAAAATAATCACACTCTTCAACAAAAGAATAGTTGCACAAATAGCTGCACCCAGAGAGAATCAAACAACGGGAATGAATCTTGGTAGGTAGGTTTGACATCATGAGACATGCGAATGTGACATAAGCAAGGATTGTATCTTCGTGACTATGTAAGATCGCCCTGTTGCATGGGCTTTCCATTCAAACTCATGCTATAGCTGTGTTTGTAGCATCCTGTGCAAGTGAACCCAAATTGAACAGTTGGAAGAGTTGGAGAGGTATTGCATCATAGGGCTCTGGGAAGCAGTATGGTCGTATTGAGGGAATTCCGTGCCATACCGATGTTCGGAGTTACGATCACTGCGAGAGCGCTTTCAGTTGAGCCTCCAGAGGTCAGAGTAAGTGTCCCTCTGGTGCTGTCCTGGTCCTGCTCATCCTTGAATGCGTTCTCAATCTTCGACCGAAGAGCGTAACATTGTTCCTTAATGTCCTTTCCCATGAACGCATAAAGAAACGGGTTCAGACAGCTGTTCAGATTGGCAACAGTTACACAAAGTTTCTGCGTAAATTGCAGTAAATGATTTGTCATAAACAGATTAATCAGAATAACAGTGTGATATGGCAGCCAGCAGACCAAGAACGTAACAGTCAGCAGTGTCATGATCTTAATTGGTTTTCTGGACATCAACATTTGATTGGACAGCTTTCTTACAATGACAACATAACAGATGCAAATGATCAGAAACGGGATCACAAATGAAAAAACGAATCGAGATATGGAAATGTGTTTTTCCATGTTATCAAATACATAGATACAAAACGTTTTCTGCTTATATTTAGTAATGTCTCTAAAGACAAGTGATGGTGTACTAAGTGCTGCTGAGATGATCCAAGCTACCATGACTATCACAAAGGCTCTTCTTACAGTGCGCTGGTTCTGAGCCCACACTGGAAACATAACCACCACACAGCGGTCCACACTGATGATGGTGAGGAGGGTGATGCTGCTGCACATGTTGAGCCACATGATGAAAGAATTGAACTTGCACATGAAGAGCCCAAAGGGCCAGTTATTAGTGACCACATGGATGACAAAAATGGGCAAAGTAGAGCAGAAGATGAAGTCAGACACAGCCAGGCTCAGGTACCAGGTGGTGATGACGGACTTCTTCACCTTAAAGCCAGCAATCCAGATCACCAGACCATTTCCAGCAACTCCCAGGATGAAGATGATCACATTTGTTACGGCATAGAAAATACACATTGCATCACTGCAATATGATAAATCTGTAGTTTGATTCGTGGTGACGTTCTGCATTCCTGTCACTGGGGTTGAATTCATGATGCTTCTTGATTCTGTCTGTTAAAAAGTTTTAACAGACCGGTGTGGCTCTGTGGAGAACTGGGTAGAAAAAAAAAACAAGAAAAAGTAAGTAGAAGTCAAAAAGTAGGTAAAAAAAAAAAATAGCCGCAAGTGATGATCTCAGGGGGGCCAAACACTTAAAGCCTGTACAGACCACATGGCTAACGCTGTCCTTATTCTTGAGTGGTCCTTTGGCTCCATATAGTGCTCAAATCAGTAACTTGTACAAAAAAGTAAAAAAAAAACATGTACATCAAATGCAGCTTTGTAGAGGCCCATAAATGCCTATTCAAGCCTAAATTTGATTAACAGTCTAAGCATATTTTTAGACATGTATCCCAAGTTTGATCACAATTGGGCAGTCCTTGATATAATTATAACCACTTATGTCATAAAACCCAAAAAAGGAAGTGCTTGAAAACAACTCTCATGACTTTCTAGCATACAGCATAGGTGAATTTTGATACTATAAACCTTAGAGATTTAAAAGGCACGCAATGGAGTCAGTACAGCCTTGTCACACTTATTAGATCACAAGCTGGATACATTTTACACAATAAAGTCAGCCCTTTTTTAAATTCAAAATTCAATTTCAGATTTCTCTCATTGTTTCTAACTTCATCAAGATAGAAAAAATTGAGTTACTAGCTATGTGTGTTTGACTCCATCTAGTGTTCAAAATAAGGAAGTGTTCGAAAAGCAGATAGAGCAAAACATTCACTTAAAATTATAGACAGTGAGGACAGTGAGGGCTATTCAAAACAAAATTTACAGTCATGCGCTGATAATCAGTCTCTTCATATTTTTAGACACTTATCCCAAGTTTGATCACAACTGGGCAATCCTTGATAAAATTATAGCCTCTTGTGAAAACCTATGACATACTAACTGATTAATATACTACAGTCAAAATGTAAGAAAATGTAAAAGTTTTAAACATATTTTTTTCACTTTCAGACTCCACAGATACATTCTAAAAACTCAGTGACTTGTTCAATAATTGGCTTGATCAAACATTGTATAATTGCAGAAAAACTAAAAAGAATTCTAACAGATATGTATTAGGACAGTTGTCAGTTGCTCAGTGCACTGCATCAGATGAACCCAATTTCATTGCCACACACCAATAGGTTTTGGGACATAAGCTCGTCATTTTAGAACAGCGCTACCTAGTAGATAATTTACAGCAAATTTCATAGGCTGTTCGAGAATGTCTACATGTACATATTATTTAAGGTTTGTGATGACTAGCCAGTCAAAACCCAGTTAGACATGAAATGGTTAATTATTGCCATATATTTTTCAATTATGAAGCTATCCTTATATTTGTAGAGTACCAGCCCCCAATTGACCAAATGAGACCAAATTACGTGTGCTCCCCCAGATTCACATGTCTACCAAGCTTCTATGATTTGGTGAGATCTGACCTTGGCTTTCTGGATTTATAGGCATTTTAGTGAAA
Organism: Prochilodus magdalenae; assembly: GCA_024036415.1. NCBI lineage: Eukaryota > Metazoa > Chordata > Actinopteri > Characiformes > Prochilodontidae > Prochilodus > Prochilodus magdalenae. The sequence goes on from JAMWET010004406.1 coordinate 45,997, forward strand.
TTAGCTCCACCCACAAGACTTTAATGTGGCAGTCTGACTGTGGCAGTCATTCCACAAATGTCCAAATTTCTTTTGAAATTCTTTAGCTCCAGATTCAAACATTTTGACACCTATATTGTAAGGGTATCATGACTCGGGCCTCAGACTATGTTAACTTGATTAGCTTCACATATTTTGCCAGTTAGGATACCATAATTGTGGGTGGAGTTAATAACATGCAGTGGGGCATATTTATCAATTCTTTTCAAGAAGACTTCAAGGATTAACACAAAGAAAGAATTGTGGCTCTAGGTCTCAAGGTTCAGGAGATATTTAACAAAACACAAAGCCTTGCACTATAGCGCCACCATCAGGCTAATCTGTGTCAGGTTTGGTGTGCAGCAAGATCTTTGGACGAAAAATCTACCCTCCAAGTTTGGTTTCTGGATGACTGAAAATGGCTTCTCTTCCTAACAAAACAGGGCTTTTTGTCTAAACTGTAGTGGATTTGCTGTCCTATAGGGGGCGAGGTACAAATACATCTTATTTTGAGGGAACATTTTCTTTCATTTGTAGCCTCAATTTCTCCATTCGTTCACAATCCATTCCCTTTTGATCTTTGAATTGTGCACAAGCAGACCAACAGTTCCTGAAACAGTCTGATGAATTTTGATGTGATTAGATGTATGCGATACTGAATATGGAGATGCGCTCGTTAGTGTTTATGTTCATTTGGGTTATAAGGACACTGTAGCTTCACTTGCACCGTGAGGCATTCCAGTCAGCTTTCTGGTGAAATGAAAGAGAACAATAAACCGCACCCAAAACCATGAAGACACCTGAATGTTTTTGCATGGAAGTTAAACGTTGGAGATTAACATCTCTTCCAGTAAATGTGTGATAGACACTATCACATTGACAAATGCCTGTTGTGACTTCATCTTTGCTGAATATGACAATTGCAAAGTCTAGTTTGATAAAGCTAGTGATTAAGGCTGTAGTGGCATCTTTAATTTCACCAGGAATCTGCACCTGCAGCAATGAATCTGCATGCTGTTTGCAGAGTGTGATGCCTAAATCTAATTACCTCAACACCTATCAGACTGTTTCAGGGTCTGCTTGAGCACAATATATGCACAATTAAAACCATGTATGATTAAAAGACCACAGGAGAACTGTTAATAGTGGGAACACAGAGTTAAGAAATTACAAAACCTTTATAAAAATGTATTATATATATAAAAAAAATTATGTTCTATTTTTTGCGTGTTAAATTTAGTATGTTAAAAATAAAATTCCGCTATGCACAGATTAAGTTAGAAGCTGATAATGTAAGATAATATAAAGCAGTGGCACGACGTAAACATGCAAGTTTGTATTGTGTTGGTTTCCAAGAGGTTGTTACACAACGGTAATTTCTGGCAGTTGATTTTGTATATCGCTACTCTAATTGGCTACTGAGCTTCATACAGGTAAAGCAAACAAAATCTAATTCTGTATTGTGCATTTTACTTACAAATCCATTTATATAAGTAATAGCAAAGTAAAACCAGCATAAATATTAGAAATGGCTCACCTGCTAATAGCTGCTTCTGTTCAGAACTGCAGAGCTTTTGGTTTTGCTGCTTATGATGTGGGGCAAACTTTATCTATCATATGGATTTCATAATATTCAGTTCCTTTCTGTGGTGACTTCAGTTCTTGGAAATGAACAAGCTGAAAACCGCACACTGATAAAAAAGAGCCTCAGCAAGCACAACGCTAAACCTATAAAAAAAGTAAAAGCGATCCATCCATAAACAAAATAATGTTTATAACTAAGCGTAGTTGCTATGCCATCTTAGAAACCCAACTGTGAAAATTATAAAACAAACAACATTAATTCAGTCTTTGCTGTTGTAACGGTCACTTTAAGTGCCGGCATTGAGCGCATGCGCTAATGGTTTATAAGTACGGCACGTGGAATGGTTACGGGGGGTTTTGTAACCTGTATGTTCTGCTGCAGTGTTGTCTGGAATTGTAACACACTCAGTGTTAGCTGAGTACTGGACCATTTATTGGGCAGGGGAGCACCCACACCTCGTGGTTACAATCCCAGACAACACTGCAGCAGAACATACAGGTTACAAAAACCCCTGTAACCATTCCGCTGCCGTACATATATAACCGTTAGCTTTGTACTCCCTCTCTCGCTCACAACATACAGCGCGCATGCGCTCAATGTCGGCACTAAAAGTGACCGTTACACCGTGTTCGTCCCTCATTTACTCCTCTGTGGAGAAAAGATTGTTAATCTTAGTGAAAGGGGAAAGAGAAAAAGTGTAGACAGTGCACCTCATTCATGCACAGCACGTTCATTTATGTAGCATATTCCGTTTAATAAAGGTAATTAAAATGTACAGGTAGTTGATCAGAATCTAGTGATCTAGTAGGGCTATAGTTTCTCCAGGATATTAGGGTTTAGGTCTTTGTAGAACAGGGGTAGTAGTTTGAAATCTATGCTGTAGCTGGCTGGGAACCAGTGTAACCTATGGTGAGCAGTGTCTATTTGAGCTAGGCCCTCACTTCAGGATATAAATGTCACAACTCACCTCTAAAAACACCTCTACCCTGTAAAACATAAGGTTTTAAACTGCCATCTTCCTCCTCAATTGCATTCTCAATCTTCAACACAGGTGCATTGCATTGTTTCTTGATATTTCTACTCATGCATTAAGAAACAGGTTCAGGCAGCTGCTGGCATTGTTAGCACAATTATGTATTCTGAACAGAAAGAACTCTTATAGGTAACACCTTGCCTAAACACCTAGGAATAAGAGGCAGGGCCCTTGGTCCCTATAACATGGGCCAGCGTGCAAAGTATTTTAATATAAAGCTCATTAAAAGCTGCAAAGTGTCTCTGATTCTGCTTTATTCCTCTCTAAGATGAATAGAAAAACACAAATAATGGTTATCAGCACCACATACACTAAACTAATAAACGAGAAACTATAGAACAAAGGTTTTGGTGATTTACTAACTGAATGGATTTTATGAAAGCATATTTAAATATCTCACATAATTGTGAATCGCACCAAATACAGTTTAGAAAGGATTATAATTTGCTGTGACTTGCATGTGGCTTCACCAAATGTACAAACGAGCAGGACAAACAATTCTCAAATGTGTCTATAAGATTTTGGTTACATGCGCATTCAAGTAGTAACCTCTAAAAAAAAATCACATAACTTTTGTAAAAATGTTGGAGGGCTGAGTCGTTGCTAGGGAGGCCACATGTCCGGTTTAAGGCTGGAACGTCCATTTTTTCAACTGCCCTACACCCCACACCCCTTTACACAGCCGCTGTATGATGTCCTTCTTTTGGGGTTATGAAAGCAGCCTAGTAGTCCCAATAGCAGCACAGGGTGAGAGCAATGGCGCACAGAATGGTGAAACATCCAAGCAGTCAAACAATCCCCTCTTGTCCCAGCTCTGTGCAGAAACTAAGCCTCCGAGAAACACTGGGATATTGTGTCCTGCAGTTGCACAATTTTTACTCAGCTTAACAGTCACTTTTAAATAGCATTAATACCTTCAAATGGACTAGCTGCTAACCACAAAAAACACCAGAGCATGCTAACATCTCATACAGGCTGATTCAGCTTGCGTTCATAAGCACAGTTTATAGGTACTATAACACAAAGGCAAACAAAGACATGCCTGCACAAAACACCCTTCACCTCTTCAGGAGGGGCATAGAAATGCCAGAGTGGTTTCACTGTCGGTTAGCAACAGTGTGTCTCCCTACTGCTAGAAACTAGCCGCTACACTAAAGCCCAACCTGTATGTGCTCTATCGTCTGTCTCTCTGCTGCTGCTGAATACATTAAACTAGTATATTATTCAAACAAAAAGGGCTGAATATTCAAGAAAGGAGTGAGTAGGGCTGCGAAAAAAGCACATGTCAACAAATGTACGTTTTAAGCGATCTTGTTGAAATGTGTATAAGTCTTGGCTACATATATTTCATGAAGTTCCATATAAGCAAAACTGTGATATGGCAGCCAGCAGATAAGAAAGCAGTCTGTCATGATCTTAAATGGCTTTTTGGACTATCTGGCTAGACCTCAGCTTTTGAACGATAACCACATAACAGATTACAGTGATCAGGAACGGGATCACATTTGTGGTTTTGTTGCTTATGATGAGGGCCAAATCTTACCTATCAGGAGAATTTCGTAACATTCGTTTCCTCTCTGTGGTGACTTTACTTCTAAGTCATGAACAAAATGAAAACCACACACTGCAGCTTTTAAATGATAACCACATACAGATCAGTGATTAAGAACGGGATCAAAAATCCAACACTGAAGTCACTAACGTCGATTGTGTGGTTGAGATTGTTGGTGTAATTGTAGAAAAAGAATTTCGTCACCTGGGGGTTATTATGCACAACCTTTAAAGGAAAGGCTGATGGCAGGCAAAACACAGCTGACATGATCCATGCTAGCATGACTGTCAACGAGGCCTTCTTGTGGCGTGATGGTTCTAAACCAACACAGGAAGCATAACCACAACCCTGCAATACAGACCTCCAGACCATTTCCAGCAAGCATCAGGATGAAGATCACAACTGCTACTCCTTGCAAAGAGGTTCTGTTCCTGTCTCTGGTGTTAAATTCATGACTCCTCTAAAATCTGTAAAGCAAACGAACACTGTAGATCTACTCACTTACAACGCACATAATGGGACTTGCAAAATAGTGTGATCTCTAAAAGTAGCTGCTAAGACTACCGATATATCTCTGAGTTCTTGTTGCATGCATGAAACTACTACAAATGGCTCAACTAACACTCGAACTAACACTCATTAAGAAAGTGGATAAGCTCACTGGACTACAAATGCAGGAACCAAATTTCAATATCAACCTTGTGTAGTGCCATCTGCAGGAGCCCAAAGTTACTTCCACGCCCCATTGGCTCCCAGTTTCTAAACCCGAAGGGGTAATACAGTCTTCTATGTGTGAACAGACTGAACAACATAGGACTGAACACCCCACTGTAACAGAAAGAATAAAACAGGCGGAGAATGTATTACCCTGTCATTAGCAAAAGCCCACTGGAGCGGGTTATTCCTTACTGGTTATTTATGCTAGCTAAAAGAGAACCTTTCTCCACATACCACATACCACAGAAGATGTTACATTCTGTGGGAGTTCTGTGTTCCTAAGGTTCTTTCTACCCAGGGTTTCACAGGGGTCTGTTTTCAACTCTTTATGATGTGACATATCAGTAAGTTAGTATACTGTTATACTGGTAGCATGTGGTGTGGTTTGGATGCTGGTATGCTGGTCACCCTCAATGGTCATTAATTTACTGGTCACCAGCAAAACCAGCATACTGTCATTGCTGAACCCAAAACAAAACCTTGTATCCCCAAAACAGTAAAATGGTTACTTAATAGGAAAGGAACCAATTAATGTTCATATCTCATTTGACCTGTACTCCCATACAGACTCAAAATGAAAAACTGATGGAAAATAATATTTCTAATGCTCAGTAAGGTGTACAATTAGAAGGATAACGATTCCTAAACAATACAGAATCCTGGGCCCAGGTCTTGAAGTGTTCAAACCCTCACAGATCGCGTCAGATATGAATGTCAGGGCGCAACCTATTCTCTAGAGAACCAGAGTGGCACCAAAATGGTGGTGGTGAGGAGGAAAGAGAACATTGAAACATAACAGGAATGTTAGTTAAATTCTTTTAATGCAAGTGGCACACTGGTAAAGAATGACATTACACACATTACACACAAACACAAAGTGCAACACATATGGCATGATTCTGTAAAGCTTTAAATCAGTAAGTCACCAGCAGGCTAGCTACATTAGCAAGTAACCTTCAAGCTCCATACGGGTCAAACATTGGGTCCCACACCAACCACCATTTATCTAACATCTTCCTTTCAGAATCTTCACTCTCAACATTGCTTCATGGTGATGAAGACTGTATGCTTGCCTGAGTAGGGGTTTGCAGATCTTCTTCACGATTGGAAGTTACGATTGTGGTAAGTGTCTCTCTGGTGTCCTGGTCCTGCTCCTCCTTGAATGCGTTCTCAATCTTTGACCGAAGAGCGTAACATTGTTCCTTAATGTCCTTTCCCATGAACGCATAAAGAAACGGGTTCAGACAGCTGTTCATATTGGCAAGAATTAAAGTAAGTGTCCGCATAATTACCAGTATATCATTTCTCATGAATAGTTTAATTAAAATAACAGTGTAAAAAGGCAGCCAGCAGATCAAGAACATAACAATCAGCAGTGTCATGATTCTGATTGGCTTCCTGAACTTCACCCTCTGACTGGACAGCCTTCTTAAAATGAAAACATAACAGAGGGAAATGATCAGAAACGGGATCACGAATGTAAAAACGACCTGAGATAGAATAGTGGCAATGTAACTTTTCATATTACTGAATGCATACAGGCAAAGTGTTTTCTGCTCATACATAGAATACTCAGTGAAAAATAACCATGGTGAACCATGTACTGCTGCGATGATCCAAGCTACCATGACTATCACAGAGGCTCTTCTGACGGTGCGGTTGTTCTGAGCCCACACAGGAAACATAACCACCACACAGCGGTCCACACTGATGATGGTGAGGAGAAAGATGCTGCTGTACATGTTGAGCCACATGATGAAGAAACTGAATTTACACATTACGCCCCCAAAGGGCCAGTCTCCGTAGACCACATAGATGACAAAGAGGGGCAAAGTAGAGCAGAAGATGAAGTCAGACACGGCCAGACTCAGGTACCAGGTGGTGATGACCGACTTCTTCACCTTAAAGCCAGCAATCCAGATCACCAGACCATTTCCAGCAACTCCCAGGATGAAGATGATCACATTCGCCACTGCAAAGAAAATACACATCGCATCCCTGCAAGATGATGACTCTGTATTCTGACTTGTGCTGTAGTTCTGTGTTCCTGTCACTGGGGTCGAGTTCATGATGCTTCTTGATTCTGTCTGTGAAACAGTAACAGACCAGTGTAGCTCTGTAGAGAACTGGGGAGAAAAGAACAAGTGAAAGTAAGTAGAAGTCAAAAAGTAAGTAAAATGAAACAGGGCTTTTTGTCTAAACTGTAATGCATTTGCTGTCCTATAGGTGGCGAGGTGCGAATACATATCATTTTGAGGAAACATTTTCATTCTTTCATTTATAGCCTCAATTTCTTGGTTCAGTTAAATTCATTCTCCGGTCTTCTTTGAATTGTGCACATGTATTCTTTAAACTGTGTACACATTGAGCACAAGCAGACCAACAGTCCTGAAACTGTCTGCTGTCTTAATGTGCTTAGAAATATGTGATAATGGATATTGAGATATTTTCATTAGTGTTTATTATAATTTGAGTTGGATTTATGAGTGTTATGAGGATGTTTTGTAGTACAGGGATAGGAATGTTATGTTTCTTGGTAAGATGATGAGCAAAATGCAAATCCTGGTTTTCCAGCAGCTTAATGTAGACACTGTGGTTCAAATTTACTGTCACCTCAACCAAAGAACCCATTTCAAAGCAATCAAAACACCCCAAGAATGTCACAGAGGTAAACAACTGTGTCCATGGAGTCTATAATATCCTCGTAGTGCAAAGCCAAATCCAAATAAAACCTAACAAGCTTACAGTGGGGCAAAAAGTATTTAGTCAGCCACTGATTGTGCAAGTTTTCCTACTTAGAAAGGTGAGAGAGGTCTGTAATTTTCATCACAGGTACACTTCAACTATAGAGAGACAAAATGAGAAACAAAATCCAGGAAATCACATTATAAGATTTTTAAAGAATTTATTGGTAAATTATGGTGGAAAATAAGTATTTGGTCAATAACAAGTTCAACTCAATATTTAACATAACCTTTATTGCCATTGACAGACGTGAAACGTTTCCTGTAAGTGTTCACCAGGTTTGCACACACTGTAGCTGGTATTGTGGCCCATTGCTCCATGCAGATCTGCTATAGAGCAGTCATGTTTTGGGGCTGTCGCTGGGCAACACAGACTTTCAACTCCCTCCACAAATTTTCTATGGGGTTGAGGTCTGGAGACTGGCTAGGCCACTCCAGGACCTTGAAATGCTTTTTACAGAGCCACTCCTTTGTTGCCCGAGCGGTGTGTTTGGGATCATTGTCATGCTGGAAGACCCAGCCACGTTCCATCTTCAATGCTCTCACTGATGGAAGGAGGTTTCGGCTTAAAATCTCACGATATGTGGCCCCGTTCATTCTTCCCTTAACACGGATCAGTCGTGCTTTACCCCCATGCTTCACAGTAGATATGGTGTTCTTGGGATGCGACTTAGCATTCTTCTTCCTCCAAACACGACGAGTTGAGTTCTTACCAAAAAGTTCTATTTTGGTTTCATCGGACCACATGATATTCGCCCAGTCCTCTTCTGGATCATCCATATGCTCGCTGGCAAACTTCAGATGGGCCTGGAAATGTACTGGCTTAAGCAGGGGGACACGCCTGGCACTGTAGGATTTGAGTCCCTCTCTGCGTAGTGTATTACTGATGGTAGCCTTTGTTACTTTGGTCCCAGCTCTCTGCAGGTCATTCATCAGGTCCCTCTGTGTAGTTCTGGGATTTCTGCTCACCGGTCTCATGATCATTTTGACCCCACGGGATGAGATCTTGCGTGGGGCCCCAGATCGAGGAAGATTATCAATGGTCTTGTATGTCTTCCATTTTCTTACAATTGCTCCCACAGTTGATTTGTTCACACCAGCCTGCTTGCCTATTGTAAATTCACTCTTCCCAGCCTGGAGCAGGTCTTCAACTTTCTTCCTGGTGTCTTTCGACAGCTCTTGAGTCTGACTGTTTGAGGCTGTGGACAGGTGTCTTTTATACAGATAAGGAGGTCAAACAGGTGCCATTTATAACAGTAACGAGTGGAGGACAGAAGATCTTCTTAAAGAAGTTACAGGTCTGTGAGAGCCAGAAGTCTTGCTTGTTTGTGGGTGACCAAATACTTATTTTCTACCATCATTTACAAATAAATCCTTTAAAAATTCTCATTTTGTCTCTCATAGTTGAAGTGTTCCTATGATGAAACTGACAGACCTCTCTCATAGGAGAACTTGCACAATCAGTGGCTAACTAAGTACTTTTTTGCCTGACTGTATCTCTGTTCATTATCGCATAAATCTGATTAGCTCATCAGACTGTTCCAAATAACTGGTAGTCTGCCTGATCATAATGCACACACAGTTAAAAAGAAAACCTGCATCATTAAAGGAATGCAAAAGCACCAGCTGTTAATAGTGGGAAGGAATTAAGTAATTGTGGCCATGAATAAAAAACTGTATTTAAATAAAACCGTGTGTACAAATGACTAAATGTTTGTCGCTATTCCTGCGACTTTGTACGTTCTAAGTTTTGTACACTTCAAAACTTTTGTTAGCTTATCTTTACTTAAAAAAGCGACAGAGAAAGTGACCAAAGGTGCACAGACTTCTCCATATCGCTGTTCATACCTATAAGATATATAATGTGAATTTTACAGATTTGCTGCACTATTCTCTGAAACCTGGCATCAGCACTGTTAAACTCTCATGGCTGAAATAAATAAACCAAGTGCAGAGAGAAAGTTAGAGTAAGATAAGATAGCATAATACTGAGGCACGACATGATATTGTATTTTGTATTCTCTAAGAGGTTTTGGTACACAATGGTAATTTCTGGGGGTTGGCTTTGTATTCCAATAGACCGCTACTCTAATTGGCTACTTGGCATCATATAGGCAAAACAAGGAAAATCTAATTCTATGTAAGGCATATTTATACACAAATCCATTTATATAAGTAATAGTAAAGTAAGACCAGCATAAAGAAGATCAGGGTAATATTAGAAAGGGTTTACTTGCCAGTGGCTGCTTCAGTTCAGGACTGCAGAGCTGATGGTTTTGTTGCTTATGATGAGAGGCAAACTTTATCTATCTGTATTTCATAACATTCACTTCCTTTCTGTGGTGACTTTAGTTGATTAAGAATCTAAGAACACTTCTAAGAAGCCACACACTTAAGAAATAAGCCTCAGCAAGCACAGGGCTGGAGACACGCTAGGCACGAGATGTTAACTTGGCCCTGGGTCTCATAAAACTGCCACAGTGTAATCACACCCATCAATAGAAATTCTATTCTCCCCGGAATGTCTCATCATCTCGTGCAGACCACTGTGTCTGCCGAAGGAGATTTCGGCGGCCATTGTCACCATCGTGTACATTCCACCGCAGGCTGATACGGACCTGGAGCTCGGGAAACTATTTGAGGCTGTTAACAAGCGGGAGACTGCGTGGCCTCGCCTGTATTGTATAAACAAAGCGAACTTTAGAAAAGTTGCGTCAAAGTTCGTCCCACAGCACGAGAGGATCACGCACGCTGGATCACTGCTACAGCCCTTTCCGCGATGCGTACGAGGCCCTACCCCGTCAAATCATCAATGGGGCCGCTGTAGAGAGGGTCAGCAGCTTTAAGTTCCTCGGTGTTCACATCACAGAAGAACTCACATAGACTTAACACACCACATGGGTGGTGAAGAAGGCACAACACCACCTCTTCTTCCTCAGACGGCTAAGCGGTTTGGCATGAACCCCCGCATCCTCAGAACATTCTACACATGTACTGTGCAGAGCATTTAGACTGGCTCCATCACCACCTGGTATGGGAACTGCATAGCTAGCAAACAGAAAGCTTTGCAGAGGGTGGTGCAGGCAGCTCAGTACATCACCGGGGTTCAGCTTCCAAACCTCCTGGATTTATACACCAGCCGGTACCTGAGGAAAACCAGGAGGATTCTAAAGGACTCCACCCACCCAAGCCACCGTCTGTTCTCACAGCTGCCGAGTGGGAGGAGGTTCCGAAGTATAAAGTCCAGAACCAGCCATCTCCGAGTTTCTTCCCCGAGTCATCAGGCTACTGAACAGCCAGTAGGGCTGATGCATTGGTAAATGGACCTGCTTCAGCACCTCTCACCTATATCATCTAAACGATGATCTCCATGGACAATCGTCACTCTGCACTTTACATTTAGCATATTTATACTTGCACATATAGACTGACTATACACAACTCCACATATACACAACACATACAGACACCGTACAATATGCACTCTACACAGTATACACCATATACGCAATGACTCCACATATACACAATACATACACACACTGTACAATATACACTCTACACAGTATACACCATATACGCAATGACTCCACATATACACAATACATACAGACACCGTACAATATGCACTCTACACAGTATACACCATATACGCAATGACTCCACATATACACAATACATACACACACTGTACAATATACACTCTACACAGTATACACAATATACACAACCACTCCACATATACACAATACATACACACACTGTACAATATACCCTCTACACAGTATACACAACCACTCCACATATACACAATACATACAGACACCGTACAATATACACTCTACACAGTGTACACCATATACACAATGATTCCACATATACACAATACATACAGACACTGTACAATATACAGTCTTAACACTATACACCATATACACACACTGACTCCACATGTACACAACACATACAGACACCGTACAGTATACACTCTACACAGTATATATCATATATGCAATGACTCCACATATACACAACACATACAGACACCGTACATTATACTCTACACAGTATACACCTTATATGCAGTGACTCCACATATACACAACACATACAGACACCGTACAATATACACTCTACACAGTATACGCTATATACACAATGACTACAAACATCGTACAATATACACTCTACACAGTATTATACACAATATTCAAGCAATAAACAAATACAGTTACACATTATATAATAATTACACATTATTTACAAACAGTAAAAGCTGTAGTGTTGAGGTAGAGGCAGAAGTGTTGAGGTAGAGGCAGTATTAATAACTGTAATGTATAATCTGACATGTGAGTGAAACCAGTGAACACTATGGAGGAACAGGAGTAGCTATAGTCCAACAGATGATCCGAATCATCAGCTGTTTATAAAGTTGATGGCCTGAGGACAGAAACTGTTCCTGTGTCAGGTTGTCTTGGTGTACAGGGTCCTGTAGCACAATATGTTGTGTTCAGGGTGAGATAGATCTATGATTTTCCCTGCCTGTTTCCTGGTTCTTGCACAGTACAAGCTCTGGAGGGTGGTTGGTGGAGCACCAATGATCTTTGCAGCTGTCTTTGTGGTCCTTTGTAGTCTATTCCAGTCCTGTACTACGGCCGCTGCCAACAAGACTGTGATAGATGTGCACAGGACTCATTTGATGACATTAGCGTAGAACTGGATCAGCAGCTCTTCTGGCAGACCCAACTTCCTCAGCTGCCGTGGACCTTTATGCAAGGCAGGTATATGTATGTAGCATATTTATACAACTAAGATGATTACATTGCACTAGTAACTGACCAGAGTCTAGTAATCTGAAACATCTAGTAGGACTGTCTTTTCTCCAGCATATTAGCCTTTAGGTCTTTGTAGAACAGGTGTAGTATTTTAAAATCTATCCCGCAGCTGTCTGGGAACCAGTGTAACAATGGTGCAAAGGTGACCAATGGCTATTTGAACAAGACCTTTATTTGGGGGTGGAGGGGGATGCTGGTTGTTGAGCGCCATGTGTTGATTGACAAACAGATTGTGATGAGCACTGAGCTAAAATCAAGGTGAGGTTTATTAAACAGAGTTGCAGTCGGACACAGCAGCAACAAGAGCACAGTAGACATAAACAAGAAGGGTCAGTGTCTTCACAGTGGGTCAATGTGAGAGAGGGGTTTTTATATAAACAGACTAAATGAGTTTTCAAAGTATCAGGTTTAATTGTTATTTGCACAACATGTCAGGACATTGATACATTGAAATGCTTGTGGTGAGGCTCAGGTTGATACTCTACAGCAGGGCAAAATTAAATACATACCAACTAAACATATTAAATAAATAGAAATAAAAGAGATATATTAACCCATAAGAGCCCACAGTGACGTATGTGTCATAAGTTGTATAAAAGTTCTTTATACAGCTTTATCCTTCACCTAAACACATGGAGTGCCTGAGTGACCTATACCAAACATCCAGAAAATGGCGATGAGTTTGGTTAGTGCAGTTAGAGACAAAACCAGCTCATCTTAAAATCTTGTTTTTCTACCTATAAGGTTTCAACCCATTTAGGAGCTCTAATGTTCATATACCCATATTCTATATTACATACACCCCTATTCTATATTACATATACCCCTATTCTATATTACATATACCCATATTCTAAATTACATATACCCATATTCTATATTACATATGCCCCTATTCTATATTACATATGCCCCTATTCTATATTACATATACCCCTATTCTATATTACATACACCCACATTGTAAATTACATATACCTCTATTCTATATCACATATACCCATATTCAAATCTTACATAAATCCATATTCTATTACACATACCCATATTCTATATCACATATACCCATATTCTATATTACATATACGCATATTCTATATTAAATATACCCATATTCTTAATCACATATACCCATATTCTATATTACAAATACCCATATTCTATATTACATATACCCATATCCTATATTACATATTCCCATATTCTATCACATATACCCATATTCTATTACACATACCCATATTCTATCACATATACCCATATTCAATATTACATACATACATATTCTATATCACATATATCCATATTCTATATTACATATACCTATATTCTATATTACATATACCCATATTCTATATCACACATACCCATATTCTATATTACATACACCCATTCTGAGGCCGTTTCTAGAACACCATGATGGAATACCAGTTATGAAATTGCTGTTGTTGTGACATATGCTACCAGTATTATGACTTCATAATACTTACAGAAGACGCCATGTGACCTCTTTGCCCCAATAAGACTGATCTTTTATGATCTTATAACTGACTCTTCGTTACTTTCCCCTAAGGGTACACGGCTCTGGGCTCTTATGGGTTAAATAAATACAATATACACAAAAATACAGAATATGCAAAGACAGTAATGATCTGTAGAAATTCTATGATATGTACATTTATTACACAGGGATAGTCTGAGAGAGAGCGAAGATATAAATGATGTAAATATGTATATATGTCTGTTGTTCAAAGTGACTCAGTGATATTGTCCATAGAGACATATTAATAATAATAGTGTCAGAGTGCAGTGGTATTAGTGAAAGGCTCACAGTTTGTTCAGGAACCTGATGGATTGTGGGTAAAAACTGTTCAGAGAAGGGGTGTATGAGTAGTACTCCAGGATGAGCCTCTAAAAAACAGAATGGGATTGGAGGATTGTGGACATGAGACAGTGATGGATTATGGGAAATGGTGTATGGTGTAATTGTAGAAAAAGAATTTGGTCACCTAGGGGTTTTAATGCACAACCTTTAAAGGAAAGGCTGACGGCAGGCAAAACACAGCTGACATGATCCATGCTAGCATGACTGTCAACGAGGCCTTCTTGTGGCGTGATGGTTCTAAACCAACACAGGAAGCATAACCACAACCCTGCAATACAGACCTCTAGACCATTTCCAGCAAGCTTTAGGATGAAGATCACATTTAAAACTACTACTCCAAAAAGGTTCTGGTGTTAAATTCATGACTCCTCTAAAATCTGTAAAGCAAACGAACACCGTAGATCTACTCACTTACAACGCACATAATGGGACTTGCAAAATAGTGTGAACTCTAAAAGTAGCTGCTAAGACTACCGATATATCTCTGAGTTCTTGTTGCATGCATGAAACTACTACAAATGGCTCAACTAACACTCGAACTAACACTCATTAAGAAAGTGGATAAGCTCACTGGACTACAAATGCAGGAACTAAATTTCAATATCAACCTTGTGTAGTGCCATCTGCAGGAGCCCGAAGTTACTTCCATGCCCCATTGGCTCCCAGTTTCTAAACCCTGCTTCTTCCTTTCACTATCTTCTCTTCGCCAAAGGGGTAATACAGTCTTCTATGTGTGAACAGACTGAACAACAGAGGACTGAACACCCCACTGTAACAGAAAGAATAAAACAGGTGGAGAATGTATTACCCTGTCATTAGCAAAAGCCCACTGGAGCGGGTTATTCCTTACTGGTTATTTATGCTAGCTAAAAGAGAACCTTTCTCCACATACCACATACCACAGAAGATGTTACATTCTGTGGGAGTTCTGTGTTCCTAAGGTTCTTTCTACCCAGGGTTTCACAGGGGTCTGTTTTCAACTCTTTATGATGTGACATATCAAGTTAGTATACTGTTATACTGGTAGCATGTGGTGTGGTTTGGATGCTGGTATGCTGGTCACCCTCAATGGTCATTAATCTACTGGTCACCAGCAAAACCAGCATATTGTCATTACTGAACCCAAAACAAAACCTTGTATCCCCAAAACAGTAAAATGGTTACTTAATAGGGAAGGAACCAATTAATGTTCATATCTCATTTGACCTGTACTCCCATACAGACTCAAAATGAAAAACTGATGGAAAATAATATTTCTAATCCTCAGTAAGGTGTACAATTAGAAGGATAATGATTCCTAAACAATACAGAATCCTGGACCCAGGTCTTGTGTCCAAACCCTCACAGATCGCGTCAGATATGAATGTCAGGGCGCAGCCTATTCTCTAGAGAACCAGAGTGGCACCAAAATGGTGGTGGTGAGGAGGAAAGAGAACATTGAAACATAACAGGAATGTTAGTTAAATTCTTTTAATGCAAGTGGCACACTGGTAAAGAATGACATTACACACATTACACACAAACACAAAGTGCAACACATATGGCATGATTCTGTAAAGCTTTAAATCAGTAAGTCACCAGCAGGCTAGCTACATTAGCAAGTAACCTTCAAGCTCCATACGGGTCAAACATTGGGTCCCACACCAACCACCATTTATCTAACATCTTCCTTTCAGAATCTTCACTCTCAACATTGCTTCATGGTGATGAAGACTGTATGCTTGCCTGAGTAGGGGTTTGCAGATCTTCTTCACGATTGGAAGTTACGATTGTGGTAAGTGTCTCTCTGGTGTCCTGGTCCTGCTCCTCCTTGAATGCGTTCTCAATCTTTGACCGAAGAGCGTAACATTGTTCCTTAATGTCCTTTCCCATGAACGCATAAAGAAACGGGTTCAGACAGCTGTTCATATTGGCAAGAATTAAAGTAAGTGTCCGCATAATTACCAGTATATAATTTCTCATGAATAGTTTAATTAAAATAACAGTGTAAAAAGGCAGCCAGCAGATCAAGAACATAACAATCAGCAGTGTCATGATTCTGATTGGCTTCCTGAACTTCACCCTCTGACTGGACAGCTTTCTTACGATGACAACATAACAGATGGAAATGATCAGAAACGGGATCACGAATGTAAAAACGACCTGAGATAGAATAGTGGCAATGTAACTTTTCATATTACTGAATGCATACAGGCAAAGTGTTTTCTGCTCATACATAGAATACTCAGTGAAAAATAACCATGGTGCACCATGTACTGCTGCGATGATCCAAGCTACCATGACTATCACAGAGGCTCTTCTGACGGTGCGGTTGTTCTGAGCCCACACAGGAAACATAACCACCACACAGCGGTCCACACTGATGATGGTGAGGAGAAAGATGCTGCTGTACATGTTGAGCCACATGATGAAGAAACTGAATTTACACATTACGCCCCCAAAGGGCCAGTCTCCGTAGACCACATAGATGACAAAGAGGGGCAAAGTAGAGCAGAAGATGAAGTCAGACACGGCCAGACTCAGGTACCAGGTGGTGATGACCGACTTCTTCACCTTAAAGCCAGCAATCCAGATCACCAGACCATTTCCAGCAACTCCCAGGATGAAGATGATCACATTCGCCACTGCAAAGAAAATACACATCGCATCCCTGCAAGATGATGACTCTGTATTCTGACTTGTGCTGTAGTTCTGTGTTCCTGTCACTGGGGTCGAGTTCATGATGCTTCTTGATTCTGTCTGTTAAACAGTAACAGACCAGTGTAGCTCTGTAGAGAACTGGGGAGAAAACAACAAGTGAAAGTAAGTAGAAGTCAAAAAGTAAGTAAAATGAAACAGGGCTTTTTGTCTAAACTGTTATGGATTTGCTGTCCTATAGGTGGCGAGGTGCGAATACATATCATTTTGAGGAAACATTTTCATTCTTTCATTTATAGCCTCAATTTCTTGGTTCAGTTAAATTCATTCTCCAGTCTTCTTTGAATTGTGCACATGTATTCTTTAAACTGTGTACACATTGAGCACAAGCAGACCAACAGTTCCTGAAACAGTCTGCTGTCTTAATGTGCTTAGAAATATGTGATAATGGATATTGAGATATTTTCATTAGTGTTTATTATAATTTGAGTTGGATTTATGAGTGTTATGAGGATGTTTTGTAGTACAGGGATAGGAATGTTATGTTTCTTGGTAAGATGATGAGCAAAATGCAAATCCTGGTTTTCCAGCAGCTTAATGTAGACACTGTGGTTCAAATTTACTGTCACCTCAACCAAAGAACCCATTTCAAATTAATCAAAACACCCCAAGAATGTCACAGAGGTAAACAATTGTGTCCATGGAGTCTATAATGTCCTCATAGTGCAAAGCCAAATCAAAATAAAACCTAACAAGCGTATAGTGGGGCAAAAAAGTATTTAGTCAGCCACTGATTGTGCAAGTTTTCCTACTTAGAAAGGTGAGAGAGGTCTGTAATTTTCATCACAGGTACACTTCAACTATAAAGAGACAAAATGAGAAAAAAAAATCCAGGAAATCACATTATAGGATTTTTAAAGAATTTATTGGTAAATTATGGTGGAAAATAAGTATTTGGTCAATAACAAGTTCAACTCAATATTTAACATAACCTTTATTGCCATTGACAGACGTGAAAAATTTCCTGTAAGTCTTCACCAGGTTTGCACACACTGTAGCTGGTATTGTGGCCCATTGCTCCATGCAGATCTGCTATAGAGCAGTCATGTTTTGGGGCTGTCGCTGGGCAACACAGACTTTCAACTCCCTCCACAAATTTTCTATGAGGTTGAGGTCTGGAGACTGGCTAGGCCACTCCAGGACCTTGAAATGCTTTTTACAGAGCCACTCCTTCGTTGCCCGAGCGGTGTGTTTGGGATCATTGTCATGCTGGAAGACCCAGCCATGTTCCATCTTCAATGCTCTCACTGATGGAAGGAGGTTTCAGCTTAAAATCTCACGATATGTGGCCCCGTTCATTCTTCCCTTAACACGGATCAGTCGTGCTTTACCCCCATGCTTCACAGTAGATATGGTGTTCTTGGGATGCGACTTAGCATTCTTCTTCCTCCAAACACGACGAGTTGAGTTCTTACCAAAAAGTTCTATTTTGGTTTCATCGGACCACATGATATTCGCCCAGTCCTCTTCTGAATCATCCATATGCTCGCTGGCAAACTTCAGATGGGCCTGGAAATGTTCTGGCTTAAGCAGGGGGACACGCCTGGCACTGTAGGATTTGAGTCCCTCTCTGCGTAGTGTATTACTGATGGTAGCCTTTGTTACTTTGGTCCCAGCTCTCTGCAGGTCATTCATCAGGTCCCTCTGTGTAGTTCTGGGATTTCTGCTCACCGGTCTCATGATCATTTTGACCCCACGGGATGAGATCTTGCGTGGGGCCCCAGATCGAGGGAGATTATCAATGGTCTTGTATGTCTTCCATTTTCTTACAATTGCTCCCACAGTTGATTTGTTCACACCAGCCTGCTTGCCTATTGTAGATTCACTCTTCCCAGCCTGGAGCAGGTCTTCAACTTTCTTCCTGGTGTCTTTCGACAGCTCTTGGGTCTGACTGTTTGAGGCTGTGGACAGGTGTCTTTTATACAGATAACGAGGTCAAACAGGTGCCATTTATAACAGTAACGAGTGGAGGACAGAAGATCTTCTTAAAGAAGAAGTTACAGGTCTGTGAGAGCCAGAAGTCTTGCTTGTTTGTGGGTGACCAAATACTTATTTTCTACCATCATTTACAAATAAATCCTTTAAAAATTCTCATTTTGTCTCTCATAGTTGAAGTGTTCCTATGATGAAACTGACAGACCTCTCTCATAGGAGAACTTGCACAATCAGTGGCTGACTAAGTAATTTTTTGCCTCACTGTATCTCTGTTCATTATCGCATAAATCTGATTAGCTCATCAGACTGTTCCAAATAACTGGTAGTCTGCCTGATCATAATGCACACACAGTTAAAAAGAAAACCTGCATCATTAAAGGAATGCAAAAGCACCAGCTGTTAATAGTGGGAAGGAATTAAGTAATTGTGGCCATGAATAAAAAACTGTATTTAAATAAAACCATGTGTACAAATGACTAAATGTTTGTCGCTATTCCTGCGACTTTGTACGTTCTAAGTTTTGTACACTTCACATTTTATGTTCTAATTTTTCAGTATGTTAAATTCAGTACATAAACAGTAATGATCCATTAACAGATGCAGTGTTAGGTCCTCTGCAGAAGATGTGTTAGCTTATCTCTACTTAAAAAAGCGACAGAGAAAGTGACCAAAGACTTCTGCATATCGCTGTTCATACCTATAAGTTACATAATGTGAATTTTACAGATTTGCTGCACTATTCTCTGAAACCTGGCGTCAGCACTGTTAAACGCTCATGGCTGAAATAAATAAACCAAGTGCAGAGAGAAAGTTAGAGTAAGATAAGATAGCATAATACTGAGGCACGACATGATATTGTATTTTGTATTCTCTAAGAGGTTTTGGTACACAATGGTAATTTCTGGGGGTTGGCTTTGTATTCCAATAGACCGCTACTCTAATTGGCTACTTGGCATCATATAGGCAAAACAAGGAAAATCTAATTCTATGTAAGGCATATTTATACACAAATCCATTTATATAAGTAATAGTAAAGTAAAACCAGCATAAAGAAGATCAGGGTAATATTAGAAAGGGTTTACTTGCCAGCGACTGCTTCAGTTCAGGACTGCAGAGCTGATGTTTTTGTTGCTTATGATGAGGGGCAAACTTTATCTATCTGGAGAATTTCATAACATTCACTTCCTTTCTGTGGTGACTTTAGTTGGCTAAGAATCTAAGAACACTTCTAAGAAACCAAACACTGAAGAAATAAGCCTCAGCAAGCACAGGGCTGGATACACGCTAGGCACGAGATGTTAACTTGGCCCTGGGTCTCATAAAACTGCCACAGAGTAATCACACCCATCAATAGAAATTCTATTCTCCCCGGAATGTCTCATCATCTCGTGCAGACCACTGTGTCTGCCGAAGGAGATTTCGGCGGTCATTGTCACCATCGTGTACATTCCACCGCAGGCTGATACGGACCTGGAGCTCGGGAAACTATTTGAGGCTGTTAACAAGCGGGAGACTGCAAGGCCTCGCCTGTATTGTATAAACAAAGCGAACTTTACAAAAGTTGCGTCAAAGTTCGTCCCACAGCACGAGAGGATCACGCACGCTGGATCACTGCTACAGCCCTTTCCGCGATGCGTACGAGGCCCTACCCTGTCAAATCATCAATGGGGCCGCTGTAGAGAGGGTCAGCAGCTTTAAGTTCCTCGGTGTTCACATCACAGAAGAACTCACATAGACTTAACACACCACATGGGTGGTGAAGAAGGCACAACACCACCTCTTCTTCCTCAGATGGCTAAGCGGTTTGGCATGAACCCCCGCATCCTCAGAACATTCTACACATGTACTGTGGAGAGCATTTAGACTGGCTCCATCACCACCTGGTATGGGAACTGCACCGCTAACGAGCAGAAAGCTTTGCAGAGGGTGGTGCAGGCAGCTCAGTACATCACCAGGGTTCAGCTTCCAAACCTCCTGGATTTATACACCAGCCGGCACCTGAGGAAAACCAGGTGGATTCTAAAGGACTCCACCCACCCAAGCCACGGTCTATTCTCACAGCTGCCGAGTGGGAGGAGGTTCCGAAGTATAAAGTCCAGAACCAGCCATATTCACAACGATTCCACATATACACAATACAGACACTGTACAATATACACTCTACACACTATACACCATATACACACACACTGACTCCACATATACACAACACATACAGACACCATACAGTATACACTCTACACAGTATATATCATATATGCATTGACTCCACATATACACAACACATACAGACACCGTTCAATATACACTCTACACAGTATACACTATATACACAATGACTACAAACACCGTACAATATACAATGTAGAGTACACAGTACTATACACAATATTCAAGCAATAAACAAATACAATCACAGTTACACATTATATAATAATTACACATTATTTACAAACAGTAAAAGCTGTAGTGTTAAGGTAAAGGCAGTATTAGTAACTGTAATGTATAATCTGACATGTGTGACGTTGGACAAACAGATTGTGACGTGCGCTGAACTAAAAGCAAGGCACAGTTTATTAAATAGGTTGTACTGTGACACAACAACACCACAAACAGGAAATACAATCAAGGGCAAAACTGAATCGTAGTCAATAAACAGGCAAGGGTCAAACCCAACAGACAATCAGACCAGGCAGAGGCACCAAAGGAAATAAACAAGAGGCGTAAATCAGAGAATCAAAACAGAGTCAAAGCCAGAGTAACAAAGTCAGACGAATAAATCTACGATAGAAATTAGCAAAACCTAGGAACTTCTGGAGATCTCGAACAGACTTAGGAGTCGGCCAGTTCATGACCTTACGGTCATCCATAACTATCCCCTCTGGACTTAGGACACCCCAGGAATGAGACTGAACTTAAATGAAATTCACATTTCTCACCTTTCACAAATAACTGATGTTCTAGGAGCTGAGCGAGTACCTGCCTAACCTGCTGCACATGAGTAGAGTAATCAGGGGAGTAAATCAAGATATCGTCTATGTAGGCGATCACAAACCGGCCTACCATGTCCCGGAGGACATCATTAATGAACGCTTGAAAAACAGAAGGAGCATTTCATAATCCAAAGCTCATAACTTTGTACTCATAATGCCCCCTAGTGGTCAGGAAGGTAGTCTTCCACTCGTCTCCCTTGCAAACCCTGACCAAATTATAGGCGCTACGGAGATCCAATTTAGTGAATATTGTGGCACCTCTAAGCTGTTCGAGGGCTACAGGAACCAATGGTAAGGGATAGGCGTAAGGTTTAGTGATGGCATTGAGACCTCTGTAATCTATGCACGGCCTGAGACCACCATCTTTCTTTTTAACAAAAAAGAAGCCAGCAGCTGCAGGTGACGTGGACGGCCGGATATAACCCTGTGACAAGGCCTCCTGTATGTACTCCTCCATTGCGGTCTCTTCCGCTTGAGTAAGGGGGTAAACACGAGATTTGGGAGGTATTTGGTTATCAATTAAGTCAATTGCGCAATCATATTCTCTATGAGGAGGTAGTTTGGTGGCATTAGACTTTTCAAAAACCTCCGCTAGATCAGAGTACTCGTGGGGAATACATACAGGATTCTGTACCTCTGGACTTTCAATAGTTGTCGAACGGACAGACAAACTGGCTAAAGCAAGACAATTTTGAAAACAATAAGGAGACCAAGACACTATCTCTTTCTTTGACCAGGAAATGAAAGGATCATCATTCTTAACCACGGCAGACCCAGAATAATGGCATGCTCAGAGGAGTCCAACACAAAAAACCATAATTCCTCCGAGTGAAGGGCACTGACGTCCACTCTGACCGGCTAGGTGGTTTGGGAGATGACCCCTTGGCCCACAGGATCACTGTCCACAGCAGACAACCTCAGGGTCGAGTCCATGCTGACGATAGGGATCTGGAGTTGAGAAGCAATCCGGGCCTGAATGAAATTCCCCTCAGAGTCAATCAGGGCTGCGAACACATGCGAAGAACTGTGACAGTGCAAGACGACCGGCACCAACAGAGATTTAGAGATCATACCCGGAGTGGGGCTACTCACAACTTTTACGTGCTGGGTGGACTCAGCGCGCTGTCTCGGGCATGTGTGCAGGTGAGAGAAGCCCGACGGGAAACAGAAGACGCACACTTTAACTGGTCCAACCGAATGGAAAGAGCTATCGGTTCGTCTAAGGATAAACCGTCATCTTTACAAGCTAATTCCCTGAGAATATCGGAATTGAGTCCGTGGCGAAAAGTGGTTCGCAACGCAGGCTCATTGAAACCGCTACCAGCAGCCATGGTACGAAATTCTAGTGAATATTCGGCTACGGAACGATTTCCTTGACGCAGACGAAATAATAGCTCACCATTGGATTTACCGTCATAGGGGTGATCAAACACAGACTTGAACTCAGAGATGAAGTGATCATACGTATCATTCTCATAGACAGACCAAACCGCAGTGGCCCAATCCAAAGCCTTACCAGATAAACGTGACACAACAAAAGACACACGGGACTTATCGGTACTAGGTGGGGAATTAGCAAAGTAAATGAAAACTGTAACAAGAAACCACGACACTGATTAGGGGAGCCATCAAACTTATCTGGTTTGCTAACTGGAAATGAATTAGTCCTTGGAGGAGCAACTAATGCATGATCAGTAGCAGATGTACTTACTGAGGGTTGGTGTATCTGAGAGGTGATACTTCCAAGAACAGCAAGAATTTGAGTTAGCTGAGAGTGTTGTTCGGTTTGTTGCTGTGCCAGATTACCAACAGAGCTACTCAGGACTTCCAGCAGCTGCTCATGTTGACCAAGCTGCTGATCCTGAAAACAGTCTTTCAGTTCAGCCATCACTACTTCTCAGGGCGAAGTATTCTGTGACGTTGGACAAACAGATCGTGACGTGCGCTGAACTAAAAGCAAGGCACAGTTTATTAAAGAGGTTGTACTGTGACACAACAACACCACAAACAGGAAATACAATCAAGGGCAAAACTGAATCGTAGTCAATAAACAGGCAAGGGTCAAACCAAACAGACAATCTGTGTAGACTAAATGAGTTTTCAAAGTATCAGGTTTATTTGTTATTTGCACAACATGTCAGGACATTGATTCATTGAAATGCTTGTGGTGAGGCTCAGGTTGATACTCTACAGCAGGGCAAAATTAAATACATACCAACTAAACATATTAAATAAATAGAAATAAAAGAGATATATTAACCCATAAGAGCCCACAGTGACGTATGTGTCAAAAGTTCTTTATACAGCTTTATCCTTCACCTAAACACATGGAGTGCCTGAGTGACCTATACCAAACATCCTGGATGCAGTCACATGACGGTTGTGACTGCATCCAGAAAATGGCGATGAGTTTGGTTAGTGCAGTTAGAGACAAAACCAGCTCATCTTAAAGTCTTGTTTTTCTACCTATAAGGTTTCAACCCATTTAAGAGCTCTAATGTTCATATAACCATATTCTATATTACATACACCCATATTCTATATTACATATACCCATATTCAATATTACACATACCCATATTCAATATTACATACATCCATATTCTATATCACATATACCCATATTCTATATTACATATACCCATATTGAATATTACACATACCCATATTCAATATTACATACATCCATATTCTATATCACATATACCCATATTCTATATTACATATACCCATATTCAATATTACACATACCCATATTCAATATTACATACATCCATATTCTATATTACATATACCCACATTCTACGTTACATAAACCCATATTCTACATTACATATACCCATATTCTATATCACATATACCCATATTCTATATTACATACACCCATATTCTACATTACATATACCCATATTCTATATCACATATACCCATATTCTATGTTACATATACCCATTCTGAGTCCATTTCTAGAACACCATTATGAAATACCAGTTATGACATTGCTGTTGTTGTGACATATGCTACCAGTATTATGACTCTATAATACTTACAGAAGACGCCATGTGACCTCTTTGTCACAATAAGACATAGAATAACTGACCCTTCATTATTTTCCCCTAAGGGGAAACGGCTCTGGGCTCTTATGGGTTAAAAAAAAATACAATATACACAAAATTCTATGATATGTATGGGTGGGTAAAAAATGTTCAATGAAGGGGTGTATGTGTAGTACTCCAGGATGAGCATCTAAAAAACAGAATGGGATTGGAGGATTGTGGACATGAGACAGTGATGGGTTATGGGAAATGGTGTATGGTGTAATTGTAGAAAAAGAATTTGGTCACCTGGGGGTTTTAATGCACAACCTTTAAAGGAAAGGCTGATGGCAGGCAAAACACAGCTGACATGATCCATGCTAGCATGACTGTCAACGAGGCCCTCTTGTGGCGTGATGGTTCTAAACCAACACAGGAAGCATAACCACAACCCTGCAATACAGACCTCTAGACCATTTCCAGCAAGGATCAGGATGAAGATCACATTTAAAACTACTACTCCAAAAAGGTTCTGTTCCTGTCTCTGGTGTTAAATTCATGACTCCTCTAAAATCTGTAAAGCAAACGAACACTGTAGATCTACTCACTTACAATGCACATAATGGAACTTGCAAAATAGTGTGAACTCTAAAAGTAGCTGCTAAGACTACCGATATATCTCTGAGTTCTTGTTGCATCCAAGAAGCTACTACAAATGGCTCAACTAACACTCTAACTAACACTCATTAAGATAAGCTCACTGGACTACAAATGCAGGAATCAAATTTCAAAATCAACCTTGTGTAGTGCCATCTGCAGGAGCCTGAAGTTACTTCCATGCCCCATTGGCTCCCAGTTTCTAAACCCGAAGGGGTAATACAGTCTTCTATGTGTGAACAGACTGAACAACAGAGGACTGAACACCCCACTGTAACAGAAAGAATAAAACAGGAGGAGAATGTATTACCCTGTCATTTGCAAAGGCCCACTGGAGTGGGCTATTCCTTGCTGGTTATTTATGCTAGCTAAAAGAGAACCTTTCTCCACATACCACAGAAGATGTTACATTCTGTGGGAGTTCTGTGTTCCTAAGGTTCTTTCTACCCAGGGTTTCACAGGGGTCTGTTTTCAACTCTTTATGATGTGACATATCAGTAAGTTAGTATACTGTTATACTGGTAGCATGTGGTGTGGTTTGGATGCTGGTATGCTGGTCACCCTCAATGGTCATTAATTTACTGGTCACCAGCAAAACCAGCATATTGTCATTGCTGAACCCAAAACAAAACCTTGTATCCCCAAAACAGTAAAATGGTTACTTAATAGGGAAGGAGCCAATTAATGTTCATATCTCATTTGACCTGTACTCCCATACAGACTCAAAATGAAAAACTGATGGAAAATAATATTTCTAATCCTCAGTAAGGTGTACGATTAGAAGGATAATGATTCCTAAACAATACAGAATCCTGGGCCCAGGTCTTGAAGTGTTCAAACCCTCACAGATCGTGTCAGATATGAATGTCAGGGCGGAGCCTATTCTCTACAGAACCAGAGTGGCACCAAAATGGTGGTGGTGAGGAGGAAAGAGAACATTGAAACGTAACAGGAATGTTAGTTAAATTCTTTTAATGCAAGTGGCACACTGGTAAAGAATGATTGAATGACCTTCCAGGCATTTGCACTTCAGATAGCTACTATTCATTTGAAAGTTTATGCTGGAGGTATCAGGATTTGATACAAGAGAAGCTTTTTGGCTTAGCGTGACTTGACTTTATTTAGTTAACAGGGAGAGTACACATTACTCAGCATCATTATTTTATAACGTTAATGTGTCAGAATAGGTCCAACTGGCTACTTTCCATCGGCAGTCCCTGGGCAGGTTATTAAAGTCTGCAGTCCATTTCAGATGTTCACACAAACACACATTACAACACACAGTGGAGTAATCTATAAACACAACACACACAAACACAAAGCGCAACACATATGGCATGATTCTGTAAAGCTTTAAATCAGTAAGTCACCAGCAGGCTAGCTACATTAGCAAGTAACCTTCAAGCTCCATACGGGTTAAACACCAACCATGATTTACAATATCTAACATCTTCCTTTCAGAATCTTCACTCTCAACATTGCTTCATGGTGATGAAGACTGTATGCTTGCCTGAGTAGGGGTTTGCAGATCTTCTTCACGATTGGAAGTTACGATTGTGGTAAGTGTCTCTCTGGTGTCCTGGTCCTGCTCCTCCTTGAATGCGTTCTCAATCTTCGACCGAAGAGCATAACATTGTTCCTTAATGTCCTTTCCCATGAACGCATAAAGAAACGGGTTCAGACAGCTGTTTAGATTGGTAAGAATTAAAGTAACTATCCGCATAATTCCCAGTTTATAATTTCTCATGAATTGTTGAATTAAAATAACAGTGTAAAAAGGCAGCCAGCAGATCAAGAACATAACAATCAGCAGTGTCATGATTCTGATTGGCTTCCTGAACTTCACCCTCTGACTGGACAGCCTTCTTACAATGACAACATAACAGATGGAAATGATCAGAAACGGGATCACGAATGTAAAAACAACCTGAGATAGAATAGTGGCAAAGTAAATTTTCTTACTGAATTTGTACAGGCAAAGTGCTTTCTGCTCATACTCAAAATACTTAGTGAAAAATAACCATGGTGTACTAAGTGCTGCTGCGATGATCCAAGCTACCATGACTATCACAGAGGCTCTTCTGACAGTGCGGTTGTTCCGAGCCCACACAGGAAACATAACCACCACACAGCGGTCCACACTGATGATGGTGAGGAGGAAGATGCTGCTGTACATGTTGAGCCACATGATGGAGAAACTAAATTTACACATTAAGCCCCCAAAGGGCCAGTCTCCGTAGACCACATAGATGACAAAGAGGGGCAAAGTAGAGCAGAAGATGAAGTCAGACACGGCCAGACTCAGGTACCAGGTGGTGATGACGGACTTCTTCACCTTAAAGCCAGCAATCCAGATCACCAGACCATTTCCTGCAACTCCCAGGATGAAGATGATCACATTCGCCACTGCATAGAAAATGCACATCGCATCCCTGCAAGATAATGAACCTGTAGTCCGACTTGTGCTGTAGTTCTGTGTTCCTGTCACTGGGGTCGAGTTCATGATGCTTCTTGATTCTGTCTGTTAAACAGTAACAGACCAGTGTAGCTCTGTAGAGAACTGGGGAGAAAAGAACAAGTGAAAGTAAGTAGAAGTCAGATAGTAAGTAAAATGAAACAGGGCTTTTTGTCTAAACTGTAATGCATTTGCTGTCCTATAGATGGCGAGGTGTGCATACATATTATTTTGAGGAAACATTTTCATTCTTTCATTTATAGCCTCAATTTCTTGGTTCAGTCAAATTCATTCTCCGGTCTTCTTTGAATTGTGCACATGTATTCTTCAAACTGTGTACACATTGAGCACAAGCAGACCAACAGTTCCTGAAACTGTCTGCTGTCTTAATGTGCTTAGAAATATGTGATAATGGATATTGAGATATTTTCATTAGTGTTTATTATAATTTGAGTTGGATTTATGAGTGTTATGAGGATGTTTTGTAGTACAGGGATAGGAATGTTATGTTTCTTGGTAAGATGATGAGCAAAAAGGCAAATCCTGGTTTTCCAGCAGCTTAATGTAGACACTGTGGTTCAAATTTACTGTCACCTCAACCAAAGAACCCATTTTAATGCAATCAAAACACCCCAAGAATGTCACAGATGTAAACAATTTTGTCCATGGAGCCTATAATGTCCTCATAGTGCAAAGCCAAATCAAAATTAAACCTAATAAGTATATAGTGGAGCAAAACAGTATTTAGTCAGCCACTGATTGTGTAAGCTCTCCTACTTAGAAAGATAAGAGAGTTATGTAATTTTTTATGTAAGAGAGTTATGTACCTATGAAGAATTAATGAATTAAATTAATTAATTCATCATAGGTACACTTTAACTATGAGAGACAAAATTAGAAAAAAAATTCCCCTTTGTACATTCTAAGTTTTGCACAGTTCACATTTTATATTTTGTTTTTTCACTATGTTAATTTCAGAACATAAACAGTAATTATTAGATGCATTAAAAGATGCAGTATTAGGTCCTCTGCAGAAGATGCCTTAACTTATCTCTGCTTAAAAAAGCGACAGAGAAAGTGACCAAAGGTGCACAGACTTCTGCATATCGCTGTTCATACCTATAAGATATATAATGTGAATTTTACAGATTTGCTGCACTATTCTCTGAAACCTGGCGTCAGCACTGTTAAACTCTCATGACTGAATCAAACAAACCAAGTCAAATTCAACTTTGCAGAGATCAAGTTAGAAGCTGAAAATGTAAGACAGCATAATACTGAGGCACGACATAAATGTGATATTGTATCTTGTATTCTCTAAAAGGCTTTGGTATGCAATGGTAATTTCTTCGGGGCTGACTTTGTATGCGAAAGACCATTACTCTAATTGGCTACTGGGCATCACACAGGCAAAACAAGGAAAATCTAATTCTATATAAGGCATATTATACACAAATCCATTTATATAAGTAATAGTAAAGTAAAACCAGCATAAAGAAGATCAGGGTAATATTAGAAAGGGTTTACTTGCCAGCGACTGCTTCAGTTCAGGACTGCAGAGCTGATGGTTTTGTTGCTTATGATGAGGGGCAAACTTTATCTATCTGGAGAATTTCATAACATTCACTTCCTTTCTGTGGTGACTTTAGTTGGCTAAGAATCTAAGAACACTTCTAAGAAACCACACACTGAAGAAATAAGCCTCAGCAAGCACAGGGCTGGATACACGCTAGGCACGAGATGTTAACTTGGCCCTGGGTCTCATAAAACTGCCCCAGTGTAATCACACCCATCAATAGAAATTCTATGCTCCCCGGAATGTCTCATCATCTCGTGTAGACCACTGTGTCTGCCGAAGGAGATTTCGGCGGTCATTGTCACCATCGTGTACATTCCACCGCAGGCTGATACAGACCTGGAGCTCGGGAAACTATTTGAGGCTGTTAACAAGCGGGAGACTGCAAGGCCTCGCCTGTATTGTATAAACAAAGCAAACTTTAGAAAAGTTGCGTCAAAGTTCTTCCCACAGCGAGAGGATCACGCACGCTGGATCACTTCTACAGCTCCCTTTCCGCGATGCGTACGAGGCCCTACCCTGTCAAATCATCAATGGGGCCGCTGTAGAGAGGGTCAGCAGCTTTAAGTTCCTCGGTGTTCACATCACAGAAGAACTCACATAGACTTAACACACCACATGGGTGGTGAAGAAGGCACAACACCACCTCTTCTTCCTCAGACGGCTAAAGAGGTTTGGCATGAACCGCCGCATCCTCAGAACATTCTACACATCTACTATGCAGAGCTGCTGACTTGGCAGCAGCAGACGGCAGGACAGCAATTTTGGGAACCATGAGCAGAGCAGGAGTCTCGGGGACTACGGACAGGACAGGAGTCTCGGCGGAAGGAGGGCCTGCAGCCTGATATACCACATATACTCTTAAATGTACACTAGTAATATATATTTAGTTATTATATGTATTATAGTTATTACTATATCATATTTAGTTAATATATAAAAGTAAGAACTTTTATCTCTTTTTCTGCACACTTTAAAAGCTCTAGTTCTCCTTTCAGTTTAGTGAATATTTATGATGGACCTGAAGGTTAAGAAAGCTGGTGCATCCTCCTGTAAAGTTCTATTTTAGAGGTTTTAAAGGTGGACTGTATAATTCCATGAGTGCTATTTAATAGGTTGATGTCTTCACTTTTATTCTAAAGTAAAGCATTAATATGCTAAACATAAAGACAACTGGTAGAGTGAATTTCTTTAAAGGTGTATTAAATGTGATATGTTTGTTAATTGTTCATGAAGGTTTTCTTATTGTACATCTGACCGTCCCTGCCATTTATTTTATAAACATCCAGGCATACTTTTGACACTAATGGTTAAAGCTCAAATGATGAATGTTCTGTGAGTAAAAGTTTTTTGTTACTATTTGTCAATTAAATTGACCTGGAGACTTGTCCTGCTTGGAATGCACAGATCTACGACAGCTTCCTGACCATCTGTTAAATTCTATTTAAACATATTTCCCTTTTCAGTGACCAGATTCTGTACATGTACATCTATTTAGAGTTTTGTAGGTGGGAGAATGGTTTCTAGGTGTCTTTACTATCTGTTCTCCATTCAGTGAGGCGACAATTAGCAGTAGAGGAGGAAGCAGTGATGCCGCTAAAGAGAATGGAACGTGAAAAAGGACAGGAGGAGATGAATACGTATAACAAGATATCAACACCCAGTTCTACTGTGCATACCTCTTAGTAAACACCTCCAGAGGTTGTGGCTGAGTAAAAGAAATTTATTTGTTTTCTAAACCATTTCTAGTTTAATACTTCTACAGTATTGAATCTAATCTACAAACCCAGTTCCAAAAATGTCAGGACAGTAGGTAAAATGCAAGTTGAAGCTTTATCTAGGTTGTCCTCTATTTAAATGAAATTAGTGCAAAGACAAGATATTTCATTTTGAATCTTATTAACTTTGTTTTTAGAGATGCTTATCCTAAAACTGGTGCCTCAGCAATTCTAAAAGCAGTTGGAATGGATCAATTCAAGACTATGAACACTGTAAAATGATGAAAAAAATATATTAAACAGGTGATACAATCATGCTTGGATAGGATAAGAACAATTTAGGAAAGATCTAAGAATGCATTAATGCATTTAAAGATCACTGAATGCATCAAAAAATAGTTCAGCATTTTATAAATAACTTACTTCAGAAACTGAAATAACTTTAGGTACTTCACCCTCTATAGTATATACCATCATCTGGAGTCTGTAAATCCAGAGAAATTGTGGTGCATAAAGGAAAAGGCCAAAAACCAATAAACATTATGCTGCTGTCTGCCTCACTGTAACACTTGTTAAAGCTAGCAGCTCTGTTCTTGATTTTTCTGGAATTCCGTTTGGCTTGAATGCTTAAAGCTGAATAAGAACTAGAAAGCGTGCTCCAGTGTGACTCGCTGTGGAAAAATAACATGTTAACGAGGGGTTTACATCTTAGCAGTTAACCCTAGGCCGGGATCTAAGTAAAAGTTCTGCTCCGGTTCCCATCTACATCCGGGAACTACAAACAGGTAAACAACGTCATTAAAAAACATCATTGTTTGGTATTACTCATTCTATTTCTTTTTACTTATTTGGTTCCCAAACATTCAGTGCATCCATTATAAATATGTATATCTGTTTTTTTATTATTTATATTAGTATATATGCATACAGATATCCATACAAGCTGGAGCAGACCCGACCATACTTGTTAAATCAGTCTTTAAACTGCTAATCAGGTGATTTCCTCCCTTGGAATGATGACCTGCAGCCACATAGGTCATTTTATATAAGATTAGATACCCCCTTTTTTATGTGTGACTTTAAAAAACTTCTGAGCAGTGGGAAATCTGTGGTGTTATATATATATATGTCATATTGGTAATTTATGGTAAATACACTAATCATCAAAACAATAGTTGCACAAATAGTTGCAGTCAATAAGAATCAGTTGACTGGAAAGAAACTTGGTGGTTAGGTTTGACATTGTGAGACATCCCAGAGGAAAGAAAAATCAAAAATGAGATCTCCTTAAAGGCTCTGTAGTTTCTCCTAGACAACAATGAGATCAGATGGAAAGACAAATGAGACTCCTGAGATAAAGATCTCAGTAATCTCACATGAGTCTCATCTTGAGCTTTACTACAGATCTCAATAAAGTCTCAAATTATGCTCATATATTTCCAAAATAAAAAAGACCATTTTTTATTTACCTTAATAGCTATACATCTGGACATATGAAATCACTTTATTAAACCAGTGACCAAATGAATTACGTTTCTCCCAGGAAACCCAGACTGAACCAAACTAAGGGACTCTTATTTTGGAAACTTAATAACTGGAATACAACAATTATTACCCACTCTTTTAACAAAAAACACAGAACACAGATTATTTACAGTATTAAACTAAAGTAAAATTATACTAAACAACTGGAAGTATTCTTTTCAAAACAGCAGTCATCTGATCTCTGGCTCGTTACTCCTGTAGAAGATATTAAGTTGCAAGTATCGAATTTTGGAAAGGTAACAATGCATCGTAATGGGAATTATGTTTAAATGGTGTACCTCAGTGTAAGAAAGACGCATTACCATATTCTTAACTGTATTTTGGGCTGTTGAATCCTTAAAATCCTGCTGTAAAATAAGAGAAATTATATTTAGGACACAAAATTTCAGTGTATGCAGCTGGACTGTGTGTTGTAAACACAATAATATAATTATTGTTACTTTTATTTATTTATCATGTTATCAGTACAAACATAAAATGTAACCTTACATATATAGTCATACACTGTCCATTTACTAGTCTGTCAACACAGTTAACCGCCAAACATGTTCAATAACTGATGCTAATGGTAAGTCATCTGTTGCTGCACAGTTTATATTATGTGGGTGGTGAATCATTCTCAGCACTGCAGTGACACTGTGTGTTGTGCTGCTGGACACCTCTGTCACCTCTCAGTGTCACGGCTAGGCTGAGAGTGGGCCACCATTCAAAACTATCAAGACGAGCGGCAGATCTGCGAACGCGCCTTTCTCCATCATCCGTCATCCTCCAATCAAAGAACAGACGAGGCGTCCTGTAACGCCTATTTGTCATTTGCGCCATCAGGCCGTTTGAATGGCAGGTCGAAAACTGCTGTGATTGGCCAGTTCAAAATGTCCTTTTGGAACAACGGTAGCGAAAATCCCGACGGGAGCTCGACATGCATGGTAAGTAGCCAAATTAACTTGAAATATTGTTTGTGTGTTGTTATTTAGCAGCACTTGTGTGTCAAGAGGGAACTTTTATAACTTTTTTAGACTTGAAATATATAAATAAATATAAAAGACTTTTTTCCCCAACAGACTGGCGCTATGCTAACAGTTATGCTAGCTAGCTAACGCGAGTCTAGTGGCATACATAACGGTCCCTTGACTAGCAATGTTGCTAAGCTAGCTAGTGTTTGCGATAAGACCAAGACATTTTAAACCTTTTCTCACAGTTTTTAGCAAAAACCATCTACCTACATTTTCTTAAAGAAAGTTATCCCATGTTTAGAAAATGTATTTGGCCATAAAGCGTCCTTGTAGAAATCTATACGGGGTTTAAACCAGGAAAGTGAACAAGTAATGGTGCCCAGGTAACTGTCTGAGGTGCCTGTATTCAAATACTGACACCATTAGCCACTCTAGTAACACTTGTACAGACAATGTAATACATTTTTTTTATTAATTTGAAAGTACATAATAATTCCGCTACACGAGTCCCCCGACGTAGGCAGTTTGCCAGTGACGCGCTGTTTGCTGACTGAGAAGGCAAATACCGCTAACTTGGCTAACACATTCCGTGTAGAAGACAAGACATAAGCATCCATGGTTGTATCGATTAGCTGGCTTAGCTCACATCTGATAAAGCATTACTCGCGTTTTTTTTAAGTTTTTAAATCTGTAGTCTATTTATGCCACATGCTTCACCTAAAAGTGTATGTCCTCCCTACTGCTGTGTTAGTAGCACTAACTGTAGAATAAACGTCAAATTAATTGTTGCCACAAAAACATTTTTTGGGGATAGCTGAAAAACAAAATAATCATACACGTGTTTAGGACTAAAGTCTTTGTAGCTGTTATATTATCTGCAAAATATAGCTTTCATACATAGAATGGTTGTAAATGACTGTATGTTTAAAACTTAGTATACATCAGTATTTTTTAACATGTTCTGTATATTATTATGTTTACATTAGCATGTTTACAGTGACTTAAAATTGACCTATATATTTTGTCTTGTTGTGTGTGTTTAGATTGGCAAAAATATATGTGCCCAACCTCAACTTAAAGCCATATTCAGTGCTACTGAATATCCCATATTTACAAATCACTGACTGGGATTTTTGTTTACCCAGACATGTAGGTATTGTTACACATATAACATGTGAACTGATGTACTTCCTGATGAAAGTGTTAGTATAAATGTTATTATTCAAGAGTAATCTTTACTAGTTACCCCAGATTGTACTAAACAGTACAAGCATGTTGTCAGATATTATTTTCATAGTGAGCAGGATTGCCTGAGGTTAAAGATGTTTTTATTAAATCTGTTCCACAGTATGTATAAGTCCTGGTAGACAAGGTGTAAAGAAATCCCCAAGAGAATCCACTATCCACCAAAGAAGCTAAGGCTCTCTGAGCAAAGCATGAACAAGATGGTAAGTCGTTCATATATTTGTGTTGTTGTTTTTTTTTTTGTTTGTTTGTTTTTTTTGGGGGGGGGGTGTATATATTTTTTTATTTTTTTTAAGTTTTATTAAGTTTTATGGGTGTTAATGAGTAAAAGTTCTAGTGCAATTTTTTTCTCTTTTAGTGAATCTCGTAAGTTACTTGTTACATGTTGTATAATATACTTTTCATTATATTAAGTACTTATTGGAAATGTTGGAAAATAGTTAAACCATTCCAATAACTGAAACTGTCACACACGTAAGGAAACAATATTGTTACTGCCCAAAGAAAAACAAGTAACTCCAAAATAGCAACACTACAGGAGAGGCCAAAACCCAGTTTAATTCTAATGTAAGTCAGTGGAACCAGACATTTTCCAAGAGATTTTTGGGCCATGTCTGTTTGTCTATTCGTTATGAAATTCACACACACAGCATAAACAGCAGCTCATGTGATCAACTGATACATAAAAGTAAAAATCATAAAAAATGGAGATGTTTTTCATTGGATAGCGACATTGTTTTTTTTTTTGTCATTCTAAAAACTTCATTAGTGGCATCCAGTTGCCGGCTCTGTACACTGACTCTTTAGGGAAAAGTATGGTTGCAGATACTTAATTATTATCTAATTTAAGACAACACTGCTACAGTTAACTAGCTAGCACACTCTCTATTACATCTATCTTTGAGTGTAAATGAGAGCATATGGTCTACAAAGCTGTCTGGAATATAACAATCTACATGAGCCATTAAACCTAGTCCATTTTGTACTTAGTATATTTGACATTAGAGCCTTAAACTGAGGAAAGTACTGTATTAATGTTTTTCTGAAATGAAACTGAATGCCCAGGTAAATTGCTGTTAAATCCCATTTTCACAGGGCTTAGAACTTTTTTTTATTTATTTGAAGTAAAAAGAATGTAGTATAAGCACAATTCTCTATGCTTTTTTCTTCTAGCTTTTGAGCAGTTGCAAGCAGTCAGGAACTTCTTAGACCGAGTTGAGGATAACAAAGGACTCGAAAGTGGACTTCCAATCCCACTTTCGAAGGATAGCCCTGGCCAGCATGAGTTGTACCCAAACAGTGGACTCTTCCTGTCCTCTGCAAGACTGGCAGCAATTTGGCAAGAAGCAAAAATAGACTTCTTTTGCCTGTTCCATCTACTATTTAACAAGTTCTTTACTCCAGAGGAGTGCATAAACTGTGTTGCATTTGGAAAAGCAGAGAGTACCAGAGAGAAAGAAGAAGTTGGATGAATCCAAAGTGAATGGAGTTCTAAGTAAGTATTAGGATTAGGACATAGTAAAGCAGACATAGATTTACAGTTTGTTTTTTTTGTCATGAAATTATGTCAGTATAGCGCTGTGGATTGATGTCTTGTAGACTCTCAGTTCTTATTTATAAGCCAATCATTGTAAGTGCTTTTGTTTGTTTTTTTTTTTGTTTTTTTTTAATGCAGTTTTTGTCATGAACTGTGGTAAACTACATGGATGGGAACCAGTACAAAAAGCCAAACTGAAAAAGGCCGTTATCAACAAATGTCGTACAAGGGCAAAATGTAAGACTTTATAAATGGATGGAACAAAAGGACTCAAGGTACTGTTTTAAATATGAAGACCCCCTTCCCTTTGGTGCCCATCCTGTTATGTGTTAATGTAATGTGTTTATCCTGTGTTAAATGAAAAATTCATTACCGTTTATCTCAAATGAACACAGTTTGTTAGGTGGCCTGTTCTATAGTTTGTCTCAAATTAATCTTGTTTAAATTGTGCTCAAAAAGTCAAGTGAAATCTTCTTAATTCTAATTTAAAAAAATTTCATATTTAGATTATGTACAGTATATTATTGGAATGACCTCATTTTATACGTTATCCTTGTTTTGTATCAAATGAAATAGCCTCATTAGTTTTATTCCACTGACAAAAATAACTTATGTATATATGCATGTCAAAAAATAGTTGCACCTGGAAGGAATCAAGAAGTTGTGCAACCTCCCCCTGTATCCCTGTACTGACCCAACAGCCACAATTGCAGACAAACAGAGAGCTGTGATGTCCTATGGAGTTGAAAAAGAGATTAAATCAAGAAAAGCAAATGAGATCTCCTCAGATCTCAGTTGATTTGTGCTTCTGAAACTAGAATCCTCAGATTTTTAGACTTTTTTAAATCTTGGGTATCTCATGTCTCAGTTTTGTCTCATTTTATTTCTCCTAAGCAATTTTGGGGAGAAAAAATCTGAGACAAAGTTGATATCTAAATGAAACATAAGTGAGAATCACAGAGATGTCTCCTGAGATACCAAAGATCAGCATATGAGCAATTTTCCCTCTGGGATGGTAATGATTCAAGTTTAACACTCAGCTGTTCATGTGGCTTAAGCAAGGATGGGGCTTATTGCTGTACCTGACTGACCCAACAGCCACAATTGTAGATTGTATTCAGTGAGCAGTCATGCCCTCCATGAGTCATCCCTATTGGCAGGCAGATGAATGACGCAGGATTACACGCACACAGACTGCAATGGTGTTGCGCCAGACTGTCACAGAGTTATCTTTAGTGACGGGTTCTGTTTTTTTCTTGGTTAAGACAACCACTGAATCTGTTTGTGGAGGAACGATGTCATGTGTCACATGACCATAAGGCCTGTTGTCACTCTACCTCCACCATTACTACTGAGTGAGAATAGTTTCAAGCTGCGTGAGATGGATTATTGATGTTGTGTGTGGAAACAGATTTAGGCCCAAGCCAACTAAAAACAGTTTTTGAAATAGTACTATCCTCAGTGAAAGTAAAAGACATCCATTACATCATCCTACAGAAGGTGGTGTGTTGCCCTGACTGTGTCCTACCTAGTCTTTTTGTGTGAACATCATCTGGAACTTTAAACATGAACTTTCTTGGGTGGTGGTGGTCGAGGTGTACAGCTAATGTGCAAATATTTGTTTAATAATGGATTTTTATTAATCATTTAACTGATTTAACATCGTTTTCCATTTGTTCAAATATGCTTTGAATTGACTCATCGTTTTTTTTATTTTGTTATAGAAACAGAATAATGGAAAAATATGGCAACCAAAAAGGAGAAGGAGTGGAAGTGGAGGGAACCTGGGGGAGAGCCTAGCTTTGCTCCTAGCTTTAAGGTGTTGTAGAAAATAGCTGATAATCTATGATGTCTGGATGTAAGGGTAAAGTATGATTTTGTGGTAAGGTTGAGGGGCATGAGAGATGGAGCCAGAAAAAAGTGGTGGACCATGCTGAAAACTGGGGCAGATGCAATGAGAATAAAATGGGGAACCAGATGGAAAGGAACTTCAGTGGAACA
Organism: Prochilodus magdalenae; assembly: GCA_024036415.1. Lineage (NCBI taxonomy): Eukaryota > Metazoa > Chordata > Actinopteri > Characiformes > Prochilodontidae > Prochilodus > Prochilodus magdalenae. The sequence continues at coordinate 84,713 of JAMWET010004406.1, forward strand.
ATAATAAGCGAGCTCCCCAGTAAGAGCATAAGCAGCCGGAGTAAAAGATACTAATTTGAGACACAATTACAGAGAAATAGCACGTAACAAGCCAAGTACAGGCAAAGGTCTTAATATAGTCCTATTGGGCAAAAAAAAAACATGTAGCACTTTACCAGATTGGTAAAAATAATTAGGTAAATAGTATGGTAATATAAAGATAACTAATTTGATTTATAATCACTATTAAATGCGGCAATTTCCTAAATGGGCCCTTTTCACAAAAAAAGCGGAAATACGTCGACGCTGGGTGTACAAAGTTCACCTTGCTCCCGGGCTGACCATAGCAACAGTCGCTTCAATCGCTGGTCGAGACTGAATTGAGGAATGTCTAGTTTAAGTACATAGTAATATTAATGAATGATACTTGACCTGTTTTAGTTTACACGTGATCTACGATGCTGAAGTTAGCTCCTATTCGCAGCTCCCGATTAGGTGTAGCTAGCAAAATCCAAGTAACGTCAGCTAACGTAGGCTTTGTTTATACATCTATGCCTGCTAACACGCTAGCCAAAACAAGCGAATCCCGTCATGGGAATGAATAGGCTAAGTTGTTATTGTTTTTTAAAAATTCAGTGTCCAATATAGTCGACAACAAGAGTGATAGTCAGAGCTATGATGCTACCGATCGTGAAGGAAGAACGAGGAGCCACACAAACTTGTCGTTATACATTGTCTGCCGGTTGGCTTCTATAACCAATCAAAAACCCCCCGTCTACTCCCCAACGAGAGCTTGCTCTTTCAACGCTGACACTTATGAGGGGTCACGTAGAAATTGTTCCACTGAAACCGAGTGGGAACAAGCACCACCCCGGTTTCAGCCACGAGCTTCCCTCTATGTAGTCCGCAGCGTGAAGTGCCGCTTGCAACACAATGGTACTCCTCCCGCCTCCGAATCACAAGTTTACCGCTTCTCTCTCCTTTTTCGCGACGCACTGATTTTTTTTTCCTTTTGCTCGCACGTCAGCCGGAAAGCCCTGGAAACTTGAGATACGTCTGCTTTTGTTTGGAACACCTTGGTACCTTTGCACAAATCTTCTTGTTTTTGGACTCGCCATCACTGTTTTGCGGTACTAGTCATTACCCATGACCCACAATCCGCGCATGTGTCCTGGCCAAAAGATTGCGGAAGTGTAGAAAAGGGCCTACTCATTACTAATACTCTAAATTGCAGTGTGTTGTTTAACAAGGCCTTTAATGAAATGGGTAAAAACAAATTGTTACAAGTTTGTAGCTTTGCTTATTTTTTTAGTTCTTTTATTGAATCATAGAAGAGCAGAGGGAGAGTGATCATCTCATCTAGTCCTGGGGAACACTGCTTGCCTAAGGTGCGCCTATATATTAAGCCAAGACCATTTTAAAACCTGATATTAGTATTTTACAGCCCTGATATCAGGTAATTACAGCAGGACTACTTCATGTGATTTTTTGGTTAGTAACTCATAAACTTAAATATTAATAACATGGTATTCATTAATTATTATCTGTTTATTTTATATTTTTTTACTTCCGGCGCCGCTTGAGTGGCAGCCAGTTACAGCAGCTCTGCTCACTTCGTGAGCTTCTTCTCTTGTTTTCCTTTTTTTTCCTTATAGAGTAATTTTTAATTGATTACTTTCTTACAACACTGTCCGCACACCATGGACCTTAAACTTGTAACTTCTCGTTTTTCTTTTCCTTTTGTTTTTAAATCCCCATATGACACTACATGCGATCAGAGTCGCAGCGGCATGAACTTCCATTGTTGACACCCTGGATCCGCTTCTTAGCGCTGATGTGCTTGCACAGCGGTGCTCCCATGGGAACGACTTCGTGTTCCCAGCGGGGCTGAGGAGGAAACGGCGGGGGGGTCACGCGGGTGCTCAGCGCCGTGCGAGAATGAGACTCTACAAACCTGCCCTTCCTTCTATCGTCCATGGGGAACGTGAAATCGCTTCCAATAAGATGAACGAGTTAACGGCGCTGTCCGGGCAACGACAGGGAGTTTTTCCTGAATGTAGCGCCTCCCTGGTTTTACGGAGACATGGGCTAACTATGCTACGCCAGAACACGCTCGTCTCTCTGGACGGCTTTTTCATCTCATACGGGCCGTATAGACAGCGGAGAGCGTAAGAGAAAAGGAGGAGACTGGCAGTATTGTGGAATGATAGATGTGTAATTCTGGGCACGTAACTATTAAGGATCAATCTGCTGAGGACACTGACTTTTAGCCGTTAGCATGAGGACCCTCTATCTACCACGGGAATTCTCGCATGCTATCGCGATAGCTTACTATGTCCCCCGTCTGCTAACCTGATGCTGCCTGTGATGTCATGCATCTGCTGTGCGTAGGATCAGACTCAACATCCACAGGCCCTCCCCTCCTTATCTCTGGAGATTTAACAACTGTCCTCTGTCTTCAACACGGTCTACCATTCCCCCAGTATGTTCCACCAGAGACAATAAAAATACTGGACCTGTTTTTATGCCAATCAGAGGAGACATATAACTCATCACCCTTCCCTCCACTGGGAAGATCAGATCACAACCTGGTTTTCATCTCCTGCCTCTGTACAAACCTCTTGTACGACAGAGAACCAACCGCTACCCGCACAGTGAAGAGATGACAGCAAACCAGAAGAGGCTCCTGAAAGACTGTTTCAACACAACACTGGTGGGAGGAACTGTGTGATCCTTACAAGGAGGCACTTGATGGCTTCACACACTGCATAACAGACTAATGTAAACTTCTGTTGGGGAGAACACTGTACCCCCATGACCTGTCCGGTGTTTTCCTCCAACAACAAAACCCCTGGCATTTAACCCTGATATAAGCTCTCCTGAAGGACAAAGAGGGCTTTTAGATCAGGCACACAAGATGAGATGAAATTGGTTCAGCGAGGGAGCTGAGAACAGATCCGGGAGGGAAAACCAGCTACAGGAGGAAGATGGAGGCCCAGCTGCAGCAGAATAATTGTCAGCGGAGTCTGGATAGCTCAAAAACTATTTCCCGGCCACTAGAAGCCTGATCCCAAGGTTGGGGGGGGAGCAGAAGTGGGTGAATTGAGCTCAATCTATTTCTTTAATAGGTTTGATCACCATCTGCTCCCCTCCACTATAGCCGACAACCACTGCTGAAATCTCCTGTCTAGCACACCAGCAGCTGGCCCTCCCCGCCCTCCCCCCACCTCTTTACACTCACATCTCCCCCTCCCTTTTTCAACTCACAGCCATCAACCAATGGTTTCTCCTGACAATCCCCAATCCAGCCCTCAGCTCCCTTGTTCCATTGTGACAGTCCCAACGTCCCAGGGGATATTGAGCTCCAGGAAGATCAAGACCCGGAATGCTGCGGCCCAGATGGCATCAGCTCAAGGCTCTCAATTCCTGTGCCAAACGATTTTGTGCGGCATGGCTGGGCACATCTTTAATCTCAGCCTGAGGTTGGGGAGAGTCCCACAGCTGTGAAAAACATCTTGCGTGGTACCAGTGCCTAAGACCCCACCCCCCAAAGACCTCAACAGTTACAGGCCAGTGGCACTCACATCACACCTGATGAAGACCCTGGAGAGATTGCTTCTTGTCCACCTCCGATGGAGAATGCCATCATCCACCTTCTACACAGATCTCTCTCTCACCTGGAGAACGCTGGGAGCACTGTGAGAATCATGTTCTTTGATTTCTCCAGTGCTTTCAATACCATCCAACCCATGCTCCTGAAGGACAAGCTGGAGTGCACAGGGTTGGACCATCACCTCACCACCTGGATCTTGGACTACCTCACAAACCATCCACAATATTTGAAGGACTGCAGGACTGCCAGTCTGACATGGTTGGCTGCAGCACAGGGCGCTCCACGGGACAGGTAATTGCTCCGCTTCCTTCCCCTCTACACTCTGACTTTTTCAAGTACAGTTCTGCCAGTTGCCAACCTGCAGAAGTTCTCTGATGACTCTGCTATCGTCGGCCTCATCATGATGGAGATGACCGGGAGTACAGAGAGCTGACTAAGGAACTTTGTGGAATGCATGCATAGGAACTGCCTGCAGATCAACGCAGGAGAAAACTAAAGACTGGTTGGAGGACTTCCCAGAGTCAAACACTCTCCTCCGGTACCTAATAACTCCAGGAACGGACATTGAGATAGTGAAGTCTACAAGTACCCTGGGTTTCACCTTTCTACAACAAGCTGCACTGGACTGACAACCTGCTGCACTCTACAAGAAGGCCTAGAGCAGACTACCATCTCCTGAGGAGACTCAGGTCCTTTGGAGTGCAGGGTGTTCTACGAATGCGTGGTGGCCCAGCCATCCTTTTATGGAGTTGTCTGCTGGTGCAAATCAGCATCTCTACTGCTGACAAGGAAGAGACTGAACCGAATCATTAAGAAGTCCAGCTCTGTCCTGGGGTGTCCTCTTGACCCAGTGGAGGTGGTGGGGGCCAGGATAATGAGGCTAAGTCAAACCACATGCTGAAGAACCTGTCCCACCCCATGTACCACTCTGTGAAAGCATTGGGCAGCTCCTTCAGTGCCCGGCTGCTGCACCTGTAGTGTGTGAAGGAGAGATACTGCAGATCCTTCCTTCCAGCCGCTGTCAGACTGTATAACATCCTGTCACACCCTGCCATGTCTGTCTGCCTGTCCATGTGCTTTTGTTATTATCATGTGACCTTTGTTGTCTTGCCCTGTGTGCGTCTGTCTGTTTTGGTCATGTGCCCCTCCTGTCTCCGCCCTCTAGGTCATGTGTTTGTAGCTCCCCCCCTTCCCAGGTGTCTCTCGTCAGCCCTAGCAGTTTTATACCCGGTGTCTGCCCTTTGTTCTTGTTCGGTGTTTTGTCTCCCTACTGGTCCCTTGCGTTCTTGATTAAGTGGAGTTCTCTGTAAGTTCTATGTGTCTGTTGTTGTCCAGCCTGGTTCCCGTGTATCGTATGTTTCTATGTGTCTGTTGTTGTTCAGCCTGGTTCCCCTGCATAGTCCCCTTGGTTTTTGTTTTATTCTTTATGTCATTAAACTGACTTGCATTTGCATCCGGTCCCCTCGTCCCGCGTAACACATCCGCTCCCCTCAGTAGTCTATTCTTCACTAGTCTATTTCTACAGTAGTCTACTTCCACAATAGTCCATTTCGACTATGTGCAATAAAAACTCAATATTCCATTTCTATTTCTACATTCTGCAATAAAAAGTCAGGAATCTATTTCTGTTTCTACTATTTATATTTTCTGTAATTATTGTATATATAGATCTTATTTATTATTTGTATGTTTCCTGACACTTCTGTTCTTTCCTCTGTGCTGCTGTGGTATTGTAAATTTCCCCACAAAATGTGGGG